>JARHVA010000053.1:7600000-8150000 GCA_037957365.1 Torreya grandis | reverse complement strand
TGCCATGCTCCATACCTTCATTTTTCCTTTTAGCCACCAATAATAAACCTTCCATGTTTTGAAGACAATTATGCATAGAAACAAGACTAATTTCTATTATCATTATTATATTGCCCTTGAGTGATTCATTTTCACACTCAATCCTTGAAATCTTATCATTAATTATTTCCACATGCATACTAATTTCCATTAACTTAACCCTTATATAATACATGCCATCATTACTGTTCATGTTATTCACAGTTTCCTTGAGCCTAGCATGATACCTCATAAAACCTGCACAAAAAAGCCTTATGTAACTCTATTTCATCACCCATTTACTCCAATTTATTTTGGCTCTTAATATTCTCTATAATAACATCAAGATCCTTGTCCATTTTCTCTTTGTCAGAAGTTCCTTCTTTCCTATTCTTAATTATCACATTTTCCATACACCCCTCCTTAAGCTATTGTAAACCTTCCATAACCTTATGCAGTCTATTCTATTCCATAGTTGTGTCATAGTCTTCAACATTGCCTTTCAGAGGTTGCTCATTTACCATCTCTAAATCACTTGATCTTTCTCACCATCCAACCAAATCATCGGTATCCCAAGTAACAGGATCCTCATTGTCAAGATCAATAGGGTTTATCGTCTGACCTCCCTACTGATCCTTCCTCTATTTTTTCCCTATTGAGCTCTTGAGAAATATTTTGGATGTTGGAGTTGACTTACAAGATTTATTCTTATAAAAAGGGGTTATAGTGGAAGGGTTAATCCCCTTAATAAACTTGTAGATTAAAAATATAACAGCTTGATGTAAATGATATTACTTCTTCCCTTTCTTAACATCCAAAACAAAACTTTCTAATTAATTTAAAATTTAGAATGGAAGATTAAAATGGATTTGACATCTAAAGTAATTTGAGATTGGAAAATGATAAAAATTAACTACCATGAATCTATCGTCGAGCATCACATACCTCATAATTTATCCAACCACAACATCATAGGGCTGAGGAAAATCTTCCCTAAGAAAGCCCCCTTGATATTCAATAAGCTCCTCTCCCCCACTCAGGAATTTTGCCTTCTCTTTATAATATTTACTGGATGTGACATACTTTGTGTCCTCAACTCAAAGACCCATAACTTGAGTAATTAACCCCTTAGAGATTTCCACAGTCACATTATTTATTTTGACCTTACATAAATTCTAACTATCTGCAAATCTCTTGGAAAGGTATTGGCCATAACCATCTATGTTTTCCATGAAAGTCACTAACCCCACTATTTGAAAAATCTCCCATGCCTTCACATTTTGTTTTATTCTCCCAAAAAACATTGGCTCCATACGATGCAAACTATCACCCATTTTGTTAATCACTAATCTAGAACTTGCTTGAATAAAAAATAATGTAAATACTTTTTGAAATGCATAAAACAATCCTTATCAATAGTGTTTTTGAAGATCCTCTCATACACCTTTTTCAACGACTTGGTGAAATCATTATAATATAGTGCATTACTTTCCACACACAATTTATGATTAGTATCAATCATAACAACAAACTTCTTAAAATAAATTTTACCATATGCCTTACACCCATCCTTCAAACCATACAAAGCATCAAAATCATCATGAATATTCATCATAAAATTAATAAACATTGATTAGATTCTCTTTATCCATAATAACCTTGACTTCATTAGGAAAAATATCAACTTCAGACCAAAACTTAAGGAATGGAGACATAACGTCCCAATTAGCAAAACAGTTTGCCAATTGGTTACTTTCTCTAAAGATATGTTGGAATCTAATTGGTTACATATATATAGTTATTTATCATTACAAATAATTATATTATATATTTATTGTTATTTATTATATATATTATTTTATTTTTCTAATAAAAAATCATAACTTCATATTAATAAGAATAAGAAATTACATTTTGTAGATTTGATTACCATTCCAAAGGAAAAAATGGCAAGGAAAAGTGAAACCAAACAAACAAAAAATACCACCCAATGACATAAACCCCTCGCAATAGGAGGAAATGACAACACTAATCTAAGTGGAGGCAACAACATAAATCATAATAAATAAATAAAAGGACTCAGAAGGCAAGGCTAAGGGCCTACAACTTAGACTAATAACTAACAAATAAAAATTAATGGGGAATATTTCCCATACAATCTTCAAGCCCAACATTTTTGCCTTTCTTTTTTTAACATCCTATCGCACCCCTTGAGAGGGTTCCATCATGACAATCTGTGGCTTTGAATTCTAATAATTTGAAGGATTGTATGAAATCAGGAGTTTAAAATTTGTATGGGTCGACAATTCCTTATCTAATTCAAAATTCTTTGATTCATGTACTCTCTTCACTCTCCCTAATGGGGCACCATTATAAACAATCCCCATAGTGGTATTCTAGTCTTCTTCTCCTTCTACTGTGGTAGGCACATATTCCTCAAACTAGGTATTTGGTTCTCTAAGTTCATTCTTTTTTGAGTCTATTAAATGTTGTCTTTCCTCTACCTTTTCATCATCTTCATCCACTACCTCTTGGTCTAGGAAAATTCAATGTTTGGACTTGATTTCATCCTTTTTTTTTGGGAGGATGTGCTCATGTGTGGGGACAAGTAACATGAAGGTGTCATGGAATTTTACATATACAACATCAAAATGTTGTATTCTCATAATCTAATAATTGAATGTGATGAAATTTCCCACACTTGAGAATCAATTTATCTAGTAGGCCCATATTAAGATCTATCTCCACACAAATTCAAGCATATGCACATATACCCATTGTTGATCTCTCTATATCAATTTTGATGTAGGTACCTAGGGAGTTTTCTATCTCTCTTAAAGTAAAGCATAAATGTAGTGAGAGGTTGGAGAGCTAAACCCAAATTGTATTTTTGGTCACTAAGATATAATTTGGGTTAAATTCTGAAAACCATTGAGTGATGAAGAGCCCTATAGTTTCCCATAACCAAGGACCATCAATGAATACTCTTTGATAGGCTTCATCATCAAAAAACTAAACAATAAAAAAATACTTTGGAGTAAGAGAGATCTCACACTAATTGATCCATGTCGTATGTATCCATTGATACTAAGATGACATGGTTGGCCAAAATCCATTAAATAAGTAAATAACTATCTATTTTTCTAAGTTGAATGGTAATAGGTCAAAACCTATCCTGTAATATACACTGTCGGTACCTCTTTCACATGCTCTATGATATAGGCATTAGGGATGGATGGTGGCTTCAATACACTATATTTGGTAGTTATGTTTTTCATCACTTCTTTAAAAGATGTAGGTTTAGAGGAAGATGACATCCCTAAACTTGTAACTCCACATAATTGCATCGCCAAGCAAATGGTGGAATCCTTGCCTATATTGTAACTTGATAGTGGGGTAAGGTATTCAAGTTATTTATCCTCATATAATGGATTTTGTTGATCCATTGGAATCCTTTATGAGTGTTCTAGCTTCCACTTGAGATCAACCACATGATCTATCAAATCTACCCAAAGAAAAAAAAAATTCTTGGAGAGGAATCATACCAATATCTAATATCATGTCTATTTGTCACTAAAATTCTTACCTGCAGTCATTTTTTGAACCAATTTGAAAGCCATCATTTTATCAAACTTATGGTCGACTACCTTAGTCCCTTGGCACTATTGTAAAACACAGGTAACTTTCTCAATCAAACAAAAAGTCTCATTTACGACCCCATGTTGTTTATACATTACAACATGGCATAACAAGACACTAAAGTACATTATGAAATTTGGTCAAACACTTGGCCTGCAACCTCCATGCCAACACATTTTATAGAGATATCCACAAAGGTGCTCTTTGAAGTTAAACTATTATCTCCCTTACTCTATCAAACATGCATGTGAGGGCCATTAGTGAAAAAGGTGCAAAAACACTGAGAGAAAGAGCCCTCCATTTCATAGTCTACACATGGTTTCCAAAAAAAACCACAAAACATAAAAACTATGCAACTATTTGATGGCATAATGGATGATTTCCTTACTGAGAAGGGAAGTTTCTGTCCATCCACTTTATCCACCCAAACCCCTTTCCCTCTCTAGTGAAGCTGAGTAGCTTGCAGCCTAATGTCTATGGTAGCTTGATAAGGGATGCCATGGGAAGGAGATCACTGAGCAAAGGTCCCAAAATGGGGAAGTTCCTCTTGACTTTGCTCTATTCACACAAATCATGAGGACAATCCTTTTCCACACCGCTAAAACCCATCGAGCCTTTTGTCCCATTGCATAGTTACAATTTGTCTCATGCTCCACTTCATATTTTTCATTTTTGGGAATTACCTCCTTTAAATTCAAAAACTTTATTGTATATATAATTTTCATAATTTATAAATTTATTGTTTATTACATTGATGTTTTTTGATATAATTATGTCAACTTTTTTGATATAATTTAAAATATAATTTATAAATATTTGAATGCACAATAATCATATATATAAGCACACAATATTATTTAAAGAATAATAATATATAAACATGTGTGTGTGGGTGGTGTGTGTGTGTCAATTAATATAATATATAAATTTTGTATATTTATAAAAAGTATACAATATATAAAAATAAAAATAAAATAATAATATTTTTTTGAAACATAACATATAATTTTATCAAATCCCAAAGTAAGCTTTTGGAGGGAGTGAAAATAATAAAAAAAATACATAAATCATTGTCATCATCCTCATTTTTTATAAAAAAATCGGGGCCAAATGTATATAATGAGGCATCTTTTAGTTTAGTATCAACATGGATGTAATCCACTTAATCAGGATACTCTTCATTGTCCTCCTATATATTAGGAACCTCAACTAGGATAGACAGTCTCTCCACATACAAAGACATAATATAATTGTCATATAAGTTTTTAAGACTATAATTTGCATATTTAATTAAATCTACATTAAAATAAAATAAAATATTTCTCACTTACACATATCCATTAGAATGGGCACACTCATTGAATGCTCATGTGTCCCAAGCCAATGCTTCAAGGTGTCTCTTCACATATTATGTGGTCTTGTAGTCATAAAGCTTCTCCTGCAATCAAATGTATATCATAAAATGAGGTATATTATTTTTTATAAAATAACTCATAAAAACTTATGAACTTGTGTGAAATAACTTGGAAAAACTTACAAATCAGTATACAAATTCATTTACGCTCATTCACCCCAAAAAATGAGTCATTAGCATTCTTGGACTGACTCTCTCTTTGAGCCTTTAACTGGCTAGTTTTAATCCATGCATTTATTATAATAATTACAAAACATATATTTATGTAACTATAAAAGATGAACAAAATTTTGCATCTCATTAGATTTGTTAACCAACCTGCAACTAGTTTTCTATCATGCTCAGGCCAATTGTCATACAACTTGTTCTAAGGATTTGTTTTTATGCCAGGAGGTTGAAACCTTCTCTTATTTTCATATGTATTTTCTTGGTATGTGACCTGTAAATTACATATTTGAATAAGTACATTAGAATTTTGTAAAATAATAATTAATATTTTTTTAGGTGACCTTACCTCATATGCCTCCTCGTCCTATTAAGTGTAATTTTTGCATATTTTTCATATATTTTTGTGTTATAATGGGCATTATCAAATCCATATTCATTTGATTTTGTGAGGTATAATCTATGCTCAAATAAAAACTTCTTGTATTCAACATTACAATGTTTACAAAAAAAATTGCTCAAATGATTAGTCTTTATTCAAAATACCAAAGCTAAAAAATATTGAATGTAAAACATATTTTCAATAAATTGAAAAACTAAAAAAAATAGAAATTGAAACATTAAATCGTAGAAATAAAAAACTTAAATAACAAAAAGTGAAAAAAATTAAAAACTAAAATTAAAAAACTTTAATTAAAAAAAATATTAATATTAATTAACTTATATTCAAATATTTATTTATTGTGAATATCATCTAATATTTCCATAGTTTCATTTACATATATCCTCACTTGAAGAGATCTAGACACTCAATGCATGTACTATTCAAGTATTAAATGAGAAGGACAATTATTGTTAGAGTGTGGTAGGGCTTCTCCACTGTCTTTGCTAGATCCAAGTGGGAAAACATCATCAAGGCTAGATGGGGGCTCTCTTTCCATCTCACACCATGATGAACATGACAAGGATGAAATAGTCTTATGCCCATTGCACTAGTCGATGTAGGATGATTACAAGGTATGCATGATGTATACCTAAAATAAATTAAAATTATTAGAAATAAGTAAGTAAAATACTTCAATTTAAAGTAAAAATAAACAAAAACCTCTACGATGGGTCCTTTTAAGCAAATGAAAGACACCAACTTGTCTTAGACTCATCATCATGCGGGTCCATATAAGTGGTAGACCTATTATCAAAACGTAAAAAATAAATTAATATTGTAATTCATTGAAATACTTCAATCTAAAAAATAAAACTAAAACTATACCTTCTCATTAGGTACCTACTAATAGAGGATGTATGTTGACTCATCCAAATTCCCTTCTCCCTATCATCAACTTCTTTGTCATCAAAACCTAAACAAGAAAGTAATATTATGATCAATTGAAACACTTTATTTATTTATTTTTAAAAATTATACCTCTACGTCATGTTTTCTTAATAGATGAAAGATTTCAAGTCATTCCACCACCCTACTCCCTCTCATCCTCTTCCCTATCATTAATACATAATAATTGTGTTAATAACTAATAAACAATGGAATTTAGAATAAAATGATATAAAAAAAATAATTAAAAATTAAATTTTTAAAATTGATGCACCATGGTATGTGACTTTACTACTTGAATACCTTGAAGGCACTTGAGAGGGGGTAATTTTTAATATATCATCATGTGCTTTAGTGATGTGTTCTTGAGTGAAAAGGAGGTGAGGGAATATAATATTCCTCCTCAATATCATGTTGTACAAAAATACAAACATTAGAGCCACCACAACCCAAAATGCATAACACCCTCCTAATAAAGTTTCCACAAGATGCCCTAGTGGTTGCACATGCCTAATATTTAAAACATTCATTAAATATAATGAGGAAGGTTGGAAATTAGACTAAGATGTAAGGATAATAACAAGAATAATGGTATTAAGATGATGTCAAATTTTCCAAAGAATTCAAGTAGGTTTTGTATGCATAAGCGAAGAGTATTTCTTATATGTTTCCAAATTATTTTGAAGTTAAAATATTTTAAATGCAAAGTAATAATAGAAGTATATAAGGATTCAAGTAGGAATATGCACTCAATATAAACAAATGCCAGACATGAGAAGTAGGAATAGTCACAATGACTATAATTATTTGGATCATGGTAGTTTCCTTATTTAAACATGGGAAGTAGTATTTTAAGTTTTTTTATTCATTCATATTCTCTCTCTCACACACACACAAAAAATTAGGAATGCATTACCAAATCTATTAATTAAAAAAAATAAAAGTACAAATAAAAGGTTTACATTAAAAGGGTGTTTGATTGACATTCATGACTAGTAAGCAATAAAAATAAATCAAATAATGATACCCACAAAAAGAAAGAAAAGTCTCATCAATAGGGGATTAGTGATATATATACATATATATATATATATATATATATATATATATATATATATATATATATATATATATATATATACACACATATATGTATATATATATATATATATATATATATATACATATATATACATATATATATACATACATATATATACACACACACACACACACACACATATATATATATATATATATATATATATATATACACACACATATATACATATACATATACATATACATATACATATATGTGTGTATATATATATATGTATATGTATATGTATATATATGTATATGTATATATATATATATATATATATATATGTATGTATATATATATGTATGTATATATATATATATATATGTATATATATATATATGTATATATATATATATATATATATATATATATATATATATATGTATATATATATGTATATATATATGGACATAAAACCCCACCCACTTAGCGTTTCCTTAAGAACTTATGGGTCTAATCTAACATATTCATAGAGATGAACTTCTAGAACCCTCCTTTGCACTATACATTTTTTATTTCTTTTAAAAATAAATTTTCAAAATTTCCTTATTTAATTGTAATTTTAGAGTTATTTCCCCCCCACCTCTCTCTGTTTTGCGGGGGGGGGGGTGGTTAAATTGTTAATTTATTTTGACCTTTGAAAGCAAGGTTAAGTAGATGCCCTAATTTTTAAATAATATTCAAACACTGTTCCAAAAAATTATAATCATGATTAGGTAAGTAATATTTATATAATATAAACATTTTAATTAATAAATTTATTTGTAAAATATTATCAATGAGAACCATGGGTCACCAATGTCAATCATATATAAGGATTTTGCTTTTGATTTACTAGTTGGAATGTATAAGTTTACCTTTGGAAATGTCTTACTATTATCATGTAGTATTTTAAAATGGACTCAAATCTAAACATTTTTGTTGGATTAAAAAGTGTATTTTATTAATTATACATAGATTAAAGAATAAGTAGAATGGAATCACATCCTAAAAGAAGACATCGCATTAATCATTCGATTTACTATTTGGAATGCATAAGATTACCTTTGGAAATGTCTTACTATTATCATGTAGTATTTTAAAATGGCCTCAAATCTAGACATTTTTGTTGGATTAAAAAGTGTCTTTTATTAACTATACATAGATTAAAGAACGAGACGAATGGAATCACATCCTAAAATAAGACATCGTATTAATCATGTTGAGTGAGAAACAATTATCAAATGAATATTAGAGAACCATTATTCTAATTTACATAATTAATATTAACTTAATTAACGTCACTTAACATAGTATTATGTATTAAACACTTGTTAATTTTATTTTATTTTTGAGTTTAATAGATAAGCACTTTACATAGTCACTTAAATAAATCTACTAAAGTTACCAAATTTGTGACCAAGGTTATTCTTTCTTCACTGATGAATAAAGATCATTTTTTACAAATCCAAAACCAAGCCAATTAGCTACAATATTTGTTTAAATTTAGATATATCAATGGCTATCACTTTTATAATTACCTCAAAGTGATTCTAGGATCAATCCCCCTGTCGTCCCCGCCCTTACCCACATTAAACCAATCACACAATTGGTTCAATCGGGGGATGCAACTAGGGGAAATCCAGCCCCATCAATGCAATTTTGACTATATAAAATGATTTTGTGCTCAAATTCCCCTAATTAACTCCCCCATTGAACTAATTAATCGATTGGTTCAATGGGGGACATAATTATGGGAAATTGAGCCCCTTTAATGTAGTTGAGGCAACCTAATGTAATCTTCGACCCAATTTCCTCTAATTGACTCATAAATTGAACTAATTACTTTATTAGTTAAATGTGAAGCGTAATTATGGGAAATAAATCCTCCTTAATGTAATTGTGACTACCTAATCTAATTTTAGGATCAATTTCACTTGATTGATTCCCCCTTTAATTTAATTACTCGTTTGGTTTAATGTGGGATGTAGTTATGGGCAATCAAGCACCCTTAACCTAATTATGATTTGTTAATGTGATTTTGAGCTCAATTTACCCTAATTTAACCTCCATTAAACCATTTACTCAATTGGTTTAATGGGGAACATAATTATGGGAAATTTAAACTCATTAACGTAATTGTAACTATTAAATGTGATTTCAGGATCAATTTACCCTATTTGACTCCTTTATTGAACCAAATGGAATGAGATTTCTTAGGCTAAATAATGGCTTTCAAAAGGTTATAAAATATCTTATTCCAAGTATCCTCAGAGGAATACAACCTTCAATGATTGTTCAAGGTTTCAAATTGGTTGAGTTGAGGGGATAAAATTTGATAACCAAGTTGAAGCTTATACCAATGGGATGGAATCTTAATAGGCCACTTCTAGTCACTCCATCACCTATACGGTGATGCACCCTAATAATGGGAAGGTTTTACTTAGGTATGGCCTTCTAAATTTCACTAATAGTTTCAAAATCCCCACAATCAAGTTGAAATTGATCTTTAAGGATAAGTCAAGTGAGCCAATTCTTATAATTCATGCATAATATGTCAGAAATGTACTTAATCCTTTTTAATTTTTTATTAGTTTATATCACATAAGTAAAAAAAAAGTAATATTTACTAATTTAAAATTTTGACTATAAAAATTGTTACATGCAAGCTCAATTATAAAGAAGTTATGTGCAAGCTTTATTTTTAAAATGCTAGTGTGTTTTTGGGGCTTCTATTCAATCACCTTTTCAATTCCCCATTGCGTGTTTTGAATATAATTAGATTAGTGTAAGCATGACCTTAATACATCATGAAATAAATCAAGTATAATATTGCATATGGCATGTTCTAAGCTAACCTTTCATTTAGGTATCTATATTCATGTTCAATGAATTTACTACTTTTTATAAACACCTATTTTGGTCTAAAGGTAGTTTTAGATGTCAATTTGAATTGATTTAGGGAACTCACATGTTTGTAAATTATCAATTCATATTAAGATCTTAATGGAATGTGTTTTCTCTATGTTGGGCCTCATTTGCTTCCCCTTCCCTTTATTTTCTCTCTCCTTTATTTTCCTTATTTCCACATTTGTTTAATTTCTTTATTTTGGTTTCTACTTGGAGTGTAGAGATATGTTTGTATTTGACCAAGTTCATAGTGTTATACTCATAGTCTACTTGTTAAGTGTATATCTTTGGCCCTTTGCTTTATTACCCCTGAGATTTATGCTTATTTTTATTTGATTTCCCAGCCTTTTTCTGGATTGTACCTATATAGGGTCCTAATTCAAACTTTAGAAGTCTATAAAGTGATATGTGAGTGATAAGAGTTTCAAGAAGAGGTATAACGTCTAATTTGAAAATTAAAAATCTTTGGAGTCTTCATATTGCATCATTTCTAATTGTTCATGTACTCAAAATTTGTATAAGGATTAGGGCTTGTATTATATGATTTCTAATGAGGAGGTTCTAACTACGGTAGGTCCACAATTGACTACATTTTAAAAGGTATTGTAAGGTTTTGTGAGTTGATTAGAAGTGAAAGAAATTGAAACATTTCCTAGTGATGTGTAATAAAATCTAACAAACTAAGCGAGTTTTATAGATCCCAAAATTAGAGGAATAAAATTGACATATCTATTTCAATTAATTCTACAGTGACTAGGAGTGTAGCTTAACCTTAAGCTATGCACCTAGTAGGAACTAGGAGCTTAGCACTTGAGCTTGGTTAAATTTTGTAAGTTTTTACATTCAAAACAAAATTTGGGTTTAAATTCTCTCAATTATTTGACCTATTTTTAGCCTTAGATAATATGTATATTTATGACAATTAAATGTTATTATTAGATCCCTAGCTTTGTAAAGTATAGTTATATTAAAATATTCCTTTTATGCAACGTCTCATTTTACTACTATGTTGTTTAAATATGTTTAGATCTAAATTTCAACCTTGTTTATGATTAGGTATAGTGCATTGTTTATGTAAAGCATCTTTTCATAAAATTAATTGAAATATATATATACCTAATTTTATTCCTCTGATTTTGGGGCATTGTTTATGATTAGGTATAGTGCATTGTTTATGTAAAACATGTAAAATATGCCTTCTAGGGTTACATCTTGATGTTGTTGTAATATACCTAATTTTTTTAGGGCATTTTACGTTTCTTCCCAAGTCCTTACCATAGTGATTATGTGTTATTATAAACCCCAATTTGTTATGCTTGCATATATTTTCCAAACCTAGGTTATCTTCATACACCATCATTATGTTATACCCTCCTATTAAGGTTAGAGCTTGCATGTTCCTACTTTTAATTTTACTTAGGGTTGTATTGTTAAAACTCTTTAGCTCCAATCATTTTGTGTTAGCTTTAAACCCTAGTGTTATTGCAATAGATCACCATTTGGTTGTATTGTTTCAAGATGTTACAAATGATTATATGAATGCCATGTTTTTTCAAGATGATTTAAAATATAGTTATTATGATTGTAATGATAATGGATATAATATTGACAAAATATTATGGCAACTAAGTTTCAACCCAGTAGGACTATGTGAATATCCAAATGATATAAATGTATTTATTAGGTGTTATTTATATTTCTATAAGCCCTCATGATTATGGAATTTAAAAATTATATATGGAAGAATAAATTAGTAAAGGAAAATGTGTTAGCCTTAACCAAAGTAAACTAGGGAAATATATATAAGGACCAATATGTGCACAATAACATGAACATGTTTATTCTTTCCTAGAACATGATGTAGATGCAGATGCTTGTTTTCATGTCAAGATGAATGCTTCTTATTTGAATACAAAATTGGTAATGGTGTGCACGATAAAATAATTATATATGACTATTGGAATTAGGATTATAATGATTATGACTAGGAAGATGAACTAGAAGATAAAAATAGATATGGTCCAATTGAAAATACTAAAAATTATGCTTTGACCAATCATGTTGATATATCTAAAATTATGAATGTATTAAAAGAAATTGCTTGTGAATTTTCCCTTATGATGGTTTTTATTTGAAAGTTCCTCCTAAACCCATTCATGTTTCCATTCCCTCTATTAATCCTTTTTCTCGAAATGTTATGTTTTATATTACTAAAAAATAAAAAAATACTTTTCCTCCTTATAAAACTTTGATTCCTCCACATGTTCAAAATATTTTTATGCCTTCTCAAGATTATATAACTCTCAATTCACTCTAATATAATCACCTATACCTCCTCAATTTCCTCTTAATGTTGTCAAACCCATTTTATTTATTCTATTTCAAGTTCTACCGTCACTTCTCTTTCAACCCCTAAAATTACCACCCTTGCATAAGATTTGCATGATTTACAATAAAAAATTTAATTTATTTATCAAAGGTCTCAAAATCTAATGGATAGGATCTCTTCTTATGATATGCTTTTAAACCCTTTGATTAATGATGTACTAACTAATCCTTATCCAATTGGCTTTATTGCTCTCAAATTTGCATTGTACAATGGAAAATTAGATCCTTTTCACCATATTAGATAATTTTATGTTCTTTTTTAGACATTTCTTATGATGATAACTATTAATTAAGTTATTTCCAATAAGTCATAAGGAATATGATCTTGAACATATTTTTTAGACTCTTAATTTTAGTAAAAGACCCATTTTTATAGCATTCTTATCATTTTTTACCACACTTGGTCCATTTATCCACATTTAACTATTTTAAAACACTTCCAACAAACATTGGAATCCCTTTGGTCTTGATCCATCCCAATTTCCTTGAGAACACCTTATATCTATCAATTGTCAACATCTGGATCCCAATCAACCATCCCATGTTTAGTTTGATCTCTATAATGATCCTTTCTACCCTTTGAGTCAAAATTGGTTGACTATCAACTTTGACTCTTACTATTCTATGGGTCTTTTTTTCCTTGTACTGATTCCTCATTCCTTAATTATCATTTATCATTAATTTATAGTCTTACAAAAGAAAATAAAATTAAGTGAAAATAAGGTGTATACATATGCCACATCTAAAGATCACCACATGTCATAAGAGTGTAACATGAGATGGTTCTTTGAGAAAAAAACATAGTGTCATAAAACCAATGTAAATGACTATAATAGGATAACCAAGAAACTAAAGAAATGACACATACATACCTCATGTTACCTTTCCTCTAAAATGGATGCATGCATATTGCTGTTGTTTTCACAACATCCCTAATTCATCAAGAATCATGGAACCCCTTTGTTAGCCTCTTGTTACACTCATGCTTATGATCTTGACTAGTTGGTCTCAACACTCTATATTTGCCTTGGTGTTCCATTTTAGTTTGCATGTCAAACTAGGCCCTAAATGGAGTTTTAATCTCCTAGTTTACATTTGAAAAATTGGGTTACTTGCCTCTCTCAGGTCATTCTAGGGGTTTTTTTTATTATCACATTGATTCAACCTCTAAGACATATCCCAATGAGATGACCAAGCTTATGTGAGAAAATTCCATATTTTATACTTGGTCCCAAAATCCCCCCTTGATGCCCTTTCAAGCCTTAGATAGATTGTAGAAAAAAAAATTATTTTCCCTGGTCAAGTCTGTTGTAGGTCATTTTTAAAAATTTATAAGTTTACAGACCTAATTAGGCTTTCAACCCCCAATTAGGTATTTAGGACTCAAATTTGCTTGTCTAGTTGCATTCAAAAAAATTCTCGTTCGACAAAATTTCCTAAGTCTTGTAGACCTAATCGAGTTCCAAAACCCTGATTAAATTTAGGGAGGTCACTTTTGTTTTATCCTTTGCTAACTAGAGAATAAATTTGATTAGGTCTTAGCATTTAAATTGGTGAGTTTTGTGTGTTAATCAGGTTGTGGGCCGTGATTGGGTCTTGGCTTAGTTTCTTTTTGTTTTACCATTGTAATCATAGAAAAATATCTGATTAGGTCAATGAGGTGACTATGAGGTGTTGAAAATGGTAATTAGGTTTTTATTCTTGACTGGGTCATGGTTTTTCTCAGCTGATGAGAGATAATTCTACTCGAGCCCGTAGACCTGATTAGATCTACAGAGCTCAAGATTTGTTTTTTTAATATTAATTAATGGCTAGACCACAACTGGGTCTAATCCCCCACCTCCAAAGCTTTCATAGTTTTATTTGGGGTTTAATCCTTGACTAGAAATGTTGGATGATCTTGCCTAACCTAATCTTATGTGGGGATTTCAACCCTAATATCAATACAAACACATCAAATTGATCCTAATAGACCTACTTTTACTTATATTTTCACCCCTTGAAGATATGTTTCATCTCTCCTCATTCAAGTGGCACAATGGAAACATATCACTTGTTGTGGGTAATCAATTTGGTGAGATGCATCTCTAAAAGGGCTAGTTCCCTTGATGCACTCTTTGAAACACTCTTTCACTTATCAAATTTTCATGAAGAGGGTTAAGAAGACAAACTAAAAAATCTAAAAGGTGATGCATAAATAGTTTATTTCCTCCTATTGATTGAACGTATACTACTTAGAGCAAATCAAAGCTTCTTTCACACATAACTCACAACTCAAGATAGATTGTTACATCAATGTTTCATATGCTAGGTTCAAGAGGTATTTTGATGATTAGGAGGGTAATGAATGATCCCTTGGGATAATACCATCATAAACCAATTATAAAACACTTATACACTAAAATATAACACTAACAAATACTTGTAATAATTACTCTTCTGCACACCTGATGAATAATCAAGGATAACATGCTAGAAAAGATCATCTTTTACTAGACAAGACCAACAAGATTGAAACAAGACTCAATTGTATAACATGTAAGTAGGAAGATTCACTTATTTATTGCTTCAAGAGACATTCAAATACATAATTGGCTAGGGTTTCACCATTAACCAATAGAGGCTGCTCAAAAGAGCCAAAAAAGTCACTAATTATAGCATTTAGGAGAGGGGCAAGATAAGGAAAGTCTAAAGGTCACTTGGACACTTTTCAAGATAATAAAAGAGGTTACATATGCATTAGAAGGAGATGTGAAATGGACCATGAAATGTTAGGAAGTACAAGTGTCCATATAAGGCATGAAACTCTTAGAAAGTGGCATGAAATTCCTTGTGTTGGATCAAAAAATTGCCTTCATCATTCACACCTATTTGAAAATCCTAAAATTTACTAGGGATATGTTTTATGATTGAAATAATGGGGAAGTATTTTATACATGATTCTCCATTCATTGGTTGCATTCCTAGTCATTTGGAAATGAGCCATCACCATCTACAGTCTAAGAAGCTCCTCTTCCACACACCTTGCACACTTATCTTCCAAAAAGGCTTTATTTTCTCATGAAAATAAATATAAGGGGAGGGATGACATGTTAATACCATCCATGGCCTCTTATTTCTTAGGTGCACCTTAAAAATCCAAACACTTGAAGTTTTCACCCTTCTCACTATCATGCTGACTATTCTAGTTTTGATAGGCTGAGATGAGAGCTCTATTAGGAAGACTTAGGAGTTTTCTCAAGGCATTAAATGACCATATTGAGTTACAATAATACCATATCCTCTTCCCAAAGTTTATTTCATTCCTTTAAAGTCTCTATAACCTAAACAATGCATAAAATAATCAAAGAAATCCATTATGTACCATGTCCATACAGGTAGGGTAGAAAAAAAATTGATGAGGAGGATCCTTGAAGATTCCTGTGAAACTTAAAATTACTTTCATGGCCATTTAATCCTATCTAGATAGCTTTCCTACTTTATTTTCTCAATCGGGTCCTTATCCAAGGTTTAACAAGGGTTTTAGGTCTCTTTTGTCCTTAAGATTTGTTCATAAATATATAGCATTGGAAATACAAAAAAATTTGAAAAAAATTATCTTAAAGACTCCTTAAAAATTCTCCAAACCCCTTGGATCTCCATGCAAAGTGTCAAGGGAGATATGAGCATCTCAAATTGCTTACTCAAGTTTGTTTCTTCATTTCCTGCAAGATTAATGTTGCTTTTGAGTCAAAATGGCCTCCCTTGTAACTTATTTGAGTTTAAAAAGCTTTATCACACCTATAGTGACATGAAAAAAATTTATCTAATAGGGTATAAATCTCTCCCAAAGTTGGAATTGAAAATGACCTATCAATTGGCTTTAGGCCAAAACCCTGCCAAAAACTTTTGACTGCAACCTTGAGGGCTTAGACTTATTTGTTGAGATTATTAATTATTTTCTTGATTCCTCATGTTTTTATAGGTATTATAAAACTTCCCACACCTTTCTATATGGTCTCTTCAGCTTCTTTTCCATCATTTCACCTTCCTTTTTAAAAAACTATAGGTTTTGTTCACAAGGAAGTTCCCTTTGTCTGAGATAAAACATAGGGAACTTACCCTATTTTCCCAGGAAAAACAAATGTTTGATGTATTTTAAAAAGATATTATTATCTTATACACAAAATTTCAAATTTTTTTCATGCCATTTGACCCTTCAACTTCTAAAAAATCTAAGACAGACTGTGAACAAGCAACCTGTGTGCAAGGTTTGGAGAGTAAACTGTGTACTAGAGTATTTTGACCATGTTGAGAGTTATGAGATTTATTTATTTTTTAATATCACATATTAACCTTTTATATACCTAAAAATATTATTATATAGGTTCCCCAAGCTTTCCATTAAGTTCCTTACCCTTTTTGGCTTCATTTGCTTATTTTGCCAAAACCTTGATTTTATTAACTGTCTAACCTCTGAGATAAAATAGTGAGATATATCCCTCAATTTCAAGGAAAAATTAAGGTTTTATGAGTTTTATTAGATCATAATTAATATTTTTACCAGATTTATAAGTTATATTCATCCATTTAGGCACCTAACGAACTCAATTTGTCTAAAAAAGGCCTCCAAAAGGATTGTTTTCTTACATTTTTCACTTCCACCTAAGAATGACCTCTCAAGGCTAACTCAAATATGATTAGGTTTCTTCAAAATTTTATCCACCTTAAATTAATTCCCAATAATCTTTTAATTCACCTAAAACCACTCTTCTCCTTTACATTCTTCATCCTTACCCATTGAGCAAAGAGTCCCTTAGTGCAACTATAGAGACTGTCATTCTTGGGCTAGTATGAAGAGTATATGTTCACCTTGAAAGGAGTATTGTATCTTTTGGAAACACTATATTAACCTATCATGAACCATTTTAAAGTTCTTATCAAACCTTATTTCTCCTCCTAAGCATATTCATCTCTTTACCTTCATTTGGACTGAACACTTAGTTGTAGGTTCATATAGGACCTTAAGAGGTCTATGTAAGATTGTTTCAAATTTCCAAGGGCTTATGGATATCATCATGGTTATGATGAATGTGATAATATGTCTATTTCATCATGTCAAATCTCCCTTAACCTTTATCTTCACTTTGAGCTCACCAAACTAAACTCTATTTCTTGACTGTGATACCTTGTTCTCTAATTCCTGTAGGTGTATATTTACCTAATTAGACTTTGGTCATGATGTTTGAAGACCCTCCTTGAATCTTGAAATTCACCTAGCATCTGATCATAATTTTATTCACCCTATATGGGCTAAAACATATCAACAAGACACCAAGTTTAGGTCACTGTCTCCATACTTAGTTGTAGGTGCACATTTCCTTGAGAAGGGATAGGTGTCCATGAAGCTTGAAACACTATATACCAATATCATACTAATGATTTTCATGCTTATTTTCACACCATTCAATAAATAAGACCATTATAGTCATGAGAGTATGCCTTTTTTTCTCTTGGGATGTCAAAGGTCATTTAAAACTCAAATCCTGTAGATGTTAATGCAAGTTTTTAGTGTCTTTGTAGGTAAATTTCAGGCTCCAAACAATTTGGCTCCATCAATCCTCTTGGCTTAATCCTTGACATAGTTCTTATCCATGCTATAGGATACAAGGTCTACCTATGTATATGTTTCAAATCTCTTTTTAACCTTGCTATAGGATATCTACAAAATGCCTCTAGACCTCTATTTTCACTTTTTTGGGAAAAGATCCCTGAATCCACTCTTTGTTCCTTCGAAAATGATTTACACCTTCTTTTGTCCTTTTGAAACCTCATATATGTATGTTATGATGAACTCTCATGCTATAAACCAAAAGGGCATTTTAACACATTCCAACCTTCCATATAATGTCCTTCATGGCCCTGAGGTACTACCTATAGGTGGGCATTTGTAAATACTAGTAGTGGGTAAACTTGGGAAATATACAAGGTGTAGGTTTGTAATCACTTATATGATTTCACCAAGTATCCCACTACACTCTTATAAATCTTAAGATATTGAAACAAATATCAAGCTTTTCCTCTCAGCATGATGTCATCAACGAGGGATCTATAGGTGTGTGTGAGTTGTATGCAGGTAGTGAACATAGAATGGAGAAAATATATGGATGGATGGCCTCATGAACAATTCAAAATCACTACCAATCTATCTAATGCATGATTTACATTAAATATATATTAATACAAGCCTCAAAACATCCATTTCAACGTGAAAACCTCTTGCAAACATCTAGAATAGAGTAGGCAAGGGTATTTAATGACTAGTTGGTGTGATAAATAAGCTTTCAAATAACCTTGCACTTTTCCCAAACATCCAAATGAACTCTCTCTAGCTCATAATGACTTGAAAAAATTGATACACCATCATTATAGTTCCATGAAAAAGCTATATAAGTCTCTTACATGTGACTACAACTGGGAATGAGTGAAGAGTTGACTATGAGGAATGGTAATATTGAAAGTTATCCAAAGCATGATGTGATGAAACCAAAAATGTTAGGAGGTGATAATATGGATTTGAGACCTATGTAAAACCATATTTTATTCACATGAGACCTCTGTAGAAGAATAACATTCTGCAACAAGGAAGAAATTTGACTGAAACTTCACAATGGTGACACCTTCCTAAAACATGAGATAACTTGCTCATCAAACAACATGAAACATGAAAATAAGAATGTATATCATTTAATAAGATCGAAAACATCCTATAGATTCAACATCACCAAATAAATTGTACGAACCAATCCAAAATAGAGTAAAACCTATAGGGTGTAGGAAATAGTGAGCATAAAAACACAATCAACTAGTTAGAGATGGTTCATAAATCATGGTTGACCAATCCTTGCAATATTTTTATGGAAATGAAGCTATCTAAATTTAATACCACCTCCCAAAATATTTTGACTTGAAACCTCTTCAACTGTCCATACCAAGCACAAACTTGTTGACCACTTCTATGTGTCTAAAAAGGCAAAGAAGGATTAGAATGGTTTTAGCTCAAAAATGGAACTTCCAGAGCATCTCAAGCATGGAAATGAACCTGATGAAGATGAAGATACATTCCATGGCATTCTCCCACATGTCACCTTCCCTCATGGGCCATACAAGTGCCAAACTCCCCTTTTTTAGTTGATTACTTGATCTTTAGTTAGATAACCTACATGTTTTAGATGAGACTGACATTCCTGATAGGGAATCTAGTTTCTTGGATGTTTTAAAGGAAATTAGGACACTTGGGCACCTTGAAAATCATGTCACTTGTATTTATGACCCCTAAAAGCCCACTAAGTGAACCAAACTGATATATAGATTAATTAAACCATGATCAAGGCTAATATAAAATTAAATGACATAAAAAGACCTATAATACACCTTATGATATAATAATAGACCCCTAAAACATCTAAAAACCAAGCTTTTTACCTATAGGGGTCCAGATTTGAGCTTGAAGTCAGATTTGGTCAACAAAATGGTGACTCATAGGGGTAGTATGCCTGCTATACTAAAGATAAATAGCCTTATCTATCCATGGGTTAAGGGTCAATGAATTCTTGAAGATAACTAGAAAGGAATTGCCTAAAACACACACACAAAACAACCACAACACACCAAACAAACACAAAACAAAGCAAGACACCAACAAGACTCACACATGTGCATAAGCACTTGGGGAAAATAAGAAAAATAATAGCTATGTACAATGAGAGAGGAGAACCTTAGTAACAATGTTTGATATAGATCCCATTGACTAGGATATGAATCTCCTCTCCATCCAACTTTGAGAGTTGGAAATCATTGTGTTGATTGCATTGAGTGATGACATAAAGGTCACTCTATAAAGCATCAAATTTTACGTGTTTTCCAAGCTTAAACCTATCTTCATCCCACTTTAGAATAATTTCCCCCTCTTGGAATCTTCTTCTCATAGATTTTTTTATCAAAATATCTCTTTGTTTGATCTTGGTGAGCTCTCATAGTTTGCATATCTTGATCCCTTATTTCTTCAAGCTCCATCAACTCATATAATTTGACCTTCATGCTTTCATTTTCCATCAACTCCAACTGGTAAGTGAGATCCAAGGCTGGTAACTCAAGTGAAATAGGTAGTCTAGCTTCTCTCCCATAAACAAGTGTATATGGTGAGTTTCCAATGGCTCTTTTGGGGGTGATTCTATTAGCCCAAAGAGCTATCATAAACTTAGAATGCCAAATTCTTCGGTTTTCCTCCATTGTCCTCTTGATAATCCTAATTTGATTCTTATTATTGGACTCAGCTTCCATTCCCTTGTGGATAATAGTTGGAGGAAGTAATAAGATAAATACCATGTTTTAAAGCCCATTCACTTGTCTTCATTTCAAGGAAAGCCAATGTATTGTCTAAAATTATTGTTGAAGGAGCCTCAGATCTTGTCACTATGCCTTCATAGAAGTCTAAAACTGAAATTCCATTTGCTTCCTTCAGAGAAACAACCTCCACCCATCTGGTAAAGTAATCTGTGGTAGTCAACACCCACTTGTGACTAGCACTAGAAGGTGGGTTGATTATGCTTATGAAATCTAGACCCCATTGCATAAAAGGTTGGTCTACTTGTATTGGATGAAGAGGCATGGCTGCAAAATTTTGTTTTTCATAGAATAGGGTACATTTTTGACATTTCCTTACCCAAGCATGAGTATCCTTAAACAAACTAGGTCAAAAATATCTAGCACTCATAATCTTATCAGCTGTGGTTCTTGGAGCAAAGTGACCACCATTTGGTCCATTATGAATGTCAAATAATATCTTCTCAACCTGATCTAATTCAACACATCTCAATAGTACACCTGATAAATCCTTCCTAAACAACACTCCATCAACAAGTACATATATAATAGATTATAATCTGAAGTACCTTCTTTTGGCTCTATCTAGGCCTTATGGACACTCACCAGTTTGAATAAAATGGATTATTTCTTGTGTAAAAATCCTCATTAATGAAGATGTAGCTATCATAGGACCATCATGAAGGGATAAAACAACTTCTTTTTGTTCTTTCAAGTCTAAATCAAGGTGCTCACATAATCCTTTCCCTTTCACTAGCTTGGTTGTCTTGATCTCTATATCATACTCCATTACTTTTATAATCCAACCAGACCTTTTTTCATTCAAATCTCTACTCAAAATGAAGTCTTTGACACTAAGATGAGGTACCAATATATGAATCTTATTGTTAAATAACATATGCCTAAACTTCTTTAGACTTATAACAATTGAAAGTACTTGTTAAGTGTACCTTACCTCATAGCCTTCCAATCCTTGACTAAATAAGGCAATAAGATTTTTATTCCTTACTGAGACTAAGTTTGTCAACCACGGTGAATGCTTAATAGGAAAAATGATCTCAGACTCAATCAACTTTGTAAGAATCTTAGAATTGATTGGCCTTTGCCTTTGCTTTATAGGCTTAACATTCTCATCTAGCTCTATGGTATGTTGAGATAAGTTTGGATCAAAGCCTTTTAAATCACTATATTCCCATGCAAAGACATCAAAAAATTCCTTGCATAATTCAATGAAATCATGTCTTTCTTCTCTAGTACATACCTTCCCAAGAGCAAGCAACTTATCCTTGAAGATTTGTACATTCTCATAGTTTTCTTGCTTAGTAGACATGCTTACCTTTTCCTTCTTCGACTGATCATCCTCATTGAAGATAATCTCAAGTGTGACTAAGCCCTTAGGGAGCTTGTTTGTCTTCAATTGTATAATCTACCCTCCATATTGTTGTTGTAGTTTAGACTGATTATCTTAGGAAAACTCAACCTCTTGTAGAAAAAGAGCTATTTTTTGGTCACTATAAAACAATTGCCAATTAGTGAAATTATCAAGTATAGAGGGCCTTACAATCACTTTGAGATGAGGCTGGTTCTTGTCCTCTCTTATCCCCTTTGGAACATCAAACTAAGCTCCAATTATTGCCAACCTATCAACATGTTTGTTATCCTCTCTTGGTATAGATTGAATGTTGAAGGCTTGGAAATCTTCCACAAGATCCCACACTCTATGCTTATAGGACTCAAGCAAGGAGTTATTAGTCATATTTTGACCTCTCACTTGATTCACAACTAACTCACTATCACCATAAACTTGTAACTCTTTCACACCTCTCTTTATATCCACTCAAGGCCATGAATGAGGGCCTCATATTCTGTCACATTACAAGTACAACTAAAGTGAAATCTAAAAGTAGAGTAATACCTTTCCTTGGATGGAGAAACTAACATTGCTTCACCACCTGATGCAACCTTGCTTCTAGATCCATCAAAGAATAGCTACCATAAACCGTCCATAGTTTCATTTGGCTTCATCAAATTTGGCATGAAAGAGTCCTCCTCATAAAGGTAAAACACTCCAAGACTAGTTTCCTCTATGAATTTGTAAGGATCATGTCCATAGTGTTCAACTCCCTATTCATCTAAATACAAATAAAAAAATCCTTCAAGAGAAGAAGTTAGGGATTTATCCATGTGAATTTCCTCCTCATCAAGAATAACATAATTGGAATTTGAAACCTTAGACATGTAGGGATCTAAATTATTGTGATGAATAGGATCTGATTCAATCCATACTTTGTCCTAAAAACCATATATGACCAATTGGCTACCAAGTATCCACCTATCTTGGATGTAAACTCTCTTGACAAAGAAAGAGCAATGTATGGGGGTAAGTCTACAACAACCACATCATGAGAGATGGAAAATTTAGGACAATGATTCGAGCAACATTTTAGGCAACAATTCAAGCGATGGTTCTACCCCAATTGGTGGTAGAACTTCTGGGAGCCATAAATTTTGTACCATAGCTCTGTTTGACTCCCCATTTGAACCGTTGGAAAGATAAGAATGAGGGGAATGTCATGAGATGGAATGAGCTATACTCAATGGGTTTTGACCCTTGAAAACCAAATGGAAGTGCTTCAAATTTCAATTTTAGTAGTGCAGTCTAAAAATAGTAAGTTTCTAAAAATAGTAATTCCTCAAATTTTGTATTGTTGTGAATCATGGAAGTCGAACCACTTAATCTCTCTCGAGATTGGTGACCTTACACATCCTCTTAATACCTTAAAAATGTGTATAAATTAAGATGTAACCCAAAAAGGAAATTAGACATCTCTTCCCAGAGATAGACATATGTTGTATCTGCAATTTTGAGCAATAAAACATCTCTTCTCAAAGATAACATTATTACAATTATGTTATTCTTATTTCTTGAATTATCTTTCAACCAAAGATTCTGAGTTTTGGATCAGTGGTATTAGATCGGTTTGTCTTTAGAGTGTATGATCCTGAGGATGAGGTCAGATTACAAGAAGCTTGGGTGGAAAATAGAACCAATAGAGTATCCACCTGTTCGCTCTAAAAGACCTCAAATGTGGGACAACCTTGAGACATATGATCCTTTCAAGGAAATGGTGAATGAAGCCCTCCAACAACAACAAACATAGATACTACAATAATTCACCCAAATTATCCAAGAAATATCGATGGGAAATTCTAGCTCCTCATATACGCCCCCACATCCTTTCAGTGCCCCAACACCCTTCAAGGTTCAGGTGAATTTTGATATCCCTACATTTGAAGGCAAAATCAATGCTGATGTAGTAAAAAATTGGTTGGATCAATTATCTTCCTATTTTTCTATAAATAAATTCACTGATAAAGAAAAGATCACTTTTGCTCTTTTGAAAGCATCATTGCCTGTCAAAAATTGGTGGGTAGTGTATAAGAAGAGATTCAGTATGGATGATATTGGCCTTAAGGTAGAACCTACCTGGGATGATTTCATAGAAGTTGTAAAGGAAGAATAATACCCCATTAGAGCATATGATGATCCGTATATAGAGTGGCAACAACTTTGCCAGGATAAGGAACAATCTGTTCAAGATTACACTGACATTTTTCATTCTCTATCTATGAGATTGGGCATCCAAGAAAGTGAGAAACATAAGGTTCTCAAATATCGTGGTGGACTATAATGGTATATACGAGGGGAGATGGAACTCTTCAATTTGGAAACCCTCTATGAGGCATACAAATTCATGGTGAAGATTGAGTAGAGGCATGGAAGAATGAATATGAAGAATCAACATTCAAAATGGAAAAGTGACAAAGAAGGTCAAACATGAGGCCAAAATTGGAAGAAAAAAGAAGAGAAGACTAGGAAATTGTGTGATTACCATAAATCTAGAACGCACTCCAAAGAAGAATGTTGAGCCATCAAGGCCCTGCTTTCTGAGTCATAATTCTCAACATCTACTGCTCTACCTCATACACACCCTATAGTCGAAGAGGATGAAGAAGAGATTGTAGATGCTGACCCTGATGCCATCGTTGCTTCATCATAGACCCATGAAGAGAGGCCAAATGACAAGGAAAGGTTGTTTCACTCTAAGTTATGGGTGAAAGGTAAGCCTCTACATTTCATTCTTGATAACAGGAGTAAAAAAAAATTAATCTCTTCTAATGTTGTGAAAATCCTAAATTTGTCCATAAATCCTCACCCAAATCCATACAATATTGGATGGTTGAGTCCAAGGAGAAACCTCTATATCACCCACCAATGTCTTCTCTCATATGTAATAAAACCTTTCCAAGATGAGGTCTTATGTGATGTGGTCAATCTGGATGTTTGAAATGTACTCTTTGGTCAACCATTCATGTATGATCGACATGAAATCTATGAATCAAGAACTCAAAGGATCACCCTCACTCTTGGGAAATGATGGTATAGGGTACCAGAGGTACCACCTTCTACATCTGTCTCCCTCATTAGTGCCAAGAAATTTGTTCTCATGGTGGTCAAGCCATAGAAATCCAAAAGGGCCAATGTTGCATCCCTGAATACACAAACAACACAAAAACATAATAAAATAGATACCAAGCTGAAGAAATTCATGACCTTCCATCCATAGACTGATGGTCAGACAAAAATGGTGAACAATCAGTCCCTGCACAGCTCCCCAAAGCACAGTCCATTCCAAGTATGCATCAGAAATCAAATAAAAACACAACTACCAAACTTGATGAAAAATATTGATGCAATGGGGATCATTGCTTATCAAGGAGGGAGGAATGATCTAAGAAACATTTCAGGTGACAATTCAGGCGACGGTTCTACCCCAATTGGTGGTAGAACTTTTGGGAGCCATAACTTTTACACCATAGCTCCATTTGACTCCCCGTTTGAACCGTTGGAAAGCTAAGAATGAGGGGAATGTAATGAGATAGCACTAATATATAATTAGTGTATTTTTACCCCTAAAAATCAAATGTAATTTACCCAAATTTCAATTTTAGTAGTGTAGTCTAAAAATAGTATGTTTCTAAAAATAGTAATTCCTTGAATTCTATATTGTTGTGAATTGTGGAAGTTGAACCACTTAATCTCCATCAATATTGGTGACTTTACACAACATCCTAATACCTTAAAAATGTGTATAAATTAAGATGTAACCCAAAAAGGAAATCGGACATCTCTTCCTAGAGATAAGCATATGTTGTATCTGCAATTTTGAGAAATAAAACATCTCTTCTCAGAGATATCATTATTACAATTGTGTTGTTCTTATTTATTGAATTATCTTTCAACCAAAGCTTATATGTTTTGGATCATATAATCATGTAAAATAAAATTCAAATCCTTGACTACTCTCAAGGTATTTGCTAGTGATCCATCCAATTGTAGAACTCCTTTAGCCATTGGTTCATACTTGAGGCGTAGCTTATCCGCTATTGACTTGGGCATAATTGAAGTACTAGCCCCAATAAATATGATAAAATTGTGAACTAAACAATCATTAATGATCAATGATAGATAAAAATGAGGTTATTATCATTTCTCTTCACTTGTACATCAATGGGCTGAGTTCCATTCACCAAAACAACATTTTCAATCCTAGCTGATCCAGCTTGTTTACCTAGTCCAAGCAATTCTTTTTGAAGAGTATATTTTTATCCCAGTATTTCTAATGAGTCCCATAGTGAAATATTATTTTGTAACTTCTTCATTTTATTGACAACATTGATAGAAGGATTGTTCATCTTGAATTTCCCTTTGGAAGCACTAGTACCTTGTGGTGTAGCATGTGAAGATGGATGTGTAGGAGCTGGCCTTGCATTTTGAAATTTATAATTTTCCTACACTTTAGGAGTTGAATTAGACCCACCTAATATTGGGGGTGATTGATGAGTCAAAATAGGTCCTTTATTTTCCCCTTGTGTCTCTTCAATAGCCCTCTTCTTAGATCTAGTATTAGAGGACACACTAGCATTCACATTGTTTGAACTTCATAAATGATTCATGGCACAAAATTCTCCCTCTAAGTGGTTCATAAAAGTAGAATCATATTGTGATTTTAAATTTTTCATTCCATTTTGCATTGGCACCTCAAAAGTGGGAACTTGAGGTGCTTGACTACCTTGCATTGTCATGGCTTGACTAGGCATTTCATTGGCATATGCAACTTGGCCTTGATTTTGGTCATAGGAAGGATAACATGGTTGTTCTTAAACAAAGTTATTTTGAGTGGGAATAAGATCTTTAGAATATGATGGGGCATTGGGATTGAAACTTTGGTAAGATCTAGCTTGAGTTATTTGACCTTGTCCTTGAGCATTACCTTGAAAAGGAGGCCTACTTGCTTGTCCAAACTAATTATAGGATTGATAAGGCTTGTAATTTTGAGCTTGTTGTATTTTAAGAGAAACCAATTCATTAGTAACACTTTGAAGCAAACTCTTTACTTCATGAATCTCATTGGTAAGAGCAAGGTCAAACTTCTCTTGGCTATTAGGAAAAGGAGCCAAGGTAGGTAATGAAACTTGGCTAGGAGGTTACAAATCAAGGAACAATGGAATTGGTGGTCCAAGATCAATCTTCCCTGCTTGAACAAGATAATTCTTAGCATTGATAGCTCTCTCATAAGCACCAAGTAGTGTATTCTCACCCATATATTGGATCATCATGGCTATATCACTATTCAATGCTTTTAGGTAATACAAGAAGGCATAATTAGGAGGAGGTCTCACAAGGGTTGGGATCCTATCCCATGTATTTGAAAATCTAGAGTTAAAAGTTGAATAAACTCTTGAGGAGCCTTCTTGATAGTATTCAATTACTCGGCTAGTGATAGATAATCACTCTTCTCTTCAAACCTCTTAGACAATAGATTCCCTAGTTCATCCCATGAAGTAATGGAAGCATGAGGTAGAGTTACATACCAATCTGAATCTTTCCCTTTGAAAGACAATGCCAATAGCCTGATAGCCACATTATCTTGAGTGATATTATGGATGTTTCAAAAAATTTCCATGTTTCTAATATGTCTAATGGGAGTAGTAGGACCTTCTCCACTAAAATATGGAACACTTTTAAGGGATGCTCTAGGAATTTGGTCATATTGGGCAAGATTCAAAGGAGATGATGTGGTAAAGGCTACAAAAGGAAGGTTTCTAGCCATATTGGAATGTATCCTATGTGTATTAGGGGTTGAACTAAGTATAAAATTGTAATTTTTAAACACCAAATCCCTTGAATAAGGAAGAGTATTCTCAAATCTGAATCTTTTGACAAAATATAAAGGTAATTACACAAACTCAAAAGGTGTACCTTTAGTAGAAGACCTAGTGGTCACTTTTGCCATAGAAAATAAGGATTGATCAACAACCAAAGAGTTGAAAACTTAGTGGAGTCATTAGGTAATGAATTTAGATGTTCTTATAACTCCAAATATTCCAAGACTAACACCAATCTTGGATAATCTTCTAGGAGTTAGAATCCCGTCACGTTTGCCAAAAACTATTGTCAGTTGGATTTGTACCCTTTAAGGAGATGTCTCAACGCTCATAATCTAATTGTCATAATGGAAACATCTCACTTACTATGGGTAATCAATTTGGTGAGATGAATCTCTAGAAGGGCTAATTCCCTTGATACACTCTTTGAAATACTCTTTCACTTATCAAATTTGCATGAAAAGGGTTAAGAAGACAAATTAAAAAAGCTAAAAGGTGATACAAAAATATTGGATTTCCTCTTATTCATTGAACTTATACTACTTAGAGCAAATCATAGCTTCTTTTGCATATAACTCATAACTCAACAGATTGTTACATTAATGTTTCAAATGCTAGGTTTAAGAGGTATTTTGATGCTTAAGAGGGTAATGAATGATCCCTTGGGATATTACCATCATAAACCAATTCTAAAACACTTATACACTAAAATAGAACACTAACAATGACCTGTAACAATTACTCTTCTGCACACTTGGCGAACAATCAAGGATAACATGCTAAAAAAGATCATCTTCTACTAGACAAGACCAACAAGATTTCAACAAGAATCAATTGTAAAACATGTAAGTATGAAAATTCACTTTTTTATTGCTTCAATAGACATTAAAATACAAAATTAGTGAGGGTTTCACCATTAACCAACAAAGGTTGCTAAAAAGAGCCAAAAAAGTCACTACTTATAGCATTTGGGAGAGGGGCAAGACAAGGGAAGTCCAAAGATCACTTGGACACTTGTAAAGCTAAGAAAAGAGGTTAAATATGCATGATAAGGAGATGTGAAATGGACCATGCAATGTAAATAAGTAAAAGTGTCCATACAAGGCATGAAACTCTTCGAAAGTGGCATGAAATTCCTTGTGTTGGCTCATAAAACTGTCTTCATCATTCACACCTATTTGAAAATCCTAAAACTAACTAGGGATAGGTATGATTATTTTAATGAGGGGGAATGTTTTATACATTCTTCCCCATGTATTGGTTGTATTCCTAGTCATCTAGAAACTTTTGAAAATGAGCCATCACCATCTGCAGTGTAAGAAACTCCTCTTCCACACACCTTGCACACTTCGATTAAAAAAAAGCTTTAGTTTCTCATGAATATATATATAAGGTTAGGTATGACATGTTTCAAGACCATTCATGGCCTCATATTTCTCAAGTGCACCTTAAAAATCCATCCACTTGAAGTTTTCACCCTTCTCACTATCATGCTCACTATGCCAATTTTGACTGCCTGAGATGAAATCTCTAGTAATAAATCTTATTAGTTTTATCAAGGAATTAAATGACCATAATGAGTTATAATAAGTCTATATTCTCCTCCCAAAGTTTATTTCATTCTTTAAAGTCTCTAGAACCTGCATAATGCACAAAACACTCAAAGAAAGCCATTCTGTACCATGTTCGTTAGGTAGGGTAGCACAAAAATTTATGAGGAGGATAATTTAAGAGTCTTATAAAACTTCCAATTACTTTCATGTCCATTCCATCCTATCTATATAGATCCTCTTCTTCATTTTCTCAATCGGTTCCTTACCCAAGGGTTAACAAGGGTTTTAGGTCTTTTTTGTCCTTAAGCTTTGTTCATAAATATATGATGTTTGAAATGCCAAAAAAAATTCACAAATATTATATTTAATACCCCTACCAACTTCTCAAAATATATTGTATCTCCATGCAAATTATCAAGGGAGATATGAGCATCTCAAACTGCTTACTCGAGCTTATTTCTTCATTTCCTACAAGCTTAATGTTGCCTTTGAGCTAAAATGGCCTCCATTGTAAATTAATTGAGTTACACAAGATTTATCACACCTTTTATGCACCAAAAACATTCTCAAATAGGTTATAAATCTCTCCCATAGTTGGAAATTAAAATGACCTATCAATTGGCTTTAGGCCAAAACCTTGCCAAAAAGTCCTGACTACAACCTTAAGGGCTTAGACTTCATTATTGAGATTATTATTTATTTTATTGATTCCTCATGTTTTTAAAAGTATTATACAGATTTACACACATTTTTATAGGTTCCCTTTATCTTCTTGTCCATCATTTCACCTTCCTTTTTCAAAAACTTCAAGTTTTGTTCACAAGGAAGTGCCCTTTGTCTGAGACAAAACAGAGGGCACTTCCCCTATTTTCTTGGGAAAATGAAGATGTTGGAGGTGTTTACCCAATATATTAGGAACTTATACATAAAATTTCAACATTTTTTAATGCCATTTTACCCTCCAACTTCTAAAAAACCCAAGACAAATTGTGAACAGGCAACCTGTGTGCAGGGTTTGGAGAGTAGACTGTGTGATAGAGTATTTTGACCATGTTGAGAGGTATGAAATTTATTTAGTGTTTAATATAACATATTAAAATTTTATATACCTCAAAATATGTTTCTTGAGGTTCCAAAATCTTACCATTATGTTCCTTACCCTCTTTGGCTTCATTTGCTTGTTTTGCCAAAACCTTAATTTTCCTGACTGGCTGACCTCTGAGACAAAACAATGAGATATAACCATCCATTTCAAGGAAAATTTAAGGTTTTATGAGTTTTATCATATAATAATTAAGATATTTACCAAAGGGATAAGTTATATTCATCAAATTAGGCACCTAACGAACTCAATTTGTCCAAAAAAGGCCTCCAAAAGGATTGTTTTCTTCCATTTTTCACTTCCACCTAAAAATGACCTCTCAAGGCTAACTCCAATATAATTAGGTTTATTCAAAATGTTTTGCACCTTAAATTAGTTCTCAATAAGCTTTAAATTCACCCAAATCCACTCTTCTCCTTTATATTCTTCATCCTTACCCATTGAACAAAGAGTCCCTTAGTGCAATTATACAAATTGTCATTCTTGTGCTATTATGAAGAGTAGATGTTCAACTTGAAAGGAGTATTTTAGCTTGTGGAAACACTATATTAACCTATAATGAACCATTTTATAGTTTTTATAAAACCTTATTTCTCCTTCTAAGCATATTCATCTCTTTACCTTCATTAGGACTGAACACTCAGCTGTAGGTGCATATAGGGCCTTAAGAGGTATATGTAAGCTTGTTTCACATTGAAAAGGGATTATGGAGATCATCATGGTTTTTATTAAGGTGATAATAGGTATATTTCATCATATAAACTCTCCCTTAACCTTTACCTACACTTTGAACTCACCAAACTGAACTCTCTTTCTTGATTGTGATGCCCTGCTCTCTAATTCCTGTAGGTGTATATTTACCTAATTAGACTTTGGTCATGATGTTTGAATACCCTAATTGAAGCATGAGATACACCTAGAATATTTTCATAATTGTATTCATATTTAATGGGCTAAAACATCACCAAGACACCAATTTTAGGTCACTGTCTCCATACTCAGTTGTATGTGCACATTTCCTTGAGAAGGGACACTTGTAGGTGTCCATGAAGCTTGAAACACTATATACAACTATCATGCTAATGATATTCATGTTTATTTTCACACCATTATATCAATAAGACCATTTCAATCATGAGAGTATGTTTTGTTTGATCTTGGGATGTCAAAGGTCATTCAAAACTCAAACCCTGTAGATGTTAATGCAAGTTTTTAGTGTCTTTGTAGGCAACTTTGAGGCTCCAAACAGTTATGCTCCATCAATCCTCTTGGCTTCATCCTTGGCATAGTTATTCTACATGATAGAGGATACAAGGTATACCTATCTATATGTTTCAAATATATTTTTAACCTTGCTATAGGATATCTACAAAATGCCTTTGGACATCTGTTTTCACTTTTTTGGGAAAAGATCCTTAAATCCAGTCTTTGTTCCTTCCAAAATGATTTACACCTTATTTTGTCATTTTGACACCTCATATAGGTTTTTTATGATCAAATAACATTATAGAAACCAAAATAGGGTTTTACCACATTCCAACCTTCTGTACAAGTGCCTTCATGGCCCTGAAGTACCACCTGTAGGTCAGCGTTTGCAAATACAGGTAGTGGGTAAACTTGGGCAGTATATAAGGTGTGTAGGTTTTTAATAACTTAAATACTTTCACCAAGTATACCAATAAAATATTAGAAATATTAAGAGATTGAAACACATATCAATATTTTCCTCTTAGTATGATGTCATCAAGGAGGCATCTGTAGGTGTGTGTGAGTTGTATGCAGGCAGTGAGCATAAAATAGAGAAAATATATGGATAAATGGCCTCATGAACAACTCCAAATCACTTTCAATCCCTCTAATTCATGATTTAAATTAAGTATATATTAATATAAGCCTAAAAACATCCATTCCAATGTGAAAACCTCTTGTAGACATCTGGAATAGAGCATACATGGGTAACTAATGACTAGTTGGTGTGATAAATGAGCTTGCAAACAACCTTGCACTTTTACCAAACATCCAAATTAACTCTCTCAAGATCCTAATGACTTAAAAAAAATGATACACCATCATTATAGTTCCATGAACAAGTTATAAAAGTCTCATACATGTGACTGCAAGTGGGAATGAGTGAAGAGGTGACTATGAGGAATGGTAATATTAAAAGTTGCCCAAAACATGATGTGATGAAACCAAACATGTAAGGAGGTGATCATATGGATTTTAGACTTGTGTAAAACCATATTATATTCACATGAGACCTTCGTAAAAGAATAAAATTCTACAACAAGGAAGAAATCTGACTGAAACTTCACAATGGTGATACCTTCGTGCAACATGAGATAACTTGCTCATCAAAACACCATGAAACATACAAATAAGCTTGGAAATCATCTAAGAAGAGATACAACATATTTTGGATTCAACATTAGAAATTGAATTATATAGACCTATCCAAAATGGATAAAAACCTATAGGGTGCAAGAAATAATTAACAGAAAAACATAGTCAACTTGTCAGAGATGGTTTATAAAGCATGGTTAACAAATCCTTGAACTCTTATTATGGAAACAAATCTCTTTGAGTGTACTACCACCTTAAAAAATTATTTGAGCTTAAACCTCTTCAACTATCAGTACCAAGCATAAACCTACTGACCACTTTTACATGTCTACAAGGGCAAAGAAGGAACATAATGGTTTTAACTCAAAAATGGCACTTCCAGAGCATGTCAAGCTTGGAATTGAACTTGAAGAATATTAATAGATGTTTCATGGCCTTCTCCCATGTGTCACCTTCCCTCATGGGCCATACAAGTGCCAAACTCCCCCTTTTTAATTGATTGCTTGATCTTTAGTTAGATAACTTGCAAGTTTTAGATGAGACTGACATTTCTGATAGGGAATCTAACTTCTTAGACATTTGAAAGGAAATCAGGACACTTGGGCACCTTAAAAACAATGCTAGTTGTATTTATGACCTCTAAAATCCCACTAAGTGATTGCAAGTGACATATAGATTAATTAGACCATGATCAAGGCTAATATAACATTAAATGACATCAAAAGACCTATAATACACCCTATGACACAATAGTATACCCCTAAAACATCTAAAAACCAAGTTTTTTACCTATAGGGGTCCAAATTTGACCTTGAAGTCAAATTTGGTCAACAAGACCTATTTGGGATTCCTAAGCTCGATTAGGTCTTGGGACCCCTCAATCCATTTTCAATGCAAATCAATAACCAAGGTTTCGATTAGGTTTTGGAGACCTATAAAAGTGCACCTAGTGTTGATTGAGGGTTGAAATCTCGATTAACACTAGGTTTAGAAAATTTCAAAAAGTGCAAAATTTTGAATTGTCATGTGCCTCCCAGAAGCCCAATTAGGTCTGAAAGGCCTTTTTTAATCTTGAGTGTGTTTTTTTTTGATATCTTGGGCCTCGATTTTCAATTTTTTGAATCATTTACATTTATAGAAAGCTCGTTCTAGCCCAATCATAATGGTACCATCAATTTTGAGATTTTTTTTGTGAAAAAACATGTTTGTGTTTGAATATCATGTTTTTTTAGTTAGTTTTAGCTACAATATTCTATTTTTTTTGTCTTTTATAGGTTTAAATAGTGTTAACTAGTGGAAAAGGGCATACCAAAAGGGAGAAAGAGCTATTAGTTGAAGGCTTTAATGGCACCCAAATATGTTTTGGAGGGAAAATTCTCCTCTATGGAGCTGCAAATTTATTTATTTTGACCCATTCCAAGGGTTGGCTTTGATTCTCCATAAGAGACTGTAGAGCCAATCACTCTTTCTTTCATGTAATTTTATGCTTTCTAGTGTAAACTTTATCCCTCTTTTTTAACCTTTTTGTTATGCTAGCATATTTTTGATTGATTGATTGTGGTGGACTTCGAATTTGATTATCAAAATGAAACATTATGATTAATATGAGATAGTAGAATTTTATTTCCAACCCACACATTCAAATGGTGGTTGTGGCTTCTTTTTCATCATTTGGTTCCCTTAAATTCTTGTATAAGCTTTGTTTGTGATTATGTGTATGTTGATTAGGCAAGAGACTAATTTGTGGATTTCACACAATCGATAAATCTAGATTTGTCTTCATTATTGTAGGCTTTTTATTTCCTTTTCCCCCTCTTTAATCTTTTTTATAAATCATTTAAATCTAGGGTTTACATAATCTGAATGCAATCTATTTATGCACGTCTATCCTTATTGCTTAATCTATTTCATTATCACATTATTGAATACTTAAATGCAATGGAATGAATGATTATAATAAACTACATTTACTTTCATAAAATATCCAAAACACTGATTAAATTGGGAAAAATAATGAATGTTTTATCGCTTTCAACTCCTACATAAAACCTATATTGACAAAATACAAAATTTCCATTATCAACTAATTTGTTAAAGGACCAAAATAACATTTAAATATTCTAAACCAATGTGCCCTTAAATTGGAATAGTTCTGCATAGACCAAGTAGGTCACCCAATATGTCATGACTTAACAATAATAGACCTTAAGGAGACCCTACAAGCCTCCTTTCAAGAGACCCTGCAGGCCTCCTCTGAGGAGTGGCTAGACTAACGACCACCACACCTAAGTTGGTGTGTCAAACGACCCATCAATACATATATTATTTTATTGATTATTGTAAGCATAAAACTTTCTTATGTTAAACCTAACGATAAAAGACCATATGGACTAATGTAATTCAAGTGTATCTGTAATAGTCTAGAATGAAAATATATGAAGTATGGTAACTATCAAGGAAGATGGTACTAGGGTGGGTCAAGATAACTAAAAAAGAAAGGCTAAATTAGGTTTGGAAAGCTGAAGGATGATAATAAGGTAGGATGATATGGGTCATGTTAGAGTATAAAAATAATTCTACACTTTTTGTGTATGATTACTAAGATGCAATTTAAAAAGTGTAAATACCTAATTGTTTTCACATCTCTAATCGAGGTCTCTTGCATGAGTCTCTATTATGTTTAGAGATTTTTAAATTATTTCTTAACCTTGATTTCTTCTTGCATTATCTATAAAGGCATGAGATTGTTTCAATTATGGAATTGAATTATTATATTAGATTGGCATTATCCCAAAATTCAATTCATTATATTTCAAAAATACCAAAAATATGTAGTTTTGCTATTCACCCTCATTAATGTGTTCTTCATTATGCATGTAGGATTACGAGAATTCTACCTAGTTCACAGTGATATTGGTTGTCAATATTATAAAACTAAACATGGTATCATATCCAAAGAGGCACTTATTTATCTACATGTTATGATCTATCTTCCAAAGGTTCAGTTCTGAGGTAGATTTATTTTAAAGTTTTCTTCATCTTTTGGCAATTTATTTTTTCAAATCTGTATGCTTGAAAATTAGTTTGGTGCTTCAAAATTTTGTGAATGTTTATTTGATGAAAAATAATTATATGATAATCTTGCGATCAATTTAATTAGGGTCTTGAAAATCAAACTTTAATTCATATCAAGCATGGTAGTACCTTGTGAGTTAGGGTTTCTTGTTAGTTTTTTCTTTAGAACTCTCTCTTATATTGGTAACAAGAGGGTTTTGATAGGGGCCCTTCCCTCTTAAAAAAAGACTGAAAGATACAATAAGAAAGAACCAACAAGGAACAAAGAGCTAAAAACTAGCTAATACAATAAATACAAATGAAAGGTTGTCAACAAACAAAAAATTAATACCCAAGAAATAATGACAAAAAGGGACCACCCAAACACAATAGTAAAGATAATTATCTATGGTGGCTAGAATCCCCTTCCAAGAATCTTCCATGTTGGTAATATTTTTTTCTTGATTCACAACTCCAAAAGAATCCACCACTGTAATAACAACCTCATCTTCAATTGTAAGCCTTTTGCTAGATCTTAAACAAGAAGATTCCTCATTTTTTATAAGAGATTCTTTGAAAAATTTTGTATTTAAAAAAAAATTATTAATAGATTCCTTACTAATATGAATCAGATGAAGGAGATCTTGATTGATTTTATCCTTTTGCATTTCTAGTTGATTTTGCTTTCCAACTGAGCTATTCGATTATCAAGACTTTTAATGTCAACCTACACCTAAAAATACTCCAGGACATTCTTACCATGATTGGGCTTGTACTTCAATTGCTTTTTAATATCCCTTACATGATTTTTGATATTATTGTTCTCTTTCTTAAGCCAATTCATTTGGTTTCTATGCAATTTCACATCGTTAATTAAGGAGTCAAGTTTTGAAATGCCCTCCATACTATCATGAGCAATTTTTTTACCTTCGGGTCCACCAAGGATTGGGTGCCCTTCTTCTCCTCAAGAGATATGTTCTTCTTTCCAATACTCTATTTTTTAGTGCTACTAGAATTTCCCTCGGCACTAATCCTATGAATATCACCTTTATACTCTAGAGATTCCAAATAGTTAAGAATTTCCACATAGTCATCACTTAAAGAGTCCTCAACTGCTAGAGATTTACCCTTCTTTTCCTATGGAGAGACCAAATGAGGCACATTAATGATGATGATTTTGGGGTTGGTAAAGTGTTTATAATCAGACTTTAAATTCAAGGGACAAGTTTGATTTGGGGAGAAGGGTCAAGGGATTAAACTTTTGCATGTCTACATAATAGATAAGTTAGCCATTAATGAAGAGGGAGGGTAGATTTACCTAATTTAACCTTGAATATAGATTTTTCCATAGATAACAATAAGTAAAATGTAAATATAATAAGGATCTTATGACAAAAGTGATTAAAATAGGTTATATGATAAGAAAAGGTGACCTTATACTTACCTTCAAGATTAATGTATTTCATAACTTGATGAATGACACCATTCCAAGAGGTGGACATAGAGTCAATTATAAAATTATCTTGGAAAGTAATAAGCCTCTCTTTCTTTTGTAACAAAGTCTGCATGTCTTCTTTTGTATTGCATTTGGATTTGAAAAAAAAATAAACGATCTACATTCAAACCAGTAAAAAGGCAATACTTTCTTTATAAACATTGAATGATATTCCTCTTAAGGACACCTTGAGGGCATTACAACCTTTTTTAAAGTCGATAGAGAATCATACCCTTTGATTTTTTCCATATAATTTATAGGATTCTCCAAATGGAGGGCTTCGTCTTTACAACAACTATGTTAATAGGCTCCACTATGCATCTATCACCCCCCATAACTGCCTCAAGGTTCTTCTTACTATGAAAAAATTCATGCAAATTGGTTATATACATATAAATAATAGGATGAATGCACGACTTGTTTCTTGTGAGGTCTAAAGAGTTATCAAACCATATGGGATCATTAGTGCCCAAACAATCGGTGATAATCATGAAAATGTTGTGTATCAAAACTTGAATGAAGTTGAAATAATGGATGTTGAAGCAAGAACATGAGATCTCTCAAGAAAATTTCCATGATTATAGTCAATAAATGAGGAATAATATATGAGAATGGTGGCTAAGAGTGAAATCATGATCACCAAGCCAAAAATAATTACTTTGGAGAAGGGGTTGTCAATCATCTCCCAGTTGGTCTTATAATTGAAAAAGTTAAAAAACAAATTAAATCCCCATATCTATTAACCATTACAAAAGTTTGATTCATCTTGGATTTGATGATTAATGTTTGGAAAAAGGTCTAAATTTTATATACCACTTCATAATATTAGGGGAACTAACTCCAATATTAACAAATAAATTTGTAATCTTGTTCCCTTCTCTTAAATGTGATTGATGGAAACTCTCTCAAAATATTGAATGATTGATAGATCATCATCAATAATGTTTTTAATGGTCCAACTTGGAATATATTTTTAAGTGAGACAATTAATGATGTTCAAAGAGTCTCCTTCAATAACTAGTTGCATGAAACCCAGCTCTTGAGCTATCTGTATTCCCAAAAAGGTAGTTTTTACCTCTACTAAATGATTAGTTTGGATACCCAAAATACCAGCATAAGTAGCTACCAAATTACCCTTGTTATCTCTAATAATGCTACCTCTACCAGCTTTCCCTAGGTTCCCATTATAAGCTCATTTTTATTTTTATTTTCCATGTTTAGTTACATTTATATTCAAAAAACCCATACATTTTTTTTATTACTCGTGTTAAAGTACCTATTGTAGGCTGAAATTACACCCTTGTGGGAGAGTTTTTTAGGCTCTCTCACTCCCAGCTATAATATTGGAACAACCTTAGGCTGTGGATATCCTGTAGTGACGTTGAACCTCTAGGATTTTTAATGAGGCTAACTCCTCATATGTTTCACTTCAATTTGTTTCCCACACTAAAATCTACTGCTAACTAGGGAAAAGGGAGAGAAAGATAACATGAAAGGGAAATATAAGCTAAGGATGGTGATGCACCAAAATATGAAATGATCCACTTTCAGCCTAGAAACCTTAACAACTACTAATGAACCTAACCAAGACATAGACTAATCTGACCCTATCTCAAGGCCACAAGCATAAATATTTTGTGTGGAGGTTGAAGGGAAACCCTATAATTTTAAATACATAAATAAATAGGTATATATGAGACACTATAAAATTGTGACACTTCAAAAAGGACCAATGTCTAACACTTCACACAACCTATAAGGAACTAAAAGAATTAAAGAAAGATACGTAGAGACTATACAGATGATGAAAAGGGACATACATTTGCAAGTTAAACTCCAATAATGTATACTTGACTTCAAATAGAATCAAAAAATTCATCTCATTGCTTCAAGAGAGTGTTACAAGACAATTTTGATAGAGTAAATCTATCACCAGTTGAGGGATCATTTTTTAGACTCAAAATCCTATATATATAGTAAAAAAGGATGAGAGAAGAAGTGACTTGCATGAGAAAATGGAGAGGGGGGTCATAAATGGATGTAACCACCAATATTATCCATGAGCTCCTTTACATTCAAAGCATGCAACTATCTTGATCATGAGATGAATCACCTAAGATCACTGTAAATCTCCTCGATCCCTTCATGCATTCAAGTCTCCCCTTGTTTTCTAGGATAAGGTCCCCATATTTATGCATTTGGAAGTGCCATGGTCGAACCTATTTTGGGTGGCTATCTATCGAGGGTATGGCTTGGGATGCTGTTCATTTAATGTAGACATCAAATCTCACTTTAAAACTAGACCTGAGCCCATTATGGAGGAAAATCAATCCAAAATATTGGTTTTCCTAGATTTTAAAGGTCAAGGACTTGGTAGGAAGCATGGTTTCACTTTTTCATTTAAGTCACTGACCCACTTTGTGGTAGTAGGTGTGAATATCCCACTTGTGTCTTCGAGGAGCTTTGATGATGGAGTCTCACCTTTATCTACATACTAGTTCCACTTTTGATATTTTGAATGCCAATGGCTACTTGCAGGGGCTGAAGTTGACATCTACGGGCCCATCATGGGATATTTGAATCCCAATGGCTATTCCTTTAGACTATTTGTTTTGGCTATTATCTTTGGCATCATTTTGGGCTCTTATTCTCAGACTTTCTTCTCGAAGGAATTCATTCATCATTTTGTTTGGGCCTTTTTCCCGTAAAAGAAAGTCTTTGAGACCTTTGATTGGGGTGCCTTTATGATGGAGAGATCCTTAAAAAAATTGTTAATCACCCTTCGAAAATTAAAATTACCCTTTTTTGAAGGGAAAGAATCCTTCAAATTTTTAAAAATGGACTATTGAAACTTTGAAGATGCCTTAGAATTTTGAAAAGGTGTCTTTTCAGAAGGGAAAGGACCCTTCGAGTTTTCTATTTGGACCGTTTTGAATGGATAATACCCTTTGAGCATGCCATAAATTTTTTTAGGCTAAAATTACACCCTTGTGGGGGAGTTTTTTAGGCTTTCTCACCCCTAGATACAATATTGGAACAACCTCAGGCTATGGGTATCCTGTAGTGAAGTTGAACCTCTAGGATTTTTAATGAGGCTTGCTCCTTAGATGCTTCACTTCAGCTTGTTTCCCACACTAAAATCTACTACTGACTAAGGAAAAGGGAGAGAAATATAACATGAAATGGAAATCTAAGCTAAGGATGGTGATGCACCAAAATATGAAATGATCCACTTTCAACCTGGAAACCTTAACAACTACTAATGAACCTAACCAAGACATAGACTAATTTGACCCTATCTTAAGGCCACAAGCATAAGTATTTTGTGTGGAGGTTGAAGGGAAACCCTACAATTTGAAGGACATAAAGAAATAGGTCTGTATGAGACACTATAAACTTGTGACACTTCAAAAAAGGACCAATGTCTAACACTTCACACAACCTAAAAGGAACTAAAAGAAATAAAACAATATACATAGAGAATCTATAGATGATGAAAAAGGACATACATCTGCAAGTTCAACTCCAATAATGTATACTTAACTTCAAATAGAATCAAAAAATTTATCTCATTTCTTCAAGAGAGTGTTACAAGATAATTTTGACAGAGTAACTCTATCACCAATTGAGGGATCATTTTTTAGACTCAAAAGCCTATATATATATATATATATCAAAAAAAGATGAGAGAAGAAGGGGTTTACGTGATAAAATGGAGAGGTGGGGTCATAAATGGATACAACCACAACTATTATTCTTGAGATCCTTTGTATTCAAAGCATGCAACTATCTTGATCATGAGATGAATTGCCTAAGATCACCACAAATCTCCTCGAGCCCTTCACACATTCAAGTCTCCCCTTGTTTGCTAGGACAAGGTCTCCATACATATGTATTTGGTAGCATCATGATTGAACCTATTTTGGGTGGCTATCTGTTGAGGGTATGGCTTAGGATGCTCTTAATTGAATGTAGACATCAAATCTCACTTTAAAACTAGACTCGAGCCCATTATGGAGGAAAACCAATCCAAAATATTAGTTTTCCTAGATTTTGGAGGTCAGAGACTCGATAGGATGCATGGTTTCACTTTTTCATTTAATTCACTGACCCACTTTGTGGTAGTAGGTGTGAATATCCCACTTGTGTCTTCGAGGAGCTTTGATGATGAAGTCCTGCCTTTATCTACATATTGGTTCCACTTTTGATATTTTGAATGCTAATGGCTACATGTAGGGGTTGAAGTTGACAACTGCGGGCCCATCATGGTATATTTGAATCCTAATGGCTATTCCTTCAGACTATTTATTTTAGCCATTGTCTTTGGCATCATTTTGGGCTCTTCTTCTTAGACTTTCTTCCCAAAGGAATTCCTTCAGCATTTTGTTCAGGCCTTTTTCTCGTAAGAGAAAGTCTCTGGGACCTTTGATTGGGGTGCCTTTATGATGGAGAGATCCTTCATAAATTTGTTAAGTACCCTTCAAAACTTCAAAGTACCCTTTTCCGAAGGGAAATAATCCTTTAGATTTTTTAAAATGGACTGTTGGAACTTTGAAGATGCCTTCAACTTTTGAAAAGTTGTCTTTTTAGTAGGGAAAAGACCCTTCGGGTTTTTTTTTTGGACCCTTTCAAATGGACAATACCCTTCGAGCATGCCAAAAACTATTTTAGGCTAAAATTACACCCTTTTGGGAGAGTTTTTTAGGCTCTCTCACTCCTAGCTACAATATTAGAACAACCTCAGGCTGTGGGTATCCTATAGAGAGGATGAACCTCTAGGCTTTTTAATGAGGCTAGCTCCTTAGATGCTTCACTTCAGCTTGTTTCCCATAGTAAAATCTACGACTGACTAAGGAAAAGGGAGAGAAAGATAACATGAAATGGAAATCTAAGATAAGGATGGTGATGCACCAAAATATGAAATCATCCACTTTTAGCCTGGAAACCTTAACAACTACTAATGAACCTAACCAAGACACAGACTAATTTGATCCTATCTCAAGGCCACAAGCATAATTATTTTGTGTGGAGGTTGAAGGGAAATCCTACAATTTGAAGTACATAAAGAAATAGGTCTATATGAGACATTTTAAACTTGTGCCACTTTAAAAAAGGACCAATGTCTAACACTTCACACAACCTGCAAGGAACCAAAAGAATTAAAGTAAGATATATAGAGAATCTACAGATGATGAAAAGGGACATACATCTACAAGTTAAACTCCAATAATGTATACTTGACTTCAAATAGAATAAAAAAATTCATCTCATTTCTTCAAGAGAGTGTTACAAGATAATTTTGATAGAGTAACTCTATCACCAATTGAGGGATCATTTTTTAGACTCAAAAACCTATATATATATATATATATATATATAGCAAAAAATGATGAGAGAAGAAGGGGCTTACATGAGAAAATTGAGAGGGGGGGTCATAAATGGCTACAACCACCACTATTGTTCTTGAGCTCCTTTGTATATAAAGCATGCAACTACCTTGATCATGAGATGAACCACCTAAGATCACCACAAATCTCCTCGAGCCCTTCACGCATTCAAGTCTCCCCTTGTTTACTAGGACAAGGTCCCCATACTTATGCATTTGGTAGGATCATGATCAAACCTATTTTGGGTGGATGTCTATTGAGGATATGGCTTAGGATACTCTTAATTGAATGCAAACATCAAATCTCACTTTAAAACTAGACTTGAGCCCATTATGGAGGAAAATCAATCCAAAATTTTGGTTTTCCTAGATTTTAGAGGTTAGGGACTCAGTCAGAAGCATGGTTTCACTTTTTCATTTAAGTCGTCAAACTACTTTGTGGTAGTAGGTGTGAATATCCCACTTGTGTCTTTGAGGAGCTTTGATGATGGAGTCCTGCCTTTATCTACATACTAGTTCCACTTTTGATATTTTGAATGCCAATGACTACTTACAGGGGTTGAAGTTGATGTCTATGAGCCCATCATGGGATATTTTAATCCAAATAACTATTCCTTTAGACTATTTGTTTTGACCATTGTCTTTGGCATTATTTCAAGTTCTTCTCAGACTTTCTTCTTGAAGGAATTCCTTCAGCATTTTATTTAGGCCTTTTTCCTATAAGAGAAAGTCTCTGGGACTTTTACTTGGGGCACCTTTATGATAGAGAGATCCTTCAAAAAAAATTTGAGTGCCCTTTGGAACTTAAAATTTCCCTTTTTCGAAGGGAAAGAATCCTTTAGATTTTTGAAAATGGACCATTAGAACTTTGAATATGCCTTCAAATTTTGAAAAGGTGTCTTTTCAGAAGGGAAAATACCCTTTAGGTTTTTTGTTTGGACATTTTTAAATAGACAATACCCTTTAGACATGTCAAAAACTGTTGTAGGCTAACATTACACCTTGTGGGAGAGTTTTTCAGGCTCTCTCACTCCTAGCTATAATATTGGAACAACCTCAGGCTGTGGGGATCCTGTAGTGAGGTTGAACCTCTAGGATTTTTAATGAGGCTAGCTCCTTAGATGCTTCACTTCAGCTTGTTTCCTACACTAAAATCTACTGTTGATTAAGGAAAATGGAGAGAAAGATAACATGAAAGGGAAATCTAAGATAAGGATGGTGATGCACCAAAATATGAAATGATCCACTTTCAGCTTGGAAACCTTAACAACTACTAATGAACCTAACCAAGACACAGACTAATCTGACCCTATCTCAAGGCCACAAGCATAAGTATTTTATGTGGAGGTTGAAGGGAAACCCTAAAATTTGAAGGATAGAAAGAAATGGGTCTGTATGAGACACTATAAACTTGTGACACTTCAAAAAAGGACCAATGTCTAACACTTCACACAACCTACAAGGAAATAAAATAATTAAAATAAGATATGTAGAGAATCTATAGATGATGCAAAGGGACATACATATGTAAGTTAATAACTAAAATAATGTATACTTGACTTCAAACATAATCAAAAAATTCATCTCATTACTTCAAGAGAGTGTTATAAGGCAATTTTGATAAAGTAACTCTATCACCATTCGAGGGATCATTTTTTAGTCTCAAAATCCTGTATATATAGCAAAAAAGGATGAGAGAAGAAGGGGATTGTGTTATAAAATGGAGAGGGGGGTCATAAATAGTTGTAACCACCACTATTATACTTGAGCTCGTTTGCATTTAAAGCATGCAACTATCTTGATCATGAGATGAACTACCTAAGATCACCACAAATCTCCTCGAGCCCTTCGCACAATCAAGTCTCCCCTTATTTTCTAGGACAAGGTCCCCATACTTATGCATTTGGTAGCATCATGATCAAACCTATTTTGGGTGGCTATTTGTTGAGGGAATGGCTTAGGATACTCTTCATTGAATGCAGACATCAAATCTCACTTTAAAACTAGGCCTAAGCTAATCATGGAGGAAAACCAATCCAAAATATTGGTTTTCCTAGATTTTAGAGGTCAAGGACTTGGCTGGAAGCATGGTTTCACTTTTTCATTTAAGTCATCGACCCACTTTGTGGTAGTAGGTGTGAATATCCCACTTGTGTCTTTGAGGAGATTTGATCACAGAGTCTAACCTTTATCTACATACTGGTTCCACTTTTGATATTTTGAATGACAATGACTACTTGCAGGGGCTAAATTTAATGTCTATGGGCCCATCATAGGATATTTGAATCCCAACAGCTATTCCTTTAGACTATTTGTTTCAGCCATTATCTTTGACATCATTTTGGGCTCTTCTTCTCAAAATTGCTTCCCAAAGGAATTCCTTAGGCATTTTGTTCGGGCCTTTTTCTCTCAAGAGAAATTCTCCAAGACCTTTGTTTGGGGTGCCTTTATGATGGAGAGATCCTTCAGAAATTCGTTAAATGCCCTTCAAAACTTGAAATTGCCCTTTTTTGAAGGGAAAGAATCCTTTAGGTTTTTGAAAATAGATTGTTGGAACTTTGAAGATGCCTTCGGATTTTGAAAAGGTATCTTTTCAGAAGGGAAAGGACCCTTTGGGTTTTCTATTTGGACCCTTTCGAATGGACAATACCCTTGAAAAATTTGAAAGTGCCTTTTCAGAATTCTTGAAAAGCCTTTTCTCAAAGGGAAAGAACCCTTCAGAACTTTTCAAAAGACCATTTCCTCAAAAAAATTGATTCGGTACTTCCCTTCAAAGGAATTCCTTCAAAAAAATTTCCTTTGGATTTCTTGAAAATGAACCCTTTGCTTCGGGACAAAAGTTCTGAAATAAATCTTCCTTCCAAAAAATTGTCTTGGACAATTTTCCTGAAGGAAATGTGTCCCTTAATTTTTTTTTTGGCCCTCTGACTTCAAAAAAGTGCGCTTCAGAAGAATTGAAAATGCCCTTCAGAGTTTTTGTATCGGACCATTTCCCCAAGAAAATCCCTTCAGAAAAATTGTCTTGGCCACTTGGCTTTGAAAAAGATATCTTTCAGAACTTTTGCTTGGTACACTTTCTAAAAGAATTACCCCTTCAAAAACTTTGTCTCAGAAAACTTGTCCGAAAGAGTTCAACACTTAACACTTAGCCAAAAAAAGTCCTGAAAGAAAAGAAACACTTAGTCCCCACAAAGTCTGAAAGAATGAACAAGTAAAGACTTAGCTGACTAAGAGATTTTGCTCTTAGCTTTTCACTTGCAGGCTTATTCTTGCCACTACTGTTGGATCCTTAGAAAACCTTTCTTGGATCCTCTCTGTTTGCAAATGTTGGATCAATTTCTAAACCTTTGATCCACTGCTTCATCAAATCATGCAAGAGCTTTATATGTGGGCCAAAAATGGCCAACAGTCCCAAAATTTTTAAAACCATATTTTTGAACTTCATCCTTACCACCTATCCTCTAAAAAAAAATTGTGTCTCAAACCTAAAAAAAATATCAGTCACCCATGAAACACTATTTTTTTAGTTGTTGAAATCCTAATCCAATAGAGTCTCAGTGTTTTTTTCTCAACAAATTATACTTACCACCTAGATAGTTCTACCATTTTTAGACACCCCTCAAACCTAACACCAATTAACTTCCATATTTTTTCAAAAAAACTTAAACACCCGCCAGGTTCCCACCTTTTTTCTAAAAAAAAACCCACTACCCTCTAGCTTCCAACCTTTTTGCCAAAAAAAATTTTTACCTAGTGCCCATTATGTTTCCACCTTTTTCTAAAAAAAAAAAAACTAGTGCCTACTAAGTTTCCTCTTTCTAAAAATAGATTACATATCACATGCTAAATATTATTTAAATAGATGAAGTTTTATTCACAATATTCCATTGACCATAAATTTTGTATTCAAAAACATTTTTCAATGAATTATTTTTTAGAAAGTGCATATTTTTTGTGCTCTTCACATCTATGCGATTTATTACATAAAATTCCTAGTGGTTTTAAAGCTACTATCTACTAAGCATTTTTCATTCATCCAAAATTTATTTTTGAAGCTAACAATCACTAGGTATTCATGATCTCAAAAATATTAATAAATTGGACCAATTTTTTGAAGTATTTTCTTCTACACTATTTGTTAAGTTTTTTTGTACCATCACTTAATAATATGCCAAAATCCAAAGTTAATTTTCTAAATCCACACATGTTATCACCCAAATTTACACCCTTATAATATTGTTCAATCCTTCAAAATTTGGGATAACATGGAGACAATCATAGGCTGTGGGTGGCCTAATAAGTGGAGTGAATCTCTAGGTTATAGGATTAGTTATCCTTGATGTATCATTTAGGCTCGTTCACTAATCTATCATATTTTTAGGAAAAGAGAGAGAAACTTATCTAACATAGGTGATGTACCAAAACTAATTGACCACTACCAACCAACTACATGTACACATCAACCATGAGATTAACTTGAACATACACTACTCCTAATATGCATCTCCTACATCATCACTTCATGTGAAGGTTGTGAAAGATGTTTTAGGTTAGGAAGACTAGACAAGAAATATAAAATGACACTAATGAATATAAAAAATAACTCAACCCTTACACTTCACTTGAATACTTCACATGACCTATAAAAGAAGCCTTCAAATTGCATATATGTGTTGGAAAGAATAACATATCAAGGAGAAACTAAGTAAATCACTTAAAAAGATCAACTAACCAAGAATACATATTGATTATAATCATATAAGGAGTAAAAATCAATAGTATTTCATTGATCCAAGGCATAAAAATGGGTAAGGCATCACCATACCTATTAGAGGATGAATACAAAGCCAAACAAGGTTGAATTTATAAATAATGAGAGTAGGAGAGAGAGGGGTGTATACATGAGCAATGAAAAGTGTCAAGTATGAGTTATAATCAAGGAGGTTAAAAAATAGTTTCATAAGACCTTAAATGACATTTTTTGCTTCCTTGATGATGCTTCATCTCCCAAATGGCATAGGATTTTGTCCACTTGATTGACACCTCTTATTTATTATTCAAACTACCCTTCTTCTTATCTTTGAAAGTGACAAGTGGCACTTATTAATCATCAAGTTATGTTAAACTATTATCTTCCCTATGCTATCTTGAGACCTTTCATTAGTTTTATAATCTCTTCTATACTGACATTACAATGATGATCACACCTTTCTTAAGTATCTTGAAATCCATTTGACTTCACCATGCTTCTCCTTGCTTGCAAAGTCATCAAATCTTGATTTTGTACCTTTATGAGTTACAACCTATATTCATGAAAGGAATATATATCAGTCTTAATAGACTCTGAATAAACTTCATTTGGAATATTCAAGCACTCTCTCAAGACTTCATATTACACCCAAAGTTTACATTTGTCTTCAATTCTTTATAGCACTAAAAACACACAAAGTTCCTTGTGTATAATAATCTATAGATGATATTGGGAAACCAAGAATAATTTTTAGTACCCATTATTTATTTATATATCTATTTCAAATTTTATTACTTGAAATCAAGTGAAAGTACACTTATTCACCTATTTTCTCTCTATAATTAGGCCTCAATTAGGTCTCAAGGCCTAGAAACTAAATTTTGGCTCTATACTTATCCCAAACATGTAAAAATAAAAACAAGTATTTGATTCAATTTTATGACCCAATAAACATGCTCCAATCCAAATTTGGTCTTATAAAACCATGTGTAGGTGGGTGAACCAAGAAATGGCCAAGAAACCTAGTCTTTCACAAGCCTTCTCATACTGCCTTCAAGAACCAGACTTGTAGAATCACTTCTAGGGTCAAATGTATATATTTTTGGACTTTAGGAGATATATTACACCTTAATAAATCTTCCTCAATAATTTTCATATGCCCATGAGGTCAAATACCTTGTTTTGAGCCTAAAACCTCACAAAAACATAACATTTAATGCATCCATACAGGTGTAAGTACAAAAAAATTTCATGGTAAGGGTCTCTTAAGAGTGAAAAATTATTTTTAGGTTGTTTAAACATCAATCCAACTCATTTAAATCACTTGCGAAGCCAATTCTTTCCATTGGGTCATTCCTAGTCTTCTAGGTAGCCTGTGACATGATGCTCATCTCAATAATGATTCATAAACCCTAGGGCCTTAATCAATGAACTAATGATTCAATTTACAAGTATAGAAGGGTATATAACTATCCATAATATCTTGTGTTCCCATTCAAATTTTCTATTAATTTGAACCCAACTCCCATGCAAAACATTGAATCTTCATTCTCATGTACTTATATAGGCCTGTAGGTCTTATCTGACTGTAGGCATCAAGATTAGTTTGTTGGAATTAAAAAATGAGCCTCCAACTCATTACTCTCTTTCCATTAAAATTAATCAGATTCACACAATTTTTGTCCATATTTTTCATGTTCCATTTATCCTTTGAACCTCATCTTGGGAGCAAAATGCATTGTATTTAGTATGAAAAAGGGGATGTATAGGTCTACCTTTTGTCATTTTAAGTTTCTTTTATCCTTCATATTTGGGCTATGTTAGAAGTGAAGACATCCTATAATGTTTCATAATGTGTCTATGAGGTTTTAGCCCTTATACAACACTTACAATGCAATACTTATTACCCTTTTTGGTTTATCATTATGAAGGCTAGTTTGTACACAGTCCATAACCCATAATAACAATAAACTTGTTTTGATGAGTTGATGGTAGTATGACCAAAAATAATTGAAGTTATTCTAGATTCTATTTTTGACACTCTTCACTCTTTAACCCCTTCATGTTCACCCCACAAGTGTGTCATATTCTCTCTCAAGTTTGTCCAAGGCATGACAATGTGTGACAGTTTATGACAAGGCTCCACTATTGCATGATATTATTCCCTTGGAACCCACTTGATCCACATTCACAATGTGAGCAATGTCTCTTCTTACTCTATGACTGGTTTTTAAATACCTTCTCTATGTTAATGGTATTGGTCAGCTTACTTGGTCATTGCCTTAGTGCATACAATCCAACTTCAAGAGATTTATATATACTTGGAGTTTTACATCTTTTTGTTCATATCTCAATTATCCCATATTTAGTAAAAATTACAATATTCTCCATCTTTATATCTCTTTTGGGCATTCACCATCTAGGTCTTCATGTCTCAATCTCTAATGCAATAATATCGCATTTTATGTGCAAAAGAGGCTTACAAGTCTACACAGACATGTAGGTCTGCATTTTCAATACATGAAACCTTATTTGAAGCTTGTTTTTATCTTTTAAAAAATGAGAAGGATTTAATACTACCTATTTTAACTTCCCATGAGATCATGACCTTCATATGACTCTGATAATGTAAGATAAGACCCTTTCAACCATTATTATGTAAGCAACCTGCACATAGTCCTTAAAGTGAGATATGATGTGACCTTTTAGAAGGCTAGTACAAAGTGATCATATGGTTTAGAAGCCTTAAATGAAGTGAGAATATGGTTAAAACATTTTATTTTCACATATATGCATTGAATCCTATATGAACTTCCAAATTCTCAAGTGCAAACTTGTAATTTAACCTTATGAAGTTCTTTTACTCAATCTCCAATGCCACATGTGTCAAACTTGGTGGATGAAAGTGTGAGATGGTTTTTTAGACCCCTCTAGACTCTCCCCTATTGCTCTCATGCCTCTAATATATTTCAAACTACCATTTTAAGAAGAAAAATGAGCATGTGGGGTTTAAGACCACCTGATGGTATTAATGATTTTTCATAGAGGAGGGAACACCAATATGAAAAATATGGCCATGGATTTAAACCTCATTATACCCCCTCCTCTTGTAAAAATATTAGGTCCAAACTCTCTCTGTACTAAACAAAATGAGCACATGAAATTTGTCTTTGTGAGCTTTCCAAGGGAGTGATGGAAGAGAGAGTGTATTGTTTGCATTCTCTAGACTTGTATCTACATTACAAGCATGTATTTGATTTGTGGAAGATGAATATACACCCTTGAACCATTTTCACTTACAAATGGATCTTCCAAGTCAATACAAGTGCTTATAACTACTTGCAAAAGAGTGATTTTCTCTCATATGTACATTAAACCTACAAAACTGATATGATCTAACATATGTGTAAGTTATATAACTACTTCATAAGACTTTTCACACGTGATTTTATATATATTTGATCTTATTGGCTTTGGCATACATTGGATTTGGTCATATGCACTTTCCATTGCATAAAACTTTACCTTAGACTTCACAAAAAACCTTAATCTCTCCAAACAAGTATGAAATGTTTATGCAAGGTGATAAATGAGGAGGATTAATTGAGGGGAAACCTATAAACCTTTGACACCTTTAGGATCCACCTTATTCACACCATGACATAGATAGACTAACACAAGACAAAGATAAGTCCTTACCTTGAACTTGTCAAATTAACCTTAACTTTTGCTAATAAGATGTGAATAAGACCGTAATAAGACCTCATAAGGCATGGAATTATTAGGAAAAAGGTTATCAAGAAATTAAAAGTCAATTTTCAAATTATAAGGGTTGACCTTTTTGACTTGGGGGTCAAAAATGGTCAACAAGGAGTCCATCATAGAGTATTTGAGAAGCAAAGGGTTGCACAACATGACTTAATGTAAATAAGTAGACTGGTTGAAGAGATTAATAAATTAAAGTTCTTAAACATATGTAATGGACCTCTCAGACTAATAAGAAACTCACTTTCTATAGATATTAAGTTTCACATTCATGATATTAATACTCTTTATGAAGCATGGATGCAACTTAAAAAGTTGTTTGAGAGCACAGATCCCATCAAGGGATATCATTTGGAGAATGATCTTATTACCATGAATCCTCTAGAATTCAAAGTTCATCTTAAGGGTGGATCTTAATATACATTAAAATAATTATAAACCTTTGTATGATTATTGAGATGCACTTTTAATTATTTATATACCTAATTATTTGCACATCTCTAATATAGGCCTCTTGTTTGATTTTATTTAGAGTTTTTTCTATTCTTTCTTAACCCTAATTATCTCGTTCCTTAATTTAGTGATTTTTTGTATTGTATTGGCACTCTGCCAAAATTCATTTCAATCTATTCATAAAATACCAAAAAGAGGTAGCTTTGCTACCCAACCTAATTATTATATTCTTCATTATGCATGTATGATTGTGAGAACTTTACCTAGTTCATAATGATCTTGGTTGTTATTCTTGAAAAATTTATAGGTCCACATAACCACAAGGGAAAGGTTAAATTATGTATAGAAGACTCAAAGGAAAAGGAAGAAGCTCTAGATCCAAAACATAATCGAGGGAAATCTGATAAAAATAATGAAATGGTCAAAACATAATCTTGAAAAAAGCAAATATGTAATAGATATTCATATATAGATGTCTCAAATGGAAATATTATTTTATTCCATAAGTCTTATCATCTGAAACCCTTGAACTCTAATAATGTCACAATGCTAACATATCTGAAAGTGATGAAGAATATGAAATAAATAAATGTGGGATACTTTTGACTAAGTCAATACATCAAGGGGAATTGATGAATGGAGTAAAAATAGGGCACTACCAAATCTAAAATAATTTATTTATCAGATACAAGACACTCTAATCAGTTTAGCAAGACTAGAATTTTTTGGCATCAAAAGGTTTTTAGGAACCCTACTATGTAAAACTGAAGCTTGGGCTAATTACTGAAGTATAAATATATATCCAATGAATGATATGCCATGATGTGTTCTCCATTCCTAAGGACCACACTAGAGCCATCAACCAACTACAAGGATTGGGTACTTGCATGGAAAGGTAAGGAGCGTAATTGGTAGATATGAGGTCTCCTATCCCAATTTTTAGACTTGTCTCTCTATAATGGAATTTTGGTTCTATTGTGAGGCTAACTTTGGAGTTTTAGCTTCAACTAGGATATAGGGCATGCCAATAGTTTTGTTCACATATTTTTTTTATTGTGATTGGCTTCTGAATTTTTATGCCTTTTGATTTTTTTTAGTTTTTATATAGTTATTTAGATTTATTTTTGATATTTAAAAGTTTTTGACTTGTTTATTTTTATTTTACTCCTCCATATGGATTTATAAGGTTGTTCAATGGGTTTTTAATATGACAATACAAGAAATCTTACCCCTTGCTATTAAACATAAAAACCTAGAAACTGAGATGCTTAGATACTCATAGATTCTCACCTTAAAAAAAAGAGTCATCTTGAATATGACCTTAGTGTGTCCAAGATAGAGTATTATAAAATAATGAAGTATGAGAATAATTGTATTTCCATATTCAAATATGTATACATGGAATGATATAAAGATGAGCATATTTGAGACTTTCGTCACATGAGAGGGTAAAATGTGAAGGAAAGACATGCAAATAAACTATATTAGTTTTTCCACAAGGAATATAACTAACTTTAGGATACAAAATTACACTCTTGACCATTGTCTTATTTTTATAACAAACACTTGTTGAATATATAAATTGCTTAGGAGGTGGGTGCTTGTGAGGAAGGCTTGGTTAATTCCCCCAAGGTCATATAATACAACTCAAAAGATGAGAACCAAGAGGCATGCTAAATTTAGATAGAATTAAGAATCAAAGTAATGCAAAAGGGAGCCCATATGTGATGTACATTATGAAATAGCATAGAGGTGTATAGTAGAGGAATAGGAGGTAGGACATAAATGCACATAATGTAGAATAAAGATGAGAGATGTGCAATATAGGAATAATAGGTAGGAGACAAGATTAATGTAAAATAAGTACAATAGGTAGGATCCAATAAATAGTTCAAAGTAGGAAATACTTTCATTGCATGAGGTAGGAACCAAAAGGTGTGTAATAAGAGGTAAGAACCAATAGGCAGAATAAGAGGTTAAGGTCAAAAGGTGTAGTCATAAGAGGTCAATCCAAGAGGAAAGTAAGGAGGATCAATCTAAAAGGCACAATAGAGTAAGATAAATATGAGAGGTGAAACAAAGAGGTAGGAAAAAAGAGATGCAAAATAGAGGAATAAGAGGTAGGATCCAAGAGGTACATAGAGTAGGAAAGATCTAATAGGTGAGGTAGGATAAAGCCAAGAGGCATAATAATGTAGGAATAAAAGATAGAATCCAAGAGGCAATATAAGGTAAAAGAGAGCAAAGAGGCATAAGTAAATTAATTATAAAAATAGTACTATGAAGTAAGCTATAATGTAATATAAGATTTCTAAAATAATCATGCAAATAATTATAACATAAAATTTTGATTATGCTACATACCTAACTAAATGCAAGAAAATGAAGAACATGCCTCTAGCATGGTATTTTCTTAGAAACTAAGCAATAGTCTTTGAAACATATTTGAAGTCCATTTTTTTTGTCATTAGTAGTTGCAATATTATTGACTATTGTTTCTTTTGCAATGTGGGATGTTAAAAAAGGGCATGCAACATAGTATGCACTCAATTTCAAGTAAGAGTGAAAATGTGCATCGTAATATTCCTTGAAGTCTAAGGTGACATGAGGGTGGCCATCATAATATGCCCTAAAATATGGATGGGTATTGTAATATGCCTCTAAGTGTGAGGGGGAAATAGGATGGGCATTGTAAGATTCCCCAAAATTTGAACTAAACCAAGGATGTGCATTATAGCCCCATGTGTGAGGTGACAAGAGGATGGGCATCATAAGATCCCTCAAAATTTCAGGTATGGCAAGGTAATTTTACATTGTGTTCAATTTAAAATTTTAGGCATTTGTATTTGTTTCTTTTGTTGTCATGTTCTTATTGCTTAATATTTTTGATGTTTGTGACATTGGTATCAAGGGTTGATGCTTTGATTGGTAAAAAGGATTGATTTTTTTTGATATCATCATCATTATTGATGGCATCAAATTCTTTAATATTTTTATTAACATCATCACCATAATATATGATGTTGGATTATTATGGAATTTTTAGCACATTATCGACTTGTCTGATGGCATTTTATTTTTTTGATAATTTCATCATGTCATCAACCTGGCTGATAGAGTTTTGTTATTTTGATAATTCAAGAACCTCATCAACTTGGCCAATGGTGTTGTCTTATTTTGATCATTCTTGAGTTTTATTATCCTCGCTAATGGAGTTACGTTGGTTTAATAATTTTATAATGTCATTAGTTTGGATGATGTCATTACATTATTGGGATATTTTTAGAATGTCATCAGCTTAGATGATGATGTAGAGTTCATATATTTTTGAAAAGTCTTTGGTGTGATAGACAATGTTGAATTGTTCTAAACACCATCGACTGGGTTGATAATGTCAATAATTTATTTTTTTTGTTAGGATTTAAAAGATTGTTCCTTGTGAATTAAATTTTCCACAATATAAATTTTCTTGAATGACTCATGTGTTTTCCAAGAGAGTAATATCATGAGGGTGATAAGGTATGAATTTGGTTTCATCATCGCTTGTACCAAATTAGAAACTGTCAATTTTATATTGGAATTTATCATGATTTTCAATTTATTCATCAAATATGGGAAGATATTATTGTGGATGTTCGTTAGGTATAAGAATATATTCTTATATATCTTTGAACATGTTACATTAGATGGTTGGTGCAACTTGAGGTTGAGAAAAATTTCACCGTGAGGTATTGCCCTTAATGGTTTTAATGGAAGTGAGAAAGGAGAAACCCATATAGAATCAAATTGGTTTAGACTCGCTATAAAAACCCTGAGATGTAACATAATTGGAAAGATAAAAGATTTGGAAAGCTAAAAAGCTTGACAAATTGATAAATATAAAAATATAGGAAAATAAAAAATGTGAATACAACATAATCAAAAATGGGGTAAGATTCACATTAGGTTCACTAGACTGTATGTAAGCTTAAAATAGTCTTTAATAATGATCATCTAAAATAGAAAACTAATTAAGACCATTTTTAGATCCAACACACATACAAGATGGTGGTTCACAAAGTGATATAGGGCTATAGACAAGAGTCATTAGCTTATGAGTTTTTAAGGATATAAAAGGATAATATACATATAAAATATCACATGAATATTCTAATTTTATCCAAGGTGTTATTTGATATTGAATCAATAGATATAAGAGAAATAAAATTGGTGTTACTAGGTGTAATCAAGATCTATAAAAGTAAAAGAGTTATTAGATTCTCAACCAAGAGCTATAACTAATCTAGGGGTGTCCTTAGACATTGAATCAAGAGACATAACTCATCTAAAGAATTTAATATTAAGTAAATATGCCTCTAGGCACAATCAAGAGTTGTAAATAAAGAGGATGTAATGATAGTAAACTAGCAACTGAGTTAATCTATATATAGAAGAAATGAAATAGCCAATTAAGAGCACCAACCAAAGTACAAAATAAAAAGTATAGGATTAGGTATATCTACCTTGATCCCCCCTTGGCTTGTATCACTTTATGAGATATCTATAAAGGTGAAGTTGAGGTGAATACAAGAAAACTTAAGTAAACCCAAGTTGGGGAGTCTAAAGACTAGGCATGCCTTATTGTTTCGACTCTTATCCTTGATATATTCAAAGACCTTATGATAAATTTTTCCCCTTAGTGTAACTCCTTACCCATAATTCCTCCTCTTCTTCCTAAAGTGGATTTTCAAGCATGTGCATAGTGATTTGGATGCCTTGTCTTTAATAAATGATAATAATTAACCTTATAAAAAAGGGTCCAACCCATATAATTCAATACTCAAATTTAACCGACATCATTGGCCTGGTTAATGGTATATAAAATATATATATCATAAATATTAGGTCATCAACCCAGTTGATGACATATAAAATATATCCAACATAAATAGTATGTCATTATCTAGACCAATGACATCAGAGAAAGGCGTGCGAAGGGGAAAAAGGAGCACAAGAGGTAACAAATTTAATGAGGGATAGGCTAGGCTAATGTCATAGTGATTTTAAGTTGGTAGTAAAAATGGTAATACATGACAAAATCTCTTGCACTAATTTCACCCATCCCAATCTTGGTGTACTCTTTACGACGTACACTTAGGGTGATTAATGTGTTTATGATTCCTAAAAAAAGTATCAATAATAAAAAAATAAGGTGTCTATAGATTAATGTTGTTAAACTCATGATTCAAACTATTAAACCTTGAAAAATCAACTTTCCCAAATAATTTATTTAGGCTATCCCAAATCTCCTTTGGGTCCTTTAACTCTTTACTGTGAGCACAATCTAGGTCAATAATATCCCAATACCATGATATTCATGATTAAAGTATGTATCCTTTTTCTTCTCAGTATACATGAATTTTCAATCCCCATAACAATTTGCCACAAACACATGCTTCCCATTGTGATCTAAAATGATGACTCTCATGCATGATATTTGCATCTAGTTAACACAATTAAACTTATAACCATTTCCGTATTCCAAGATCCCAAGGCCATTGAATAAATTTATAAAGTCTAAATAATAGTACCATTGTGAAGATTTCTAAAAAATATTTCTAATCATTTGAAATGGGATCAAACCAAGTCCATATGAAAAAATTATGGCCTTTTGAAGTTCATGTGTCTAACATCAATTTATCCCTTAAAAATCACAAAATTAAAAAAATAAATAAGAAAGTTTAAATTGCAAACTTGGCAAGGAAAACCCCAATTTTGCTACTTTTTACTCTCAAATTCCCTAATTATGAAAGTCTTCCTTGTTAATTGGTTGTTTACTACTCTCCTCTATTAACACTTTTAGTGCTATGATTTATAAAAAAATATAATTAGGTAAAAATGCATAAATATAAAACGTGAATAAAATTGTACATATTCACACCAATCCAATTGTAGTACAACAACCAAACATCCAAGTCATACTACTTGACACACACACTCTAAGTCGTTACTAACTTAGCCATGGTGTGTGCACAACATAACCAATATCTAATAAAAACAAATAAGTTCAATTTGGGGGATCAACTCTCTGACTTCCCTGACTCGAGCACCTTCAATACCTTGTGTGCTACCAAATAGGCTGTGCCCACATGCACAACTTATATGGGATGTGCAAGGTTTTTATTAAAACCCTCACTAAAATTTACTACCTGATGAATATTTTTCCTTGGTCTTATGCCACATGCACCGATTTGACCTCACATTTCTATTTGTTATTCAACCCCTTGCATGCTAGTACCAGGTTTTACACATGACCAATTACTGACACCAAGTCACTAGACCTACACAACCTTCTAGAATAAATTCAAAGGGATAAAATGAAAGAATTTTATAGTGAACAAAAAAAAACCGTGTTATTTTTCCACAAGGAATCTAAATGTACAATCATACCAGGAAAAATATTACACCCATATAGGAATTTTAGTAGAACCCCTAATTCTCATATGTAGACAAAATTTTGTGTCAGGAGAGCTTTACAAAGTCAATTATTTCAAAATGAGTTTTTATTGTCTCCTAACTTTACAAGGATTACATAGCACAAATCAAAACATCTCTTTTTCCCATGATTTTTTTATTATTTTATTTCTTCAAAAATCAATCCATTATAAATAAATAAATTACAACAAAATTCCTTGCCTTTTCTATGTACAATTTTATAGTATTAAAAGGTAAACAACTCAAGATTTTCACACTTTAAACTCTATGGTCTAAATTTTATTGTACAAACATACCAATAATTAAACAATATTAGAATAGTCCAAGAAATAAAAAAGAATGCAATGCATATATACAGTGTTGTCAAAAGATAGCTTAAGAAATATTAATAGAATAAATTAGAATAGAATGAATGAATTAGATGGTTGACTAGGTGCAAGACATTGGTTTTATATATACCTATCAACATATGACATAAATGTAGGCCAACCTAATTTAAGACATTAACCCTAATATAAATTATAATTACCTTTTCAAATTACACATTATATTGTGCAAGGTGCATAATACAAGATGTAAAAGTTTCATAAGACCCACTAGTACATCACAAGTTCCAATGACTCAAAGGGACCATTCAAGATGGGTTTTATAATCTTAAAACTAATATCTAAAATTAATTTTACAAAAAAACTATGGAAATTAAAAGTACACCAACAATTTCCTTAACTCCAACTTGTAAATAAAGTTCTAAACTCCATGAAGCTAGTAAGTTGGGACTAGTGATGGCAATGAAAGTTGAACCGAGTTAGCATCTAAAATACCAACAAAGATAAGATGTTCCAATAAGGAATATCATTTTACCAAGGTAATTTCTCCCAAAAAGTGAAGAAAACACTCCAAACATCATCAATGGTTGAGAGCAAACCACATGACAAAAAACACTAAAAATACTTGAAATGGTTGTTGAGTCAATAATATTCAACCCAAAAATGCTGAGAGTCTGCAAGTGCACTAGCATAAACAAGTGTCAAAATTTCTCTAGAATGAGGTATTATGGATAACTTATTATAATATGCAAGATAATATGAACAATTGTGTCAATACAGTGTCTCAAATCAATAAAAATAAAATCTACACTTGTAATGAAGGCCCAAATTAAGCCGTATCATCCATTCATTTCATGGATTGAAATCTAATTTATTATAATATTCTAGACACCTTATTTTGGTAAAAAGTTTATTATTGAAATATTTTTAACATGCTTTTGTGCATATGGCTCTTCAGTTCAAATTAGGTACTTAACGACACTTTTTGTCTTTTCTCCCTCTCTTTCTTCTCTGTATGACTGCATTCTCTTTTCTTTATTCACCTTTATTTCTCCTTTATGTGTTCTTATCCTTAGGGATCCCTATTATCTTTTTCTATTTTTCATCTGTTTAGGACACAATCGACATCTCAGTGGTTTTATATTTCACACTATCAATTGTTCGATGATTCTATCCTAGACACAATTCGTTAATGTTCGATTGTATCCCTTTGGTCTATGAGGTCCCTTTGCCCATGTTTTTGATTTTACTTATTGTGTGGGTTTGTTTTTTCAACTTCCCCTTATTTTCTTGTGAAGCCTTACATGTCAAGAGGTCCCTAATTCAAATTATATAATTCTATATATATAAAGCCTCCTAGAGGCATTTCAAGAACAACTATCAATCAATAAATCATTATACAAGTCTTAGGAAAACTACCAAATTGTATTTCTACTCGTCATGGTTTTTCAAGTGATTTCAATGGTTTCAATTAGATGCATATTTGTACCAAGAGAAGGCTTGAGTGAATGTTCATGTAGTTGCAATTTATTATCTAGGGAGAGAAGATAAAGCCCTAACTCTCATCTTGGGTTGGGATACACTCATAAAACATTATAACTACATTGGCCTTGATTCCAAGCATGTAGGATATGTAGCTAAAAATACTCAAAGGTTACCCAAACCAACTAACTTTACATTTATATTCCTATTGCAATATCAATTCTATGAAGCAGATCCTATATTTTATGCATCATTTGTCTCTGAAGTTGACCATAAGTTATAGAACTTGAAAACTAGCGTAGGAAAAAATCGACAATAAAGGCACATAATCGATAATATGTCGATTCTAACAAGGACATAGTGGCCCTTGATTGATTATAACCCATTTTTAAGATTATAACTATATCTTCTAAGCATCACTTTACCAACTGAAAAACCTATTTCCAATCTCAAAATCTAGTTTTAATCATCGTGTCTTTTTGTTTTAGACTCCCTTACTCTTCATATTTTTTCCTTGTGTTTTCATTGATTAAAACATATTATTGGTCTACATTTTGACATTAGGTCATATCTGGTTATTGTTAATGATTGAATTTTTTAGATATCCCTTATGTCATAGTTTTAACCCATTATGCATATAATTTTGATTATGTGGTAAATAGTTAAAACATAGGTAGAGAGTAAAGAGTGGAAAAAAATATTCCAATATGACACCATTCCTCATGCATGTGAGATGTATTTTTTTGAAGCTTCTTCACTGGGGTGGTGTATACAAAAGCAATGCTTTATGTAATTATTATCATTGTGTGTTGGAAATTCCATGGGATTTGGAAAATTATTAAGGGTAGAAAAAGGAAAGATAGGAAATCAAAACCATCGCTTTGTTCCATGTGTCAAGTTAGAAAGGAAAAAATCTCTCATCTTAATGTTTTTTTTGCTTCTTGTTGTATTCCTTCCAACATTGGAAATTAGCTTGTATATCACATAATGTGGCCATAAAATGGTTTGCTACTCCCAATTTTAGGAAAAACATCTTGTGTGTATATGAACCTCTATATTTCATGTATTTTGTTTTCTTTAAACAAAAGCTTCAAAATTGAAGGCCTTAAAAATTTAACAATTTTTTTAAAAGGAATGTAATTTTGTACTAAAAAAATCTTAAGTTCTAAGAGTCCAAACACATTGAAATGGAAAGCCTCTTAGGCAAAACTACGTGTTTTACATCAAATATTAAAATTAAAACAACTTATAACATTAAATAAAGTTGAAAAGAGAGTTGGTTCGTCGAATCTATGATACTATATCAATGTTTTTAACCTTTGCAAGCAAAATCATAAGATCATAAACACTAAACCAATTCAAAATTCAAAATATGTAGGTACAAAAGAGTACCTCTTTTTGAATGTTTACATTACAAATTCAACATAATAATACTACAAACAACTCAAGATATGTAGGTACAAAAGTGTACCTCTTTCTAAAAAATTTAATTGTAAAAACTCAAAATAATACTAGAATCCACCACCACTTACATGAATCCACAATACATTTTAATATAACAATGCAAAAGGTGACTAATTAAGAGAGTTTATTAGATATATCAATAAAACTTTATTATTAATTTTTTTTTATCAAGATTAATAATAAAGTTACAATTTATTGAGACTCGACTTTCTAATTAAAAAACTATAATTCTTAAAATAGTTAGGATATTCTAATATCTAGCTTTATTTCTACAAAAAATATTTTTATGGAGAATTAAAGTGCATCAAAATTAAGGTTAACTTCGAAAAAGGGGAAGGAGGAAGAATGTTCCCTCTTGATAATAAATTCACATCAAATCGCAAATAAAAGACTAAATTCTGAATGTGAAGTTTGTGTAAAGTTAGAAATGGTGATGGTGGTTGAAGCTAATATGAGTTGACATAGAAAGGCCAACAAAGTTTACGTGCTCCAAGAAAGAGTGTTGGTTGCCCCTAGACAGGTGCTCCTAAAAAGTGAATCAAATATTGCGAACAACATCAATGGTTAAGAGACAAACCTCAAGATAAAAGGATAAAACTATAAGGGAGATAGTGTTTGCACAATCCATTCAAAATAAAATGCATATTTCTAGTTAAAATTGTGTAAAAATGATTAAATCAACATTTTAGATCACACTCCATGAACCATCATCAGGTTGAAAGAATAAGAGAATAAATGACTAAATTGCAGACTCGAACTTCTATTTAAGGGTGAAAACATTGAAGTGTTGTGATGTCAGGGAGTTGGGCGAATTTATTAATTATATATTATTAAAATAAGGAATTAAATAATAATTGATTTATATTTATATTACAATTATAATAAGTAAAATAATACTAACTTCAAAAAAAATTGTTTTAAAAATTTTTATTTTAAAAATTGGAAAATAATTAAAAATATAGACTTATATTTGCAAATTACTTAGAAGATCAGACAATTTAATGTTTTATTATATATTGACAACCTAGATCATCTAAATTAAATGTTGAAGGGAAATTAGAATGATAAAAAAATAATATTAAATAAAATTAACCATAGTAAGAAAGGAAAGGACTATGGTAAGCTTGATAATAATGAACAACTTAGACACAATTTTAATAGTTATTAGAACATTTTCGGTCTGTTGGCAATGAGGAAATCAAGATATTTTATTGCATCTAGTGTCGCTAAGGTTTTTTTTTGCCAAGATAGTAAGGATGTGATTGTTTTAAATGAGGATGGAAGTGTATTTTCACCTGCAAGCCGACCGTAGAAGGAGGAAGACCTGGGGGGAAATGGAGATAGAATGGTGATCACCTCTCTTTCTAATGGGAGGACTATGTTGCACAGAGGTGGTCTTTCTGAAGTAAAGGTAGGCATGAAGGAGTATAGTATTTGAGGCTCATCGAGGAAGGAGTCCATAGGGAATATAGGACATATTTTGGGGTGGTTGTCTACCCCTATCAAAGTTGGGTTTAGTTTTATTGGTGCTTCGTTTGGTCAATCAATTTTTCAGAGTGAGAAGCCAAGGGTCTTGTGTGTTGCAAAAGCTTTCCCAATTATCATTTTTAAGGAGGAAGATCTTGAGGAGGTGTTTCAAAGTGAGGATTGGTATGAAGAAAGGGGATTAGTGTGTAGATTTGATAGGTTTTGGACTACCCTTCTTATTCTTCATAAGTGGCTTTTGTATTCATAATATGCTATTTTGGAGGGTAGTATTAAATTATATCCCTATGCTAGAGGTTTTTTAATTGTGGTTTTTTATTATCATGTGGATCATAATCATATCATATAAGCGAAATCTTGGAGTTGTGATGATCACTTTCTTCTAAAACCATGGTCCCCAGATTTTAATCCTCTGGCTGAAAATATCTCTCATAGATCCATTTGAGTACGATTGTCGTATCTTCCTTTATAGTTTTGGTCAAAATCTATGTTTTTGGCTATTGGGGGAACCATGGGTGATTTTTTGGAAATTTATGATTATACTTTGAATTTCTCTCAAACAAATTTTTATAGGGTTCTTGTTAGTTTGGATATTTCTTAAAACCTTTTTGAAATGATCAAATTGAAAGTTAATGACAGATGTTGGCCACAAACCCTTGATTATGAGGGAATTCCATTCAGGTGTTGGAAGTGCTTCAAATTAGGTCATATTGCTACTGCTTGTCAAAATTCCAAGAATAAAGTAGTGTAATCACCTAAAAGTGGTAATTAGATGTTAAGAGTGTCACTTGAGTTACCCTATCCCTACGCTAGTCATAGACCTATCCTTAAGCAATAGACTTGTTTTTCCAATCATTCAAAAGACATGTCACCTACAACTAGTTATAACACAGTCCCCAAAACTATCATCTTAGACCCTAATCTAAATTTCTTAGCAGTTTGCAAAGAGGACATTAGTGCCACATTTTGGGACACTACATCCACATGGCACTAGTGTCCCCAATTGGGCGCCTATTGTCTTTAGCCCTAGCTCTTCCCAGTAGATATTTTTTCAAATGTGTGCCCCTCCTAAGGTCGAACTAAGCTAATTTTATTATCTTCACAAGAAATATAACCCTATAAATACAAGCCTAATCCACCTTTATTCACTATATGGAAAATAGATGCAAAAGCTATTCAAACCAAAGTTAAAGTTGTGCAAAACCAAGGTATTTGATCCCTAATCTACCCTACTTTTTGCATACTACCATCTACAACATCCCTAAGCCCAATTTTCAAGCATTTTAAATCTCAAGAACATTCAAGACATCCAAGTACACTCTCATTCTAACATTCACTTGCACATACATCAAGCACTAGGTGGGAGAACTACATCAGACTTGATCCCTCCTCAAAGTATCGGTATGTAGGCAACTCTTTACACAGTGGAGTGTTGAGGATGTCTAGTTTATCTTACTAACATACATAAATTTATTGTTAATGCCATACTTGTAAGTAAATTAGGGTTTATACATCAAATCAAGTTTTTTAAGTACAACATAGAGCTACAAGTTTAAATCATGTAAGAATAGGACCTACAGACACAGGTGCAGGTGCTCCCAAAAAATAAGAATAGTCCTACAAAGGGGACATTAACACCACATTGAGGACACTACACATGGATGGTGCTATTGTCAAAACTAGGCACTACTATCCAGTGAGCAGATGAATACCAAAATCCTATTGACGACATAGACTACTACACAGATCTCAAATTTTAGAACCTAGATCATCTGTGATAGTCAATTTTTAGATAAGTCTCCATTTACCCCTATTTTTTGTTATTTATAGAAAGTCAAATAAATTGAAAGGTCATAAAAAATTAGTACTTAATTATTTCATATTTATTTGACTAATTTAAGCATCTCAACCCCTTAACCAAACATAAGAATTACTTGTATAAAACCCTAAAAGGTTAAATCAAGTGGCATATTCATGGTAGGAGGCAAGTGAAGAGTTTCTCACAGTGTTTCCAATTTGATACCCTATTTTTTCTTCTGGAGTTGTTTCATAAGTCCTTAATTAAGAGGTTTCAAAATTGGGTTTGGTTTATATGGCTCCACCACTTTAGATTTCATGGGTTGATGGGTCTACTAAGATTAGTAATACAAATCTAGTTAGCAAGAATAAGGCTAGTAGAGGCTCTTTGGTAGATAAGTATAGCTCTCCATGTTTGGAAGAAGATATTTTGAGTAATCCATAAGAATGGATGGTTGTAATAAGTAATAAAAAAGGGATATTCATACCTAGTTCCTTTTCTAAGGTATTTCACTCTCATAGCAAAGTGAATAAGTGTGAGACATAGTTCTGTTTAGACTTCTGCTTCTATTAAGTTTGTTCTTTGATGTAAAGTGGAAGTATTTTTTAATAATTTATGGTTGTTAGTATTATTTTGAGTAGGTTAGTTAGATGCCTTGATGGTTTTATCATTAAGCCAGGCCTATTTAGTATTCTAAGTTTTATGTTATCAGGTAGGGACCCTGTAAACCCTGAAATCTATCTAAAAAAAGAAAGGAAAGGACTAGGTACCTTGATAAATTCTTACCTTAAAAAAGGATGATAGTACGAAAAGCGGAAAGGAAAATGGAAGGAGTAGGGTCTCAAACATTCTAAAAACTATGACGACAACCACCCACTAAAAAATAAAGAGCCTACAAATGAAATTTTCCACGTACAAGGTGTCATTTTTTATTAAGTTAATAATTGGTCACCAAGCTTGGTTTAATTCTAGACCACCATCCATGTTCAATTTGATATCACACTTAGAAATTTATTGCTCATCTTAGATATCATTTGAAGGAGTGGTTTTCTATGGCCAAAACCTTAGTGTTCTGAGTATAAATATGATGAAGAGTCTTGAAAGAGTGTTTTTCCAAAGTTGACTTAACCACTCTTTCTTTAATGGAATTACCAGTCTCCCCAATAGATGAAATCCTATAATAATAATCTATTTTGTACACTCCACTTCTAAGAGTTGGTTATCAATTATATATGAATGATTTGATTAACCTCCTTAGTTTTCTATAAATAAGAAAGGTCATATGGATGTTCTTACTCCTAATTTTTTTTTACTATTTTATTGGAAATTTACTCAACATAAGGGAGGAACATTGTAGATCTATTAAGGTTTCCATCCATGATTCTAGGTTCAACATGAGCGATCCCAACTAATTTGAAGGATCTATAAATTTGTTTCCCTTTATAACCAGTCTTCTTAAAAACATCAGTCAAATGTTTGATCTCATCCTCTAAGTGATCATCATCACAAATTCTCAAAGTTCTTGTAGCAAGGGATTTTAGGGCCCTCTTTTTTTTATAAGGATGATGGTGTGAATTTGCGTGTAGATAAATTTCAGTGTGGGTTGATTTTCTAAAAACCTATCGGGAGAAAGACCCATCTAGTTTCATAGAGAAGATGATGTCTAGAAAGATAATTTTTCCATAAAATTCAAGCTCCTTTGTGAACTTGACATTATCAACAACATTATTTAAGTGAGTATGAAAATTTTCTAATTTTTCTAAACCATGTGTCCATTTAACATGCGTGTCATCTACATATATTTTCCACCATTTAGGTTTCAAAGGGAAAGAGTTTAGAGTTAGTTCTTCAAAGTACTTCATAAACAAATTGGATACAATGGGGAAAGATAAGAACCCATTGTAACACTTTTTGTTTGTTCATAAATTACCCTTAAGAAATAAAACAAGGTGGACTTCAAACAAAGTGCCACCAATTAAGTAGTCTCTTCATCAATATGACTACCTACCACCTTGATTGTATTGTCAATAGGGAATTTTGTGAAATGAGATACCATATAAAATCTAACTAAAATCTCCCCGTTCGAGACCATCTTGCCCTTGATAAAATCAATAAAACATTAACCCTTGATACAAGAGCTTTGAAAATTTATGATGATGATCACTTAGAGGATGAGATCAAACATTTGACTGATGTTTATAAGAATAGTTACAAATGGAAACATATTTCTAGAGCCTTCAAATAAACTAAGATTGCTCATGTTAAACCTAGAATCATGGATGACAACTTTAATATACTTATAGCCTTCCTCCTATGTGTTGAGATAATTTTAATAAAATTACAAAAAAAATTGAGTAAGAACATCCATATAACCTTTATTCCTCATAGAAAACTTAGGAGGTTAGTCAAGTCGTCCAAAGATAATTTAGAACAAACTTTTAAAAGTGGATTGTACAACATTGATTGTTCTTACAGGATGCCATATATTGCAGAGAGTAGTCACTCTATCAACATGAGAGTCAATGAACATGTTGCTGATATAAATAAGGAAAGAGTGGTTAAGCTAGCTTTGGCAGAACACTCCTTAAATACTCGTCATCATATTTATACTAAGAACACCAAGGTTTTGGCCATAGAGGACCACTCCTTCAAATAACATCTAAGAATAGTATAAATTTGTAATATAATAAAAACATGAACATGGATGGTAGTCTAAGATTAAACCAATCTTGGCGACCAATTATTAACTTAATAAAAACCAACACCTTTTATCTTGAAAACGTCATTTGTAGACTCTTTGTTTTTTAGTGGGTAGTTGTTGTTTTGGTTTTCAGAACTTTTTGAAACCTTTCATGCCTTTCTTAAGGTAAGAATTTCGCAAGGCACCTAGTTCTTTCCTTTCTTACTATGCTTAATTTTATTTAATAGTATTTTTTTATCATTCTAATTTCCATTCAATATTTAATTTAGTTTATCTATGTTGTCAATACATAATAACACTTTAAATCATTTAAACTTCTATCTAGGTAATTAGTAAATATAGGTTTATATTTTTAACTATTTTTCTATTTTTATAAAAAAAATTACAACAATCTTTTTTGAAGTCAATATCCTTTCACTTAATATAATAGTAATTAAGAAACTAATTATTATTTAACTCATTATTTTAATAATTGACAATTAATGAATTTACCCAAATACTCGACATCATGTTACTTCAATGTTTTCACCCTTAAATAAAAACCTGAAAGTACAATATTTCTCTCATCTTGATGATGGCTCATGGAGTGTGATCCTAAATGTTAATTTTTTTAAAAATACACAATTTTAACTAGAAACCTAAATTTATTAGGATAAAACTAATTTAACAACATTATTAGATTCAAATATCATTCAACACAAAAAGTTGAAGAATCTGAAAGCACGGTAACGTAAGTGTCAAAAGTGCTTCACAACAAAGCGTTATGGCAAATTATCATAAAAATTAAGGGAACATGAACACTTTAGAAATATGTTATCTCAATCACCTAAATATTAAAGAATAAGAAAAGAGTAAAAAACTATAGAAATGGGAGGGAAAAAAAATCCTTTCCACTAAAAATGAACTACACTAGGGGAAGGGGACTAGTAGTTGGGACCCCTGAATTTAGGGTCCCATCTTTAATATTACACCTCCTCCTAGCCTAAAATTTCAAATTTAGATAGTTTAACATTTTTAAATTTTATATATGTCATCTAGGAGGCACATCTATGGTGTTGAAAGTCGTACAACAATGTTTTTGTTGACATGTCATTTTGTCATCATTTTTTTAGTGAGATCGATCATTGGACCAAAGGGACCAATTAATTTATAAAAAATGACTAATAATAATTTACAAATGAACACATTATTTTATCATTGGCTCAAAATTTTGTGAAGGCACAAACCAAAATTAATATGGGTCATTAATATGAAACAAAATGCCATGTTGGAAGATGCATGGCTCATTAATGTCAAAGTTAATGCTATTTTCCACATGGATTGGCGGGCTTTAATCTATTAATGTGGCAAGTTAATGTCATGTTGCACACTACCAACAACTATCTTTCCCTACCTTTTTGCATACCTCCTTCTCCCAAATGGCCATGGAACCCACCTAAAGTTCTCAACCATGCCTTGTTTCGTAGAGGATTTTTGTCGGCAAAATGGAGGTATGAAACATTACGTACAAGTGTGTTGCTTATAAATGAACCCACATTTGGATTCTTTTTATTTTTGTGTGGTTTTTATTGCTATTGTGCCTTTTATGTTCATGTTTTTTTGTATGCCTTACATCTGAACAAACATTTAAAGTGGTATGTTAATAGAGAGATGAAATGTTACACATAGGTGTGTTACATGTGATTGAACCCACAACTGTGTTCTTTTTATTATCGTGTGGTTGTTATTGTATTTTTTATTCTATGTTATGGTTTTTTTTGCATGCCATCACATATGAGTAAACATTTAGTGGTATGTTATTGAAGTGCTGAAATGTCACACCAATAAATGTCTCTCCCTATCCTTTCATGTACCTCATCCCCCCAAATAACCATGGAACCTTTAGTGGTATGTTATCAAGCACGCAACATTTCACAAAGGAATTTTCATCAGCAGAATGGAGGGATGAAAATTATTGTTATTGTGACTTCTATGTTCATAGTTTTTTTTGCGTGCCTTTACATCTGACTAAATGTTTAGTGGTATGTTAATAAAGTGATGAAATATTACACACAAGTGTGTTTCTAGTAACTAAAACCATGGTTGTGTTCTTTTTATTTTCATGTGTTTGTTATTCTTATTGTACCTTATATGCTCCTGGTATTACACGTGCCTTCACATCTGATTCAACATTTACTAGTATGTTCATGACAGTCGTCAATGTATTCATTCACATACCAATAATTGTTTTTGTTTTTGTATCAACCCATAAAATTTTCTAAATTTAATGGTCATGTTGGAAGATGCTTATATGTCATTAATATGCAAGGAAGTGTCATGGTGGAAGATGGTAGTGTTATTAATATGTAATGACCATTTTTGAAGACCCCTGGCAGCCTTTTTTCATTAATGTGGTGTGTTAATGTCGCCATGCATGCCATCTTCAACCTGTTCACCATGTTGGAGGGATGAAACATTATCCACATCTGAACCCACAATGTCAACATGTTTTCATTGACATCTAACTCTAAATTTTTTGGTATTTTAATAGAAGCCACGGAGGTTTTCTGAATGCATGTCATTGTGTGTTTTATATCTATGTTGCATTTCTATTTACCTACACAACATGGGTTGGAATACTTAACATGTATTGGTATGTGGATGCAATCCCTAAAGTTTTTTATTCACATACCAATAACTATTATTGTATTTGTATCAAATTTAAAGTTTTCATTCACATAAAATCAAATTTAATTATTTTTGTATCAAACCAAATTATTTTCTGAATTCGTGTTATTGTGTTCTTTATATCTATGGCACATTACTATTTCCCTACATTAACATTAGAGGGATGAAACATTGTCTGCCTTGAAAAATCTACAAATGGTTAATGTGTTACTGAACATTTACAACTATGTGGATGGGTGTCCTATAGGTTTCTATTCACATACGAGTAAATATTATTATTTTTTATCAATATTTATGCTTTCATTCCTATTCTAGTAAATGTTGACTCAGATGCATCGAACCAAACCCTATTCTAAATTATTGTTTCTATGTTATTGATATGTTGTTAATTAATGTTATTTTCTTTTCATTCACATTTTCAAAATTACAAATATCCTTTGCCATAATTGTTTTTGATCAATTATTGAACATTTTCTACCATGTGGATGGAAACCCTGAAAGGTATTGATATGTTCTTGTGAATTAATGTTGTGCTATTCATTCACATTTTTAAAATTAGAAATATTTTTTGTCATAAGTTTTGTTGATATGTTTTCCATTCTTGTTGTTGTGCTATTTATATATGGCCACATTTATATATCCCTGCCTCCAACTTTCTACGGCTCTGCAAGCACCTACCATGCATTCCCACACAAAAATGTTTGTTTGGATGGAAAAGGATTTGAACTTGGGATGGAAGACTGAAAATTTACTACTATACACAAATGCATGTTTAGATGGAAAGGGATTTGAACTTAGGATGAAATACTTATCATTTAATACTATGTGGATGGAATCCTTGAAGGTTTTCATTCACATACTAATAAATATAATTGATTTTGTATCAAATTTTAAAGTTATTATCATTGTATAGATCACGGACTTAAACCCCTTGGTTTAACAATTTTGACCAATAACAATTTTCAAACAAACACATTATATTATCATTGGCTTAAATTTTTTTGAAGTAATACACGACACAAAATTAATATGGGTCATTAATATAAAATGAATGACTGTGTTGAAATACAATTGTGTCTACAAGATTGAACATTTAGTGGTATGTGAATGAAAGCCATGAAGGTTTTCATTCACATACCAATAAATGTTAATGTTTTTCTATCAAAAATAAGAATTTCATTAACATACTAGTAAATGTTGAGTCAGATGTATCAAACCAAATCATATTGTGAAATCATGTTGTTGAGTTACTCATAAGTTGTGATATTCATTCACATTTTCCATTATGTTGTCTCATTGATATGTTGTTGTGGTTGTTGTTGATATGTTTTCCATTATATTGTCATTGTTGTTCATTGGTTTTCCATTCTATTAGCAGTTACTATATTCATGCATTCTTATTTTTTTATAGAAGTCGAATTGTTGTAAAGGGTGAAATTTTGCTAGGCTACTCATTTCATGAAATTTTTACAAACATTGTGTTTCTTGACACTTGTTTGTTTGCAAAGATTTAATTTTTTATCCATTCTATTTCTTAACACGATATATGTTTGTGAAGTTTGGAATGATCATACAATTTTTTTTCCAAAGTTTCTAAAGTTTTTAATACTCAACTCTTTATTGCTTATATTGCTTATTTGTGTTGTTGATGTTTGTTATCTATGGGTAATGATGACATATTTTGAAGTCAAGCATAGAGAACAATGGGATACTCACTTTTAGGTGAAAGTTTTTTTAACTTTCATTAAGCTTATGATCCATTTGCACATTGAATGGTAGATAACAAAAAAAATTAATCACATTACATAATCAATCTGAATATTTATATTTTCATTACATTTCTTAATACACTTCATTACATTAGATATCAAATTACATACATATCATTTCATTAGTTGCATAATGTTTGATAATGGAACATGATATTATTTGTTTGTATCAATACATGTAAAAAAAATGGATATTTTTAAAGTAAAACAAAAATTACACCGTCCAAGATGGAAAATTTTGTATGTGCCTTTCATTCCCCATATTTGGAGAATATGAAGTTGTTGTTGGTCCTTCAAGGGTTGTGTTCTTAGTAGGATTTGTTGCCATGTTAACAGAAATAGGAGGGATACCACATGAACCAATTGGAGACAAAATGTTTATCATGTCATTCAATATATGATGTTGTTCAGATAGAGGGTTGAATTCACTTCTTAAGCACCTTTACCTCTCTAATTATTTTATGTCCTTTTCAAATTCCCTATCCATTCTATCATGCTCTTTATTTTAATCATTTTTTTACTTTTTTGTATCTTCTCTTACTCCTCCTTTTGTCTTTTTATTTCGTTTATAATTTTATGGTGTTCCCTTCTTTCCCTCTCAACCTACCTAAGGGCTTCCTATCATTAGTTTGTTGTTTCTTCTTTGCTTTCAAATATCTCAATCTCTTTCTTCTAGGACTCTTGTTCTATAAACATTTGATGATATTCATCTGATGTGAGAATTTGTGATTGCCAGCTCAACCTAAGTACATTATTTCCTGATTTATTAATAACCCTTTCTATTGGCAAATTTAGAAATGTTGATACTGAAGTTTGTTTTTCATTAATTTCATTTTAGCTACAATCAATATCTTTGACTGCATTTTCTACTATTTCCTCATCGACATCTAAATCAATCGTTTCATCTTCTACTCCCCATTATCCATCTAGTGCATAGTAATGAATTATTTTTGGTGGGATAGAAGGTAGTAATGATGGAATTGTTAGAGTCATATACTTCCATTAATTCACAATTGAGGCCAAGATTCACTACTCCCTCCCTCAACCATTCTGGTTGACTTTTTTACGCAGACAGACTTAAATTATCTCAATTGAAACTGAATGTTGCATTTATAGCCTCTTCAACATTTATTGCATTTGCATTTGCATTTGTATTTGCATTTGTTGCTTGACCTAAAACACCTTCAACATTTATTGTTTAAACTTATTCACCTTCGACAATATTATCATGTTGCATTTGCTCTATCTTCTACATAGTATCTTCAATGTCTTCACCTCATTATATTTCAACAATGCTAACTTCATCCTCTTCGACATGGAATGCTACACTTGGAGTCATGTTGTTCATTAATGCCTCAGGGTTTAAGGGCCAAATCCCTGTCCTTCAAAATCTAGATAGTATATTCTTAGGAGTTTGTGCCATCTTCAATGTATTGCTATCCAAAGTGGCCAATTCATGTCTATTTATCTCTCAACTATGATGTGTATTCATTCATGACATCCTTGCACACCTGAAGTAGGCCTTAAATGGACTGAACACACTTACATCTAATGGTTGTAATTTGTGTTTAGTGTATGCAAAAAATGTAAGCAGGTTTATCCCCCAATTTCTAGCCTCTTCAATCATTGAAAGTGCAACATAGTTTTTATGCCCATCAAATATGAGAATATGTCTATTAGAAGGTGAAATTCCTCCTAGTAAAGATCTCAAGAAATAATGTAGCTAGTTCATAAATAATTCTTTTGTCATCTATACATGGACTTGGACAACCATACATGCACCTAGTTCACAACTTAAAATGCAATTCTACAATTTCCTTTTTGATTTGAAGAGGTATAACCCTAGGATACTCTATTTATTTGCATTCACACTTGCTAAAATGATGATCCATTCTCTACACTTTTACATTATTTGTGACACACTCCTTACCCCTTTTTTGGCTATGACTTGTAAGCCACAAATCCTTCTAGTTTTCACCCCAATCTCATCATAGTTACATATTTTGTGTGGCCCATTAATGTTTTAATCATACAAAGTTCTTAATTTATCATTAAAAACTATCACTTTGGATGGCCTTAGCATCACAATGATATCTATGTCAAAGTTGTTCTCATAGAAAAATTAGGTCACCTATTTTTGAAGCCTTTCCACGATGACTTATCGAGGACCCCATCATTGAAAGGGTTGGGCCTAATTTTGTATATGTGGGTAACATGTGCCTTCAAATGTGAGATGTCTAACTCATTCCCCATTTTAGATAAGTCCTTGCACCACTAAATTATCTCACTTTCTTATGTAGTTTATAAAATAGTGAGTGGCCCCCTCTTGTTAGTAGTTGTAATTCATTTCATCCAATCGAACAAAGTACTAGGTTTCATGCCCCACTCTATTATTGTGGCATTCATGGATTAACCATTATCATCCACATCTCTCATTGCACTTTCCATATCTTCCTTTGTCCACTTGTACTGCAATGACTTATATGCAGTGGCAATAACATTTATGTTGACTTCTTTCTTTGCTTGGTTGGAAAGGGTAGGTCTACAATAACTTCATTCTTTGCCTACTTTTAAATGGGTTGGTCAACTTCAATAACCTCTTCGTGAACAACTATAGGAAATTTGACTCTATTCTTCATTGTTGCATGTAACCATCTTATAACATATTGCATCTTCTTCTTTGCATTCCTCATGTTGAACTATAACAGTCAACAAATTATATAAGTAATTTATAATATAATGGAAAACATATCAATAAAAGATATGGAAAATAATATTTGTAATGTTAAAAATTTGAATGAATAACACAAAAACATGAAATCACAGCAAGATATGAAAATCATAGCAACATTATCTGACAAAATGATTTTTTTTATACATTTGACTCAACATTTATTGGTGTATTAATGAAATTCTTAACTTTGATAGAAATACATTAACATTTACTAGTATGTGAATGCAAACCTTCATGGATTCTATCCATGTACAAGTAAATATTCAATCTTGCAGACACACTAATCTTCCAACATGGCATTTTGTTTCATATTAGTGACCCATATTAATTTTTTGTCATGTCATACTTCACAAAATTTTAAGCCAATGGTAATATAATGTGTTCATTTGAAAATTATTATTGGTCAAAATTTTAAACCAAATGGTTTAAGTCTGTGTTCTCAAGTGAGCCCACCAGATTGACTAAATTAGGGAGCAGTAAAACTTGGCCTTGTTAAATAATTATATAATATAAATGTTACAAGTAGGGAAATATAAATGTGTTGCAGATATTAGAAAATAGAAACAGTAATTTAAAAAAAAATAAGTTTTGATAAAAAAATAATAACATTTATTTGTATGTGACTGAAAACTTATAGGGCTTCCATGCACATAGCAGAAAATATTCAGTAATTTATTAACAACACTTATGGAAAATAATATTTGTAATTTTGAAAAAGTGAATGAGTAACAAAATAACATTAATTGACATGAACATATTAATAATACAACAACAAGAATTCAAGAAAGGGTTTAGTTTCATATATTTGAGCCAACATTTACTGGAATGGAAATGAAAGTATAACTTTTGATTAAAAAATAATAATGTTTGCTCGTAAGTGAATGAAAACCTACAGGACTTCCATCCACATATATGTAAATGTTTAGTAACACACTAAACGTTTGTAAATTATTCAAGGCGGGTGACATTTCATCCCTCTAATGTTAATGCAGGGAAATAGTTATGAATCACATATATAAAACACACAACATAAATTTAGAAAACAAATTATTGGTGAGAATATATGGTTGTTGACTACTAGGAACATTGAAATGTACCCTATAAATAAGGAGTTTGTAAACATTATCCACTATTATAGGGTGACTGTTAATGATCCTTGTAGTGAATGAAAACCTTTGGGGCTTCCATTCACATACCAGTGACTATTCAATTTTCCAACCCATGTTGTGCAAGGAAGTATAAATGCAACAAAGATATAAAGTACACAGTGACATGATTTTTGAAAACCTCAAGAGCTTCCATTAAAATTATAGAATGGTCATTGCATGGTAAGTACACTACCATATTTCAACATGGCACTTCATTGCATATTAATGACATAAACATCTTCCAACATGGATATAAAATTCAGAAAACAATATGTGTTGATACAAAAATAATAATATTTATTGGTATGTGATACCTTAATAGCTGCCATAAACATACCAATAAACATTGAATCAGATGTGAAGGCCCGCTATGGGTTCATTTATAGGAAACAAACCTTTGTGTAATATTTCATCACTCCATTAACATATCAGTAAATGTTTATTCATATGTGAAGGCACACAAAAAAAATGAACATATAAGGAACAATAACAATAATTTTCATCCCTTCATTCTATTGATGGAAATTTATCTGTGAAACGATGTATGCTCGAGAACTTTTGGGTAGGTTTCATCATTGTTTGGGGAGAGGATGTATGTAAAAATATAGGAAGATACATTTGTTGGTGTAATGTTTCAACACTCCAACATACCATTAAATGTTTACTCATGTGAAAGCAAGCAAAAAAATAGGAACATTTATTGGTGACAATAATAAAGAAAAGTCCACTAACCCATGTGGAAAATGGTGTTGGATTTGACATTAATGAATCATGCATCTTTTGTCCCAAGTTTGAATTTACAAAAATGTGTCGCAAATATAAATAACACAACAAAGTGAATGGAAAACATATGAACAACTATGTGAGTCTACATTTAAAATGTTGATAAATGTAAATGAATAACACGTGAACTTAAATTTTGAAAACATTTTGGTTTGATAAAAAAATAATTAACATTTACTAGTATGTCAGTGGAAAATTACAAACTTGTTACATGGCACGTGATCCTCTAAATACCTTAAGGCATCTTGAATGTTGAAGTCTACTTGCAATCTAATTCAAATTTGACACTGTGAAAATCAAATATTTGTCGCTCAACAACTTTGTTTGACTTATCAAAGATAATTTTAATTTTCATTTTTCATTTTTGAATTCTTCATGAATGATGAAGTTTAGATTTTGTATTTGCATTCAATTTTCTAGGTGCCTTCAATTAGTGAAGGTTGGTGGAGTCATATCATGGAGCCAAATGTTTGAATTTTGAATTGGATTGGAAATAATAAATTGAAGTGGACCAATTAAAATATTATAGTACCTCAGATGTTGTATATTATTTCTTGTATAACTTACAATCATATGTACAAAAATGAACTTTAGGAGTTCAAAATATTTGAGAAAATTAGTATTTTAGAAATATTTACACTTCTAAAATATTAATAAAGGATGTAACCTTTTTAAATGTGTATTCATTTTTATGAAAAAGATTCACAGTTTTATGAAAAATATAATTATTTTTATAAAAATGATATTCATATTTTTAATATCATATTCATTTTCTTAAATATGATGCACATTACTTTTGTTAATGTAGTGTTTATTTATTTGTATTATTTATATAATATTTTATGTAGAAGTTTATATTTTTAATATTATTTATCTAAGTAATGAAAAGACCTTAATAGAACGTAAAAAATATTTTCAAAAAAATTATATATAATTATAAATAATTCAATATGTTTTAATTTATTATAATAAAGGAACATTTTCACAACTACAATTATACTGGACCCTATTCAATCATGGATCCCCTTCTAATAAAAAAATCACCAATTAAAAATATAATTATTTTACAATAAAAGTCCAAAATAAATCTTTTTTCCATTCATTTGATGGTAAGAAAGATAATTTATTACAACACAAAGGTACCTAATCCTTATGCATCTAAATATGTGTTTTGAAGTGTCTTTGCCCCCATAGTAGAAATGAGAAAAACATTTTATGTTTAAATGTATAAAAAGATAAAAACATTTTATGTTTGAATCCCTAATTTAAATGAGCATTCTACTAAAATATAAAGTGTGAACCAAATTTCAGCTCTATGCAATATTATCAAAATAACAATAGAGAACGCAAAACCTGATAATACCAATAGGAATGGATAGAAGAAGTAAATCAGAACAAATGACACATTTTTTATCATCCTTTTTACCTCTTCATGCCTCCATTCCAGGACTTGCACTTGAATGATTTGATATCAAAAACTTGAATTATTGGATTATTTGTGAGACCTTGACAATGGCTTCCAATGGTTGTGTGATAGGGATAATGGCTTGAATGGATGTTAGAATGTTCTTACGGATGCAATGAGAGTAGCAATATGAGAGTTTGATGGCTTGAATAGATGTTTTCTAATTAGTTTGAGGGTGGAGGGAGAGCTTAGTTTTATAGAAAAGGAGGGAAAGATCAAGGGCTAGGAAATTTCCATAGAATTTTTAATTCCGTGGAAATCTTTAGAATTAGAGAATTCTAGAGAAGGGGGCTATGTTGGGGAAGATTTATAGAATCCTCCAATTCTATAAATCTCCCCATAGGGTTTAGGGCTTTTGGAGAGGCTAGTATAGGATGGTGGGTGGGTAGGTAGATTATTTTTTAATTTAAAATTGGCTAGTAGATTTAAGAGATAGGTTAGTAGGTAATAGGGTCTATATGGGTTTAATGAGGGGATTATTGGATTTTAAGATAGGGTAAAGGTTATGTGGGATATATGAATGAGATATGAGTATTAATCTAATAGTTAATAGAGCTAAAAAATATGGGAATTAGGCTAAATTAATGAGAATTAGTATAATTAGTGGGGCAAACATAATTTAGTGCATACATTTACCTCTCTTTAAAAGGGCATTATGAGTTGAGCGAAGTGGAAGGAGTAATGGTCTTTCAAAGAAAAACTATAATGTTAGATGATGTCAAATATTGGTAGGATATGATGCCCCTTCGAGGGAGCATGTGGGGAGAAAATTGACCTGAATGGTCATTTGAACAAGAATCTTGGGCTGGATAAGATAGAGAGCTTAGCGGATTTAGGATGTTCCATTTAACCAAATAGATGCCCAGAGTGATGATGACAATGTAGCTTAAGTGATGGGTTCTAGATAAGTGTCTATAAAGTGATTAATTAATGGGACAAGGTTAATCAAATGTGATGGATTCAAGTTGATGATGAGTCCCGTAACAAGGATACATGCTAGGGGAAGCTCAAAAAAGGAAAAGACTATTGATCGGTGATAAAGGGCCACTTTTCATAAGATTTGTGTCTTAAAATTAACGTGTGATCAGTGAGTGACGAGTCTGTGGACACGATGATAATGAAGGATGAATGGTGGTTGAGCTATCCCTGGGCATAAATAAGGGGACCAAGTGTTGCCTACATAGTCTGAAAAGACCTCAAGTTGATGTAGTTCTAGATGCGAGATTAGAGATTTAGGACATGGTATGCCCTAAATGGTGTTTATAGATTATGATAATGGATAGGATTATCAATCATGGATAATTAGATGGGATTGGGGACAGGGGATGTTAGTCTAAAGCTATTAAGGGGGGTCGGGGGTTGGGAGGGGATATAGGACAAAAGAGCTAGTTTTGGGTTATTTTCACCTTTTGTCTTTTGTGAACTGAACTATGAGGAGAAAAGCATGGATTGGATTCCTTGAGCTTCCCACTGAGGTGAGAGAGTCCAGGAGCACCAGAGAGATGCAAACATTGGATCTATGGTGAGTAAAAGTACCTTAGCTCTATTAATTTTATGATTTTAATTGATTTTTTTGTAGAATTAGAGGTAGATTTGGTAAAAAAAGATGTCAACTGACATGATCAGGCAATCTCATGATAGGCAATTTTACCCTTAGTCATGGGGTTACTGACATAAATGGTAGGATCATTGAAAAGAATTATGGGATTACAATCCTACAAGTAGTGAATGGTAAGATTGCAATCCCATGACTGGGGATTCATGGGTTTGTAACCTCGTGACTAAAGACTCACGGGTTTATAACCCTATGACTGGGTAGTCATAGGTTTGCAATCCTGTGATTATTGATTCACAGGTTTGTCAAAACTACAAGTGTGAGCATTTTTTTGAGTAGCAGGATTGTTAGGGATGGAAAATGGGGGTAGAAGATAGGTTAGATGACTTGCATTAGATAGACTTAGGGTGTTAGGCTAGTGGATTAGCTATGTGAAATAGGTGAAGAAGTGAGTTAGGTGAGTTGGATGGATAAGATGCAATTAGATGGGGAAGGGTAATTAGAGAAATTAGGTTAAGTGGATAGTAGTTCATAGGGTGACAAGGGATTGGGATAGTGTGAGTGGGATAGAGGTTAATTTATTTTGATGTTGAGGATAGTGATAGATGGATGATGATTGGTGCAGGAGGATTTGGGCATATTGGCATCATGATTGTGGCATCTAGAGGTGTTACATGAGATGTGGTGAGTGACACTAGAGGAGTACAAGGTACTAGAGCTGGTAGGACTACATGATATGGTGATGATGCCACTGATTCATATAGATCAGGCCCTGATCATAGCATTAGTGGAGTGATGTCACTCAGAGATGAGTACCTTTCATCTCATGAATGGGGAGATGACAGTGACACTAGAGGATGTTTAAAGATTTTTCATCTACCCATGTAGGGAGAAAGGATATATTGGTGGCCCTATACATTGATTCAAACATTAAAATGATTGGGTGAGAGTTTGCAAATAGGGATGCGAGATCATTGCATTGATCTGGATAGATGTCATCGTGAGGGGGCTTTGGATAGACTAACACTAGTGGTCATGGCTCTTGTTTCTAACATTATCATGTCGGGTAAGAGTGGATGATGGTTCCATCTTGGCTTAGGTGATGTGGTTGTTGACATGATCCATTATCACTGAGTATTTACCTAGGGTCCCAACATTTTAACACACTTTTATAGGGAGTTACATTTAGGGGCCTACAAGGGATCATGATGCTTTGGACCATCACTGTTGCTTCAAATTTGGAGCTGGAAGCACATTGTGATCCAACATCCCTTAGGTAAACTTGTAGGGCTTGAACCTAGATAGATGATGGTTTTTTGATGGTGTGTGGTCCTCGAAGAATAGTTAGGCCATGCTGGAGAGATGCACTACTATAGAGAGGCGTTTGAATTTTACGGCCTGAGCACATTACGTGGATGCCCTATAGGGGGATTTGGTTCAGCTGGGTAGATGAGGCATGGGCATGGTACATGTTTACATCATGTTATGTGATGGGATGGCAAGATTATGTCATCAAGAGATATTATCCAAATCATGTACAATGTTAGTTTGGATTTATTCAAGACGTGTCAAGCCTCGAGCATATATTTGCACATAGCGAGCGGGAGAAGCCATATTGGGGGAGACCAATAGATAGAGGGGATGCCCACACAGTGTATGAGAGTGTTGCTCCTATTCAATGGGATTTTTACACACATATCCTAGATCCTGGTGTGATAGTAGTGTACACAATATGGTGGCAGCCTTGGATGCCAGTTAGGTTGACACGACCTCGAGTGGTAGTTCAAAGAGTTGCGGTGAGGAGAGTTTTGGAGGCATGAGCCATGATACAGAGGAGGGTGAGATACAGGAGATGGATGCTAGTACAAGGGAGTCAAGATAGAGGAGGTGATGGGCTTGATGCTATGGATGTAGATGAGGGATATGGTGATCGGGTAGTAGCAGTGCAAGTGGGGCCACAAATTCAAGCATAGGTAGGGTCATAGGTACAAGGAGTTGACTAGTTATAGGCACATGCATATAGAATCAGTGGTGGTGTAGGTCCTTCTCATCCACCTAAGTCAGTGAAGGATTAGACTCTGATAACACATTTATAGATAGATGTCTATGTGTGTTTATTAGAGATTATAGGTATTACTCATGAGTGGGACCAGTTGCAGGCCCATCTTCAGAGTATGACTACTCAGAGTGATGATCGATTAGTGCAGGCATAGGGGTAGATTACAACATTATGGGCCCATATTGCATAGAGGGATGGGTAGATTACATAGTTGTATACATAGGTTATAGCATTTTAGTCCTAGGTGATTTAGTGGGATACATGGCTCAACTAGGCTCAAGGACAAATTACCACTTTACAGGGTTAGGTGATAGGCTTACAGGAGCAAGTAACATAGCAGTAGGCTCGTATTTAGACATTGACTGGTCAACTAGTAGTGGTAAAGAGGGCCCAAGATGAGGTAGGTGAGGCCTTGAGAGGGTAGGGTATGATGGGGATGATGGATCGTATTATGCTTCTTACATGGGAGGCCTAGTACTATCTAACATTGTATGAGGTTGCCGTTCATGAGGGTCAGCATGTAAGGTCATTTCATGTGAGCCAATCATCTATTCAATAGCCTTCTATAGGAGATCAGGGATCACGAGGACCACTAGGGTCACCAGGCCCACAGCCATGATTTTGGATATGTTTATTCATGTATAGGGGATTTTTATATTATTATCTCGTTTGTTCCCCTTGGGCTCATGTGATTGTTTCATATATTTTGACATGGATTCCATGTGGATAGTGTATTCTGGACATTTGATATATATATGATGAGGATTTATGTTGATATATGGATGTTGTACATTATGTACTATTCATGGATATGTGATGTATTTATTTGTTTTATGTGATGATGGCATTGATTATATATACATAATGTGATTAGATTTGATTAGATTTATATGTTATGGATTGCATACATATTGATGCCATGATGCATGTATCGATGGATACTATGGATGTAGCATAGATATTTTGTATATGTTGTGATTTGTTATGGATGATGTTACATATGAGATATTGTTTTGATTTTATGCATGTTGTTATATGATGTGATTTGATATGTTTATGGATGCATGATGATATGTATATGATGTGATGGGATTTGTGTATATATCATGATGGTTACACATTATGCCCCTATGGGATGGTGATGTTATCAGAATAGTAATACCTTCTTTAGTTCATTGTATCCTTAATATTTATGGTAGAGATCCTCCTGCACCATGGAGGTAGGGTGGTAATGGGATAGATTTAAGTTCAGAGTGAGGATGAGGGTAGGTATGATAGGGATTGTTTGGGATGGAACTTGTTCTTTGGAAGCCTTTCAAGATGTAGATATATGCAATCCTTTTAATGTTGCATCTTTGTGTTATGTGTCTAGGACATGATAGGTCCTAGGAATGGTAGCATATATGTGTGGGGGAAGTCTGTTTGAGAGATGACCTTTTATGAACAAACCTTCAAGGGTCACCCATTCCATCCTTATTCCCATTAAATGCTAACAAGATGAAAGATATACATACAAACTAATCTAAATAGAACATTCTAATATGTACATAAAAATGCAGCACACATACAAAACACACAATCACATTAAATCAATCAAAGATTGACAATAAGAATTGATATGCATGAGTGATAAGATGACTAAGAATGGATATGTATAATGGATCAAGTGATGATGTGAGGGTTATGAGTAAAAAAGAGTAAAATTTTTGCTCATGCCGAGGTAAAAGGTGAACCAAGTTAAAAAATGGGGGTCATGATGACCCTTCAAGAATCAGTATAATAGTGGATGTTTTGATGCCTAGAAAGAGAATTTTTTAAACGTCGTGACCCTCCATAATGACAATCATATTTGGGAAGGTGTGGACCTGAGGCTTAGTGACAACAATGGATGGATGGTGATGGAATGTTGCTTTGAGGCTAAAAGGAGACATACATGTCAAAAAAGACTTGGGAGGATATTATGGGGGATGATGAGGATATGATAGGAGTTGGGGATACATATATGAACCAAGTTTGGATAAGTGACTCCAAAGATCCCTCCAACAAATAGTTTTTGACAAGCCATGTCCTTTCCTTTTACTAAATTAGTTGTCCCGCATTATTGTCCCAATCCTTAATGATAGATTCCCACTGTCGAGACCAGGCTCAGGATTATTTTACCATGACATTGGGAACCAGTTTTCATCATAGTAATTACCCAAGGTACCAACAAGTTGGTTTTCACCATTGGATGGATTTTTTTTTACTGATGAGGAGGGGTGATGGATGGAGGAAGTGGATGTGGGGTGTCCCATAGACGGAGGATGATGATACTTGAGGTTAGGTTTAGAAACTCTTGAGATGCATAATGTTCATCGGATCATCTAGTTCTTCTCCATCAAGTGTGGCCAATTTATACACTCCTGATCCAAACTTGGCAATAAGGACATAGGGACCTAAACAATTGGCTTCAAACATCCCCTTCTTATCTCATTCTACATTGGTTTTTTTTTAATTCTCCTTTAGGACTAAGTCACCAATTTCAAACTCCCTAGCGTGAATCTTCTTACGGTATTGGCCCTTCAATTTATTTTGGTATGATCGAAGGTGATCCAAGGCTTTCTATCACTTTTTGTCAAGGGTTCCAGTTCCTGCAGCCATTCTTATATGAGATTATGGTTAGTAGTGATACCTCTCAGTGAGAGTCGAAGAGAGGGGAGTTATACTTCTATTGGCAATATTACTTCAATCTCATAGACTAAGGCATATGAAGTTGCCCCAATAGGTGTGTGGATACTTGTTCGATAAGACCATAGTGTTGGGTATAATTGAGTGTGCCAATTTCTTCCAACTTGATTGATGGTCTTCTTCAGAATCTTAACGAGGGTCTTATTAGTTGTTTCTTCTTGTTTTTTGGGATAATATGGGGAGGAGAAATGCTACGTGATGTGATATTTTTTTACATAGGGCCTCAACTTACCAATTCTTGAATGATTTGCCATTATCTAAAATTATGTTAGCAGGTATACCAAAATGGAAAATAATTTGATTAAGAATAAACTTGGAAATATGGAGGCCTATTGTATAAGTGGTATTGCTTATACCCATTTGGTAAAATACTTCATAGCTGTGATAATGAATTTATGACCATTTGATGAAGTAGGATTAATCTTGCCAATTAGGTAAAGGCCCCATATGGAAAATGGCCATGGGATCATAATAGGTTGCAATTCTTATGCCGAAGAATGAATAAGATTCCCATGTTTCTGATAGGTCACGCATTTATGCACATATTGGCAAGAGTCTTGTTCCATCATTGGCCAATAATAGCCAGTTTGTAGGAGTTTTTTGGCTAGGTCCATTCTACTGATGTGCCCTCCACAGATACCATCATGGACTTCTTTGATTGCCTGAGATGCATCTTTCGATGTTAAACACCTCAACAAGGTTCCATCATAGCCTTGTCAATAAAGCATGTTGCCAAGGATCATGTATCAATCAGTGCAATGGATAAAGGCTTTACATTGATGACGGTTGAGGTTAGGGGGAAGGATGTAGTCATGAAGGTACCTATAAATATCATGGTACCACTAGAGACTAGGGTTGTTGATTACACAAATTTGGAGTGGAGCCATAGATTGATAGGCTGGGATAATTGGATGCTCCATCAAAAAATTACCTTCCAAAACATCCTCAGGGAGGTCAATGAGCGAGCCAATAGTAGCCATAGAATCAACTACTTTATTGCTTCCTCATGGAACCTATTCAAATATTATAGACTAAAAATTAGTCTTTAATTGATCCACTAATTGTTTTTAAGGAAGCAATTTTTCATCCTTTGTTTGGAATTCATCATTAACCTATTTGATAATTAATTGTGAGTCCCTGAATACTTGTCACTGCTAGATGTTCCATTGAATGGCTAGATGAAGTCCAACTATCAAGACTTCGTATTCTTAAATATTACTAGTACATGGAAAGGCAAGGTGGAATGATTTTGGAATGAGATCACCCTGGGGGTGACTAGGAAAATGCCTGCCCCATAACCATGCATAGTGAACAAGCTGTCAAAGTATAATTTCCAGCTATCTAATTATGAAGTATTCATTATGGACTTGTCTAGGAAATTAGTTACAATTGGCTCAGTCACTTCTAAAGGTGCCTTTGCTAGTTGATCCATTATAACCTAGCCTTTTATATATTTTTTATTAATATACTCAATGTCAAATTCACTGAGCAGCATTATCCATTTTGCTACTCGACCTATAAGTGTTATTTTAGATAGTAAGTATTTTAAGCATCAACCTTTGCAATGAGTCATACTTGATTATTAAGCATGTAATGTTAGAGCCTCTATGATGCAAAAACTATGGCTAAACATGCCTTTTCAATAGGAGTGAAATTCAACTCATAGGATATCAATGTGCGACTGAGATAGTATATAGCTTGTTCCTTACCCTGATCATTGTGTTGTGCTAGGAGAGCACCAATGGCACATGGCATTGCTGAAATGTATACGAGCAAAGGCCTTCCCAGGACTAGTGGAGATAAAATAGGTGGTTAGCCAAATATTGTTTTAGTTTTTCACTTGTTGGTACTCTGCATTCCAATAAAAGGTAGTCCCCTTTTTCAGTACATGAGTAAAGGGGTGGCACTTATCTGTAAGATGAGAAATAAAACATCGTATAGCCTAATTTTTTCCTTGAAGACTTTGAAGATCCTTAAGATTATGAGGTAGAGGCATTTCTGTGATTTCTTTGACTTTTGTTGGATCCACCTCGATGCCCCTTCTTGAAACTATGAATCCCAATAATTTTATTGAGGTTACTCTGAATACACATTTTTGGAATTCAACCTGACTTTATATTCTCGTAATCTCTCAAAAATTCTTCTTAAGACCGTAGGATGCTCAGACCTTAAATGGGACTTCCCCAAAATATCATCAACATAATCTTATACAATGTCATGCATCATGTCATGAAAGATAGCAGTCATAGCCCATTGATAAGTTGCCCCTACATTCTTGAGACCGAATGACATGAATTGATAACAAAATGTCCCCCATGGAGTGATAAATGATGTTTTATGTTGATCCTCAGGGGCTATTTTAATATGATTATACCTCGAGAAGCCATCCATGAGGGAAAGCATTTCATACCTAGTTGTTGAATCTATGATCATGTCAATATTAGGGAGCAGGAAATCATCTTTAGGACATGCCTTATTGATATCCCAAAAGTCTGTACAAATCATGATTCTACCTTGTGGTTTCATTACAAGAACAATATTAGAGATCCAATCTAAGTAATCTATTGGGTAGATTGCTTCTAAGATTTTTTTTAATTCTTCTTTGACTAATAACACCACCTTGGGATGCATCTTTCATAATTTTTGTTTGATAGATTTTGCATTTGGATGAACAACTAGGTGGTGTACCACCAATGAGGTGTCTAACCCTGGCATGTCAGTGTAGCTCCATGCAAATATGTCAATAAATTCCTTTAGCAGCTCAATAAGGACTTTGTGTTCCTTTGTTGTGAGAGATGCCCCTAGTTTCACTATTTTGGGATGTTTGTCAGTTCTAATATTAACTTCTATCACATCATCAATAAGTGAGGGTGATTGATCTTGAAAATAAGGGGGTAATGATATTTTTGGAATATCAGAAGCAAAGCAATCTGGAAGGTCATTATCAATATCAAAATAATCTTCTGATGCGAAGGAACTATACGAGAGTCCATCCGGTTCTTTGGAAGGCTCTCTTTCTTCTTTAGAGTGTTCATCCTTGCTTTGATTATGAGATGTTTGTTGTTCCCAAAAATATGTAGATTGACAAAGATTGATAGAAAATCCCTTTCTATGATCACCGGACGGCATGAAGTCTCTATCTCCCATGTATTCCAAGATGGCCTCATCATTTTGAAACGTGTCATAGGTGGGCTCCTGCTTCGATTCCTAGTCTATGAGGGATGGATAACGGAGGGAAATATTAATGGTGGATATGGTGGTATCGGGGATCCTTGAGATTGTTGCCATGAGACTATGAGATCTAAGACCTTATGACTTGTTGATTCTTTGATCCAAGCATTTTGAGGATGATCGATTGTATGACTTTTGACATTATTTGCTGATTGGATTTGATATTTATTGCCCCCTGGTGCCAAATTTTGGGCTTCACTAGGGGAGATTGATTTTTTGACTTGATATATAATGATTATTTTGGCTTTGATGGTCCCCTAGTGCTTGATATTGGGCTTCACTAGGGGAAGACATTTTGTGATTAGGTCGATGATTTGAATTTGCTTGATTTTGACGGATAGGATCAAAGATGGTTTGATTATGATTTATGACTTTTAGAATAAGATCTTGGATCTTTGTATTTGGGGCACATGAAATTGAATGTGGAGGGGAATCCAATGATGCATGTTCTTGTTCGTCCCCAAGATGGAGTGGGATATAGGGATTATGGATGAGGGGTGGATGATTGTGGTGTGATGGATTAATGGTATAATGGGTAGCATAGTCCTTATAAAGGTCACTAGGATCCCTAGCCTCAACATCAGAGAAAGTGTCCCCAAGAATCTCAAAAGGATCATTAAGACATGTATCCAAGGTAGGATCAGATCCACTCTAAAAATATTTAACAGATAAAGCATTCAAGAATTCAGTTATGACTTTATCATCCTAATTGGGATCTTCCATATAGTAAGCATTATCACCATCTGTTGTAATATCGATAAGGTATGATGATTATGATGAGGAATATGATTCAGATGTTGGTGCGAAACATGATCCAAATATAGATAAAATTTGTGCTGACTCCAATGTTGACTTTGATGTACATGATGTAATGTTGCAATTAAAGGAGTGATTGTCCATGATTATCCTCTCAATGGGGGGCATTTGATGTGATGGGTGAGAAGGAGATGATGGATGAATAATGGATGAAGCAAAGATAGGTCTATGAAAGGGATTATGGGATATAGAAGGACTGGGTTTATGGGGACTAGACTTGTTTTGGATGGATGAGTGGTCGAAGACGGGGGGATCATGGAGGATGGATAGGATGTCTTAACCTTGGCTTGGAAGGGGAATGGTTTGATCGTGATAGGGAATAGAATCTTGGCATTCCTCTTCTTGTTTACCTAAGGATTTAAGTTCATTTGATTCATCCTTGATTACTATGTCACCACTGTTGATGAGGTCTTGAACATATTCTTGAAAGTTTTGGCATAATTTAATGGAATGCCCCCAAGTTTGATGATATAAACAATATCAGTTTGCTTTATGCCAAGAGGGCTTAGGCTTGGTGGGATCAAGATGTTGTATGGGTGGATAGACCATCATGTTAACAGCAACAAGTTATTGGAAAAGGGATTCCAAGGATATAGGAAGGGGAGTATAAGGACCCATTTTACTTTATGACTTTGATGTGAAAGCCTTGGACTTTAGATCAGATGGTGTTTGATGTGGCTAGGTGGTTGGACAAGTGGCCAAGATTGGATTCCCTTTGCTAGTAGGGGAAGGGTTAGATGATTGGCTATAACTAGTAGATGGGGGATTGGATGGAGACTTACACAAAGGGGTTTGTGCTGGAGGTGCAATAAGTTTAAGGGGGTCAACACCTTCAAGGAGTGGAACACCCATCATAATGAACTGTAAGAGGTTCTCATCCTTGTTGGCAGCTATGTATTGGTCTATGAGAGTGGGGTCTAATTACACGGTGATGGGTGATAAAGGTGATGGATGATGATTAGTAGATGGAGGGTTTGACTGTAGATGGGTACGAATTGGGGCCAAGGGATTTTGAATAGTGCTAGTGGATGGCGGAGGGGGATGGGATATGGGTTGATGTTGGAATTGTTTGGGAAGTGATTTAAGGCTCATGGGGTCAAAATCATTGGGAAAACAAGCACCCATCTTCCATAGCCACAAAAAGAATTCATCTTTATTCTTTGTGATGTATTGATTGATTAGGGTGACCGCATCAAGGAAGGTTGAGATTGAGTTCGAGGGGATATGAGATGTTGATTTGGGGTGAATGGGATCAAGGTCTAAGGGTAGGTGAGTACTTAACTCTAGTTCCCGCAAAAGGAATTCATCCTTGTTGGCTAGGATATATTGATCTACACGAATCAGGTCCAAATCCATGGGAAAGATGGATGATGATGTGAAGGTAGACTAGGGTTTGTTTGAACAAAGTAAGGTTGAAGGACCAAACTAGTAGGATGGATGATGATGAGAATGGGATAGACTTGACAAATCAAAGATTATGATCAAATTTCAAACTGATAGTATAATAGGTGTTAACGACCTATCAACGATGTCTAGTTTTTAAGCTAGCAAAAGTATTGGAGATGTGATAGGTGCCTAGATTCAAAACTAGCAAGATGATGATATGATGGGTGCTAGTTATGAGTAGGTAGGGATCATTAGATTTATGATGGGTTTGCTAGATTGAAACCAACAGAGTGATAAGATGTTAATAGGATATTGACTAGTTATGAGATCTGACCAAGTGATGAGTCATGGTGGATTAAGATGATAGGATGATGCGGATAAGAAGACTAGCTCAGAACTTAAACCAATTTTGCTCAAGATAGGATGGGATATGATTTATGTGATGAAAATGATTAGGAGAAAGGATAATAGGTATAATGATAGGTGATGATGAATTGATGAAGGGGTAAATTATGGAATGGGGGTGAGGATGATAAAGAGAAATGATACGAGGATAGTTTAGACCCTAAAGAGCCAACTAGGATAAAATGAGGGTGAGATTAGGCTCGATGGGTGATGAGGACAAGGTCATGACAAATGATTGGTATTGGACTTAGGACAAGATATGGATGATGAAATATGATGTGACTATGATATGATGTGTCAAGATGTGATTATGATGTGGTAAGAATATGATGAATTATAAGTGGGACTAGAATGTGATATGACTAGTAGGATGTACAAGAAAATAAAACTATACTCAAGAGGGTATACAAGATGATGATTAGGTTATGAGTGATGGGGCGATGACTAAATGATGGGCGGATATGACTAGATTGGGATGGGATGAAGGCAAGATGGGAAGTGAAAGATGCGTAAGATAAAATGTAAGTGATGGGATATGATAGGACGTGACTAAAGGTTATACAAGAGAACAAATGATGTTTAAGACAACATATCAGTGATGGGGATGTGGCCAATGATGAGTGGATGGGATTAAGACAAGGCGTGGGATGGGATGAAAAGACTACAAAAGGATGATGACAAGGATATACAAAATGAAGGAAAATTGAGACAAAATGATATGGGGATGATGGTGAAACAAAGATGGATAAGGTCAAGTTTGGAAGATGTGGTGGATATAGTTTTACTAAGACAAGAATAAGGCAAAAAGGATGTACAAGAGGACAATATGCACAAGATGATGTTAAGAATGTAGGAGATAAGATATTGGTGATGGGGGATGTGGCTAATGATGAATGGGTATGACGAGGAAGGGACAAAATCAAGGATGCCAAATGTGAGAAGGATGTAAGAGAATGATATGTACAAAAGGTTGATAATAGGATAAGGATGTATAAGACAAGATATAGGTGATGTGACTAACGATGAGTGGGTGTGACTAGACAAGAGGGGAGATTGGATAGGACTTAGACAAGGATGTACAAAGACAATATGTATAATAGGATGAATGACTAGGATGTTGATTAGGATATGTACAAAAGGGAGGATGGGATAGAGATGTACAAGGTGATAGAATGATGAGGATAGAATATACAAGGTGATATATGTAAAAGGACCTAGATAGGTATGGATAGGTAAAACGCTGACTCGACTCACAAACAACATAAGTTTAGCACAACATACACCCAAGCAAGCAATCCACAACCTATGATTAGTAAACCCAAGGGTGTGTAACCCGATGTCCGCACCATCCAATAGCTTTACGGGTGAGGTTGTAGGTCGGTGACCCATTACGATATCAATTGAACCCTCTCAATCTCACTTGTACTTGATGGCTACTTTAGAGCTGATACTGACTCCTGTAATGATACACATGTTACGGCTGGAAGGTCCTATACTACGTTGAACGGGCTCTCTAGGGGTATCCTCGATATACACAGAGGTACATTGGGGCCCAAGTTCATATAAGGTGTTGTCTAATGCCTGGTTCAGAGAGTTAACTCTTCCCCTTCATATATTACCTGTATGGAATCAACCGCTTGCGCTAACGACAGTTGTCCCTAATTTTTATACTCCGTCGGAACAAAGAGTTTGGTCAGTGCACAGTGATGAAATCCAAGACACTAACCCCTACAAACTAATCCCATGCGTGGGGATCAATTCCACGTCACGTGCTATCTTAGGGGGGTTGACAAACAAGCAAAAAAACACGATATGATTAATTAATCAGTTAATTACCTGTGTGTGAGGGGCATGATACAATGATTATTTACACACACACACAAGTATATACACAGAACGATTTTTCACAACAAAATGATATATACAAGACAAAATAGATAATCAAAAATGGATTTTTAAAGTGTCAAATGGATTCTTTGATTGACAACCTGCAAGCCCACGGTTAGTAGTTTTAATGATTTTGCCTTTGACGATCGTATTACCCAAACACACGTCAATTATGTCATCAAATAAAATTAGACAAATGATTCAAAAACGATATTTTTATCTGACTCCAAAATCGATCACCCTGCAAAACCAATTATTAGTAGTCTTATTCAACTTTATCCTTTGACCAATCATTATAAGGTGACCTGTAATCAAACGTTAACTTTCAAGTGTTGAAATGTTCCCCTTCCCTATTGGTGATTTCAAGACTACACGGTTTCTTATTTAAAAAAGATCTCAAGTGATATGACAAAATCATCAAACTAATAATAAAGTGTGAATCAAAGCAAACTATCGCCCATTTTATATTTCTAAGGTAATGTTAAATATTAATGATATGGTAGCTGGATGACAATTTAAAATAAAAGCTTTTAGACCATAAATACAAAGACACTTTTTATGACTATTTTACTCAAAACTGAATCTAGTCAAAATCTACTTACGTGATCTTATAATATTTTGTCTTTAAGATAATTTTTATATGAGCATGTAACGTTAGCAATTAATTACTGTAAATTAGAATGTTGGCTTCATAAAATTGTGAGCTCAAAATAAATCAAAAGCTTGAAGACAAAAATACTTACCAAAGACCATCATTTTCAAAAACGATTGTAGAGCACTATGAGGCGCATACAAATTATATAAAACATAAAACAATACATACTCAATGCAATTGCCAGAAACCTCACCTATACAGTCGGCGTTAATCAATTACCCAAGCTCGATCAACGTAGCATATGGAGCGTGTATCTGGCATAGGCATGGCGTGGAACCTTCTGGAGGTTTAACATTGCAATCCACAATCAAGGAAATGCAGGGAACGTTAGACTCACCAGTCCGGCAAATATTAGTATGTGCAACCCAGACACATCAAAGAGCCAAAATACAGAATACAATGTCAAAGTCCCCTCTTTAGAGTCGTACTGATAAAAAAATCAGAGGTTTGTTTGTTCCCGAAGAATTGTCAAATGGTTGTGACAGATGGAAAACAGCAGAAGCCGTTAACATGGACGGAGGATAGGAAAGATGGAGTGTTCGTGCAATGTTTTGAGAAAAATCATTAGACTTGTTAATAAAATCTTTATTTTTAGATTTAAGATCATGTAATTTTACAGAAGTCAACGAATTGTTTGGGTGAATGTTTGGGTTCCATCGAGATGAAGAATACAGAAGCAATTCTTTTTAAGCTCACCGACCTAAATAATTTGCTTACCCGTCCATCCCTGCTACATTAAAAGCATTTGTAATAAAAGCATTGAGGAGATCCTCAAGCCTCGAAAGTTGAAACATTCAGAACATCCAAGCAAAAATAGATAGTCGACACAAAAGTTTGTAATATTTTTGTTGCAGCATACCCAAAAGTCCATGGGAAACGTTCGAAAAAAGTTCTAACATTTACTGCATATTGATCCTCCAACAAGTACGCTAATACAAGGCTGAAAATGCTTAAAAAGACTGGTTCTAGGCTGGAATGATTTCCAGAAGCAAAAGATTTGTAATTGTGTAGCGAACCCGTAATTTTGGAGCTCAAAGATTGCAATAACTAACTATTATATCATGTCACGCATGCAATCATCATCACTTCATATCCATTATTTACGTTTGTATGTAGAAGCTTATACCTGTATCACCTAAGTACCATGCTCAACGAAGGTGCAGGGCAATGGAATAGCTACAGATTCCATATATATATATATAAGAAATAAAAAGACCCATCGCTACTATCAGAATTTATAAATTAAAAGTTAATACTGAAATTAAATGCAAAGAGCTTTAAAAAAATTGTTTAACAACAAAACATAATGAGTAAAATGTTTTGTCTCATCGTGATCACCAAAATATGCGCCAAATTTCAGCGCTATGCAATATTGTCAAAATAACAATATAGAACTCAAACCCTGATAACACTAATAAGATTGGATAGAAAAAAAGTAAATCAGAACAAATGAAACATTTTTACCATTCCTTTGATATCAAAAACTTGAATTGTTGGATTGCTTGTGAGACCTTGACAATGGCTTCCAATGGTTGTGTGATAGGGATAATGGCTTGAATGGATGCTAGAATATTGTTATGGATACAATGAGAGTAGCAATATGAGAGTTTGATGGGTTGAATAGATGCTTTCCAATTAGTTTGAGGGTGGAGGGAGGGCTTAGTTTTATAGACAAAGAGGGAAAGATCAATGGTCCAAATTCAAATTTGAGCCATTGATATCAAACGCTAAGAAATTTCCATATAATTTTTAATTCCATGGAAATCTCTAGAATTAAAGAATTCTAAAGAAGGGAGTTAGGTTGGGAAAGATTTCTAGAATTCTCCAATTCTAGAAATTTCCCCATAGGGTTTAGGGCTTTCGGAGAGGCTAGTATAGGGTGGTGGGTAGATAGGTAGATTACTTTTGAGTTTTAAATTAGCTAATGGATTTAAGAAATAGATTAGTAGGTAATAAGGTTTATTATGGGTTTAATGAGGGAATTAATTGATTTTGAGATAGGGTAAAGGTTATGTGGGATATAGGGATGAGATATGAGTATTAAGCCAATAGTTAATATAGTTAGGAAATATAGGAATTAAGCTAAATTAGCGAGAATTAGTATAATTACAAGGGCGAACATAATTTAGTGCATTCATAAAGAAATATTATGAGTTAGTTATATGTATTTATTTAAACAAATTAGAATTAAAAAATTAAAAATATTGATAACCAAAATGAGTAAGATAAGAAACAAGGGTTATGATGTAGTTGTAATTATATAGTTATAGTACCTGTCTTTTTACAGATAGATGATTGTGGGTGGTACATTTATGTAATTCATATGTTTTAGTGGCATTATATGCAAATTGATAGAAATGTGATGGTAATTTAAAAATGGAAGAAAAATAAATAAATAAATCCACTAATATGATTATTTCAATTGATATTATATATAGCATAATTTAATTAATACAAAACATTAGTAATTGTTATTAATATGTTATAGTTGTATTATATACATAACGTTATTTAATTTACAATATATTATTATTATTATTATTATTATTATTAATATATGTTATAAATATTATATTTTTGTATATTTATGTGTAATGTAGATAAAATTTGATATAACAATAAATTGTATATAATAAATTTAATGTCTAATAATATTAGAAGATCTCTACTATAATATTAACATGTAAAATTGATTAGTTATTATTATATAATAATGTTTGTTTAATAATTTGTGTATTAGTATATATAATTATATATGTATATATAAATATTTTTATATGTAACAGGATTATTTTAATATTATATTTATATACATATTACAAATATATACTAATATAATAAATGAATATTTATAATAAAATTTAATTATTATTTTATGATAATAGTTGGATACTACATAATATTATATATATATATGAATGATACCAATTAATGTGATAAATATATTGTAATTAATATAAATAATAATAACAATATTACAAATATTATAATGAAAATAAAAAATAATAATTAGAATTTAATTGATCATATGATTTTAAATTACAATAAAAAATTAGTGTCCATTTCATCAAAATATAAAATATAGCAAATAATAAAATTATCAAATATACAAATATATAATAATCTTTATAACATTCAAAATTTAGTATAATTTTATAATTGCATAAATTTTGATAATAAGTTCTTACAATAAATTATTTATAAATTTTAACATATTTTTTACTTGCACCTTCATATTCTATTTTTAAAAATTTAGTATCCCTCTTCTAATTTAGAGTTTGGGCCTCAACCATATTATTAGTATAGATCTCCTAAATAAAACTCGTAGCCTAAAATAGTTAATGATATTAATTATTTTTAAAATTAATATATATAAATTTTAATAATATTTTAAATATATATATTATTATACTAATATTGTATTATACTATTAATATAATTAATCTCGTAGTTCTTATGCGTGACAAAGTTTATCAAAATATTGATAAGAGTTGAAGACCACTTTGTATTTAAAGATTCAGAGTAAACTGAGAGATTATACTTTTCAATCTAGTGTCAGTTAACTAACGAGTCATCTTTATAAGTATTTATTTGAATTTAAGCACATACTCATTAACATTCTCATTATTTTCTTCTTTAAACTAAGCAAACTAAAAAGTGTGAACTTTTAACTAATGTTGATCAAATTTTGAGATAAGAAATTATCAATCAAAGACGTGGAGTGTATGTAGCATGATGTCAGGGCATGGAAAAAATCATGAAATCAAAGATAATGGCCATTTAATATAAAAATTAAAAGACTCAATTGTAAAATAAAAATAAAATAACTCGAGTGTAAAATATGCATAAGTGCATGATATTCATTGGAATCTTCAAAGTTTTGCCTTCTCATGTAGCTCCGTGATAGCCCCCTAAACAAAGTTTTTTTGTGGTAACAAAGGGACCTAGCCAATTATATTTGAACTCACCTTTATTTTATTTATTTACATATCTATTTTTTTCAAATTTTGTTCTAATATATTATCACCTACATTGAATTCTCTTGATCAAATATTTTTATCATGAGCCTTCTTGAGGGGATTTTAGAAAATTATCATATGCTCAATAACATTAATATGTGATTTATCTAACATTTCCAACTAATGTAATCTCTTTTCTCTATACTCATTATCATCAACAATACCTTTTAGTTATACTCTAAGTGAAAAAATATCAAGCTCTACACACAAGACAACTTATGTGCCATAGACTGAAGACTCGGGGTTGGGCTTTGAGTTATCCTTAAACTTGTTTTATATGCCCATAATATGCATGTTATTTGATTATTCCAATATTCTTCTTGTTTTCTCACCATCTTTTATAAAATATTAACAATCATCTTATTAGTAGCCTTGGCTTGGCTATTCCCTTGGAGGTAGATAGGAGTTTAAAATGTAAGGAAAATCTTATATTTAGCATAAAAATTCTTAACTGTATTATTTTTGAAATATGAACCATTATTCATAATAATAAAGGATGGTAGGAAAAATTGAGAAATAATACGATTCATTATAAATATGTAAATATATTCACTTATGGTGCATTCTAAAGGTACCACTTCACCCCATTTTATGATGGAGGATTAATTTTTTCAACTAAATCAAATCTAAAAATGGAAAGTGGCCAATGATATACAATAGGTTTCAATTTTTGAGATGGCACACATGTCAAATTACTATACTCCTAACATTCATGTTCTATTGTAGGCCAATGATAACCCATTCTTCATAACTTTTATGATATGGATTTACCATTAAAGTGTCCACCACACTCACTATCATGAACCTCTTTTAATTCTAACTTAGGTTACACGTCTTAATCTAACACAAGACCCTTATTCGTAATTTATTTTAACCTGTTTCTAAGACTATTCTAGGCCCACAATAGGTCTATACTTTGTCCATTGAGCCTAAAACCACCTCAACACTTATAAAAAAGGTATTTGTTAACACATTTGGACTATTTATCATTTATTACTCCAACCTTAACTTGAAAACAAAGCAAGAATCATCTCGTAGACAAACATGTATAGTATGCATGTCAATCCTAGATAAACGTGTACCCCTATAGGTTCGTCCCTTTTAGTTTTATGGGTCTATTAGCCTGTTGTTATGAATCTTGCACCTTTACTCTTATTTTTATACATTACCATAGTCAACAAGTGTGCATAAGGTATCCTAGGTCAGCCTATATATATGAGGTCTAACCAAACAATTTATCATTTAGAAGTGAGCATAAGATGCCTTTGAACATCAATAACCAAGTCACACACAAGGTCAAACCTAAATCCAAATATCACTCAAGTCAAGCTTCATTAAATCTCATACACTTATGACATTATCATTCTATCTTAGTCTCTCTATATCTCCTTGTGCCAAATGAGGGTATTAGACTACATATAGTTGCATAATCACTTATAGGGAAGTGGAGGTTCACAAACCCTCACTTAAGTTATTCCATCCACACACTCATATAATTTCCTAAAGGTCTGATTCTATGTATGCAAGATATGTAATTTTCATTATTCAAGGAGGAGATTCATTTGTTTTGCACATTTTTCTTGACATATCTTCATATTGAAGATACATGTGTAATAGGAAGGTGATAGTGCAAATGTGATAAAAACCTGGACTAGAAAACCCTAACAAGATAACCCCATTCACAGTCAAATAGTCACAGTCATACAGGGTTGTCACAAAAGGATCAACGTAGGGATGAGTCTGTCACAATGAATGGTTTTATCTTGGAACATTTCACAATCTATATATTTTAAGATTGTGTTGCAAATAGTCTATTTATAGTCTCAAATTTAGAGAACAACAAATAGGTTTGACCATTTTCTTACCAATTTTTCATTTACATTACTTAGTCTAGTATTATTTGTAACATTTGGACTTTTCTCTTGTTGTAGCCTATTAGATAGTTCTGAATTTTATATTTCATGTATGCTTATATCTATCAATTGCAACTAGTTTAATACTTATTTTAATTAGAAATCAAATTAGGGTAAACATCAATGGTGAACATGATCTTTTTGAACACTCCTTCAACCTAGGGTTTCTACAATCTCTCTTCCTTAGGGTTCGTCCATTATTTCATATTCTCATTATGGGGTTTATTCACCCTTTATATCCTTAGGGTTCATTTACCTTTGTGTGTATGCATTTCTTTATTATCATCATAGTTCAAATGTCTAATATGCCATAATTTTTATGATCTCATAAAACCTATACTGCATAAACTAGAAAATTAAATTGATAAGATTACTTTACCTTTATAACATGTAGTACATAATGAATATCTAGTAATCAACATAAAAATGAATCAAGGTGTTTTACAAGATATTGAATAAATCGTTCTCTACAATATATAGTAGTAAAAAATATCAATGAGATAAACAATATTACTACTTCCATTAAATCTTGTATTGATTTTTTTATATACTCTATGCTTTGCAATAGTTGTTTGACTACATGGAAAAAAATTGTACCTAGGTGAAGAAATGTACCTACCTCTATTATCAAGGGTGTGACTTGAAGTTTAAATGAGTTTACTGAGAATATCACACTTCTTACACCTAAAATAGACATTACATGCATGTTATAAGGGACATATAGAGGCAAATGCATATTTTAACATTGGAATAAGAAAGTTTTAAAGTTCATATTAAAAACAATGTAGAACATAGACATCCTATCCAAAAGTAATATTGGAGATACCTCTTTCATAAAACTCAGTCATTCCAAAATTCTAATTGTTTGATGGTCATGGAGATCCTAAAGAGAACCTTTACGACACATTGAATTTTATAAATAATTGTGAAAATTGTTCATCAATGATGTTTGAGTTGTTTCCTGAGAATTTGGTTTATGATGCCTCAGATTGGTCTTATTCTTTGCCTAGTGGTTCCTTAATTTAAATGGGACATTTGATTATTATTTTTAGATAAATACATTATTAATAATAGACCAAGAGCTATAATCGAAAGCATTCAACATCTACAACAAGATAAAAATAGAACTATGTGTGATTTCATCTTCAGGTTTAATTTCCATATGCATTCATTACTTTATCAACCATGTGATCTATAAAGACAACATATATTTATAAATGGTCTTATAGAGCCTATCAAAATCAAGTTACTTGGAAAACTATACAAATCATTTACTCATCTTATACATAGGGCTATTGACCTAGAGGAAAAAGAATGCCAATCTAGGGTCAAAACATCACATTTTAAGGGAATAACCAACATTCATACCAATACACCTTTTTAAAAAATGCCTAATACTTGGATTAAGAAGAGATCAACAACATATAATTACCAATCAATCAAATCTAAAACTCATGAACCAATAAACCCTTCATCTATTATTAGGGTTGTAGAAGCAACACTACAAGATATTGAGCACATTTCAACTAAATCTACATAAATATTCAAATGTAAATATAACATATTGAAATACTTATTGAACAAAAACATGATCAAGTTACCACCTATACAAAATATATTTTCAAACTATAAGCCAACATATAATACTTTTGTTCATATCACACAACAAGAAGACATTCAATAGATAGATGCATTACTTTAAGAGACAACATTTAATAACTAATTGATCAAAACAAAATCAAGCTTCCTTAAAATATTTACAAAAAGACATTACTAATAAAGTAAATCAATCTTCTAAATATGTTTAAAACTAAGTAAATTTAAAAATCAACGATCAATTCCAACGCGACCAAATCTTTGATGAAGATGATCACTTATTCTACGATGAGACATATTGGGATGATACTAACGATCCCCACAACAAACATTAATGCCTAACAAGGCTTAGTGTGGGCTTCAACAAATATATCTTTTGACATCTTTATTGTATTATAGTATTGTACATAGCTTTTCTTCTTCTATGCATTATACCTTACATTTGCCTTCCTCCCGATGCTTAATTCGTTAAAATTGTAAAAATAAAAAAACATTCGTAAAAGTCAAAAAAGAAGATGTCTTTATTTTAATTAAATGATATACATCATACCTATCTACATACATTAGATAGTTTACACATCCACGTTTTTACACTTTATTTTTATGATATACCTTGATTTGGGTAAGAGGCAAGATAATATGTATAGATATACTTATGATTAAAATTATGGCTCACCCATGGGGGAAGATAACTTACGTTTTTTTTTATAGTTACATAGTAACTTTATTTTAAGCAATCGCATTTTCTATACAGAGATACCTTTGCATGCATCCTATTTCTTACTAATTACTTACATAAGGTATACATATATTAAGTGTCTACATGGAACTGTTCATGTTATTTGCATGTTATCATCACCATCCTCAAATCTATGACTATGACTTAAGCCTCTTTTCTTAGCTTGATTATATTCTTCTATTTTTTAGATTTTGCATGGTGATTGATTTTTATTTGAACTACCATTCTTCTAGCCGCTTATTTCATGTTGTTTGCAATGTTTCATTGGCCTTAACCATTTGACCATCGAACCTATTTGTAGCACTTACACTAGTCTTCCCGATGATGATAACTTATTTATTGGAACATTCTATTGCAACATGCTTTGAGTTTTGAGGAAAGCCATAGGTACCTAGAATCCTTCTCATCTCTTGTCTTCTAGTTTGAGCCTTGCTCTTTTTATTTATTGTATATCCTTGTACTTTCTTGAGTTACTTTATATTTTATTCTACATATAGAATTACATAATCAAAAACATGGTTTCATACATAATTCAATCTATTTTCCTATGGGGGAATCATACCTAAGAATGATATTTATTGACTACATCTATATATACACCTTTTCCTTTAGGGGCATTGTATCCCTATTATTTCTCATTAACATATTAAGAATTTATTTGAGCACGAATTTGGCATAGTTTTCCCATGGGTGCATGGCACCCATTGTTTAAATCCTACACTTTGTACTAATTATACATGTATCACATTATTGGGGCATATAACTTGCATGATTTGCCTTATTACATTAGTTTGGGATTTCATGTCATTAGCATTGTTTACATCTTGGCATCACTTGATTATCATGCAAATTATTCACCTGAATATATCTTCCACTTTGGCGTACATGAAACATATTCACCTATGGGGTATTGTACCCACACATGTTTCTTATATACATCACCACAACATATTCTTAGCTTAAAACTCTACGATTACACACTACATTGACATATGATTGTTATCATTTCTTTGAGAATTTTCATATTGGGGAGTAAGAGGTCTTCCTTGTAGACATAAATATCCTTAACTTAAGATTCGGCTTATATTTTTCTTTGCCACGAAGTCAGCTATATCATATGTCATGACATTTCTATTTTAACATACATTTTGGGACCTATATTACATATTTGGCTTACACTATTACATGGATCATGATACTTCATACAATATTCATACACTTTATCATATTGTTCCTTTCATGTTTGATTCATACATAACTCATATATTTCTCGCATAGGGGTCAAAATATATCAACATTAGAAAATTTTCAAAAATTCAAAAATATTGGAATTTTTCAATATTCAAAAACTTTGGCAAAAATTCAAAATTCAAAAACATTTATTTTTTTGTCAAAAATTCAAAAACATTAAAAAAATTCAAAAGTCAATAACATTGGAAAAAATTCAAAGACACTAGTAAAACTCAAAAAATTTAAAACTTTGGCAAATTTCAAGAAGATAAAAACATTGGCAAATTTTTAAAACATTAAAAACATTGGAAAATTTAAAAAACATTATTTTATATATATTTCATGTTTACTTGTGCTAGAAGTTTTCATTATACAATTTTTACACATATGATTTTCATTATATTGTATTGTGTGAATTTTATGATTTATACAAGTTTAATGTTTATTTATGTTAGAGGTCTTCATTATCCATGGTTTACACATTTTTTTTCACAGTATTGTCTTGCATGAGTACTCTATAGTTTCACATGTTACATAATATTGAATTTCACATTGTGTACCCACACCTTGGAGGGGCATTTTCAGATAGAACATGTCCTAGCTTGGGGGAATTACCATTTCAATGGGTTCTTGCACACTGATATTTACCCTTGCTCATCTTTTATCACATCAAACTAGATTACTACATCTTATATTAGTAGTGTATGCATATGTTTATTTGTTTGTGCATCCTTTTTCATCGAGTATCTTCTTATTGTCGTGTTTTATGTTATTAAGTTCTTGGCATGTCTTATCACTAACTTGGGTATGGTCACTAACATTGGGTGATATTAGATTGAGTGCACTATATTACTATACTATGATTGTAGCCACGATATCTATCATGCATATTATAATATACTTGTGTGATGCATATGTTTCCATGGCTTCCACCATCTATCTATCAGAACATGTTATATGTGTGTTCTCATTATTTTATCTATCCCAACTAAGAAATTACTTGTGAAATTTAGGGGCATAATGCTTATTTCCATTTTTTATTTACCAAGGGGGCATCATACACTGTAACATTATGAAAATATGGCACTATATCCCCTATAATAAGTTTCACTTTACAGTATTTTATGTGGCAAAACTAAATGCAAATTTTCAACTTCAATACATATGCAAAATGTTTCAAAACATTACAATTAGGGCAAGATTAAAATTCACATGTTTATAGGATTATAACATGTTTTGCCTATTTATTTTTTCCTAAAATACGAGGTATTTAACACTATCTTTTTAAATTAGTGATTGAAACACAAGTTATTATCCCTCACCTCAAAATGGGGCCATATATCATGGTATTTTCAAAGCTATAAATGTTTGAAGTGGCAAAGTGATAGTGGCAATGTTATCTACTTTCTTGATTAAGAAGTGGATTAGTTTCTAAAAACTCCTACAAAAAAGTGGTTATGTTTAAACACCTACGGAAAGTCTTGTTAGTGTGGAATTTGGGGTGAAACCAAGTAGGTGTATTCATTTTTATTCACTTTTTTCAAATTGAAGTTGAAATTTTTTCAAAAAAAAAAACATATTGCGAGCATGTGACTACCTATAGCATTTGGAAAATTTTCAAGTATATTAGCTATATGATGTGGATAGATGCTCAATTTGATTGTGCTTAAAAAACCCTTCAACCATATTTAGGTAAGTGAAAGTGCACATTTCAATTATTTACATTTATATTTTGATGCACACATGTATTTCAATCATTATATAATAATATTATAATTAAATTAACAATATGATGTGGATGAGTTGATAAAGTGGTATGGTTGTTTGAAGTTCCAATGAAATTCAAATCTCACGAAAGTATCTAAGATTAAATTTGGTTGTATGTATTCTTGAATTGTTTGTGATTGTTCTTTAGCATTTTTGAGAACTCAGTCAAAAGCAAATACCATTCAAAAAAATATAATTATATTAATATAATTTTTTTGTAAAATTAATATATATATGACATATTATTATATTACTATATCATATATATTATTATTAATATATATGATATATTTAAATATAAAAATAATATATAATATTATTTTCAATTATTTATGAAATTTCAATTACAAATAATTCTTCAAAATGATTAGAAAATAGTATTCCATTCGTCAAAGTAAACATGCTAACCGAAATAGAAAAAATAAAGTGAAAATAAACACAAAATATTTAGATGTTTCAATTTTTTTTTTTTGTTTATATCAAATTGCGGATATGGTTAGTGGCATTTGTGGCCTTATCAATCAGCAGTGTAGGAGCGAAAATACATTATTTAAATCATTTGATTATCTTCGTCCTTTCCTGTGCATTTTTTTTCCCTTCTGCACTGACATGGCTCACTGTAATGTGTGCTCAGACCCTGCAAAATGGATGTCGGTTTAAAGGGAAAAATGCTTGGCCGTGCAATTGTTTAATATGGCGGCACGAAACACAGCACTTGCATTTTTTTGGGGTTTTTGAGGTATGTATTTGTTGCAGCCCTGGGAGGTATAATATTTTTTGCAGATGCAACTCAGCGCAGATACAAATCACCTGTGCCAGAGGCTGCTGATGAACCGCTGTCCTATGAAGCTGGGCCTGCGGTGTTACCATCATACCCTTGCTATATTTTATTTATATATAAAACAATAATTTAACTATTAATTAAACCATGTCACTCAGTAATAACCAAGAACCGTATATAGCCAAAATTCGAGCGCCGTATATAGCCAAAATTCCAGTTTGTCCAGCCAAAGGCTTTAACATGACACTACTTTCATTTTATCAAACATTGATATAATTCTTTAACTATAACTTTGTTTAAACATTTTTGGTTTTGATTGGATGCAGCATGTAGAATCTAATCCCTGCATAATAGCAACAGGGAAAATAATAAAATATCCATAGCTTCCCTCTAACATTAGAAAATTTTCAATTTGGAATTCATTTGCTATTTTGATTAGCAGGCACAATTGCGTTGACTAAAATAAACACACCATGCCTAACGGCAGGTACTAACAACATTCTTAAAGAAAAATCCCTATAATCATTTCATTTTAGTTGTTGTGTTGCCTACCAATGGAGTTCTTTATACAACCGCTGCCATTTCTCTCTACAAATACAAAAGATGGGTGCTGGCAAATCCGTGGGGATTTGGAAAACTAGCAGAAGTATAAAACACCAAGGTAGAACGTGGCAACACTCATTTTGTTACGTCTATATGTTAGAAAGGCAAAATTCAGCCATCCTGGTGATTTTGGCTTCTTGTTGCAATCCTCCCAACACGAGAAATTGGCTTATCTATTAATAAAGGCCATTTATTGGCTTATCTATTGACAAAGGCCACAAAATGGTCTGCTACCTTCCAATTTTGTGTGCATGGAGATAGTTAAATCTTTTTTCATAATTTATTTTTTTTAAAACTAAAACTTCAAAATTAAATCCCTTCAAACAAATTAACAAAGAAGTTCTAAAAATAATGTAATTTTACTGCAACCACAAAAAGATAGATCTGGAGCTTCAAGCGTCCAAAAGGGTTCAAAGGAGAGTGCTGCTAAGTAAAACCGCATGCTCTATCTCAATTGACTAGGTTAAAACAACATTCAAACGGATAAACAAAAATGGATTTGACTAATCAAAGCTATAATAGCATATCCAAATTTTTAATCCTAACAAACAAGCACTAAAACCAACCCCTGACAACTTGATATATGCAATAAAAAAAATCTTCCTCTTTCTACAAAAACCCAACATAATATATGGGCGTGACAAGTAGACCATGTCCTCTAGCTTGAGATCGGCAGTTTGAAACCTGCACCCCTGGGTTTCTTCCTCAATCCGGACCAAATTGATCAAGGAGAAGCAGGGTATAGGGGCAGTTTGTTAGAATCGAACCCCTAACTGATGGCAAGATAATGATGGTGACGTTGCCAATTCCCCTCTTCAACCCACCGAAAAAAAACTACAATCCACCGCACTTACAAAAATTGTTGGTGCACTTAAATGGAAAAACTACAATCTACCAAGTTAATCTTATGACCTTGCTAGGGACATTACAGTCCCCACTAAGATTATCATTGAAATTGCAACTAATTGAGACAGACATAAAAATAACTCCTTTGATGGGGAGTTTGACTTGAGTTTCTATAACCTATTATATTTCTAAAATATCCTAGAATATTTTAATATCTAATACAAAAACTAATTTTTTGATAAATAAAAATACACCAACACTGTGTATTGTATTTGATAATTCATTATATAGTGGACAATTCCATTTATGTTACATATATTTTCACATCTTTGTTGTTTTTATGCTCTTGGGAGAGATCTATGAATTTCGCACCAAGTTCACATGAGTTTGTTGTTGTTTTGTGATTTTCTTTTTAAACTGGTTACCTTTTGCAAGTAGATGGATGCTCTATTTTGAGGTTAATAATATTCTAATATTATAAATGGAACATGTAAATCTAGATTATAAAAGCACTGGAAAAATTTATCATGTTTATTGCCATGATATGTAAACCCAACAACAATATAGAGATTCAAGCGAAAAAGAAAAAGTTCTATATAAGTTTGATGGTCGCCTGTAATTCAAAAATTTGGCATTTTAAACTCATTCAACTCACATTATGGGAAATGACATTGAAGAATGTTTTATGTAGTGTCCTGTTGAAACTTTTGCATGTTGTTAAGTTTACACTGCAGAATGACCAACAGTAAACATCTTTGAGATGCTATGAGCTATATTCATACTATTTCTTGCAAGAATGTTGTACACCTGAAATGGTAAATAAGCTCATAGAGCAAGTACATTACAAACTACCTCTGAAGTAAGTCTCATGGAGATGCTCACTATAGCACTGACCTAGAACACATTTACCTTCATTTCTTCTCTAGCCTTAACAAATGGCAGTCAAAATTCCACAACAGTGTCTACCAGTTTAAAGAATGCCCGACTCCAGATTCGTGCAGCTTTGCATTGTATACCTTTTCCAGCTCAGCCTGTCATGTAAAAAATTGTAAATTGGTGTAATTGTTTATGAAAAAAAGAGACGATAATTGATATTGTAAATAGATATGCAACTCTGCATAGGAAAAACATAATCACGCAAGAGCTATCTGTCATAAGCCTCGCAAGAAAAAAATGAAGAATTATTTTCAATCCTGCAAGCCAAAATGAATAATTTCCATCCCTCTGATGGAATACAGTCAGTCCCAACCATCCACATTTGCACTCCTCCTTGAAAAAATTATCCAGAAAGACCACAAATTTGCAGCAAACATGAATTTTCACTTCTGCTTAGCATGTTTGGCAGAAATGAATATTAATGTCACTAAACAGAAAGCATGCAAGCAGGGTCCAGACATGTTAGAAGCAATCAAGTAGATATATTGAGTTCTCAAATATGTACATCAGAAAAACCATAATAGAAAAAGACAATAATCCAACTGATACATTTCTAAAGCCTAAAATATAATTATAGAGAATAGCTAACACCCAAGATAAGCTTCACAGGACATCATTTCTATGCAAAATATATACACAAATGCATTTGAGAGGAAGTTATGAATTTTAAATATGGATCGTAAAATCATGAAACAAACAGTTTTAAAGAATACAATCCAAAACCAGCATGCGAAAAACACTGTACTGGGAAGGTAGGAGGATTTCAATATGTCAATATGTAGAGCAAACATAGGACTCCCATGATTTTAGTATACAAAAAGCTGTCCCTTAGAAGTTAATATGAGAAAGAAGTATGAACACGTCCAAAAGAGTAATGTACACAGGATTTGTCAGATATAACAGTCCAAATTATTGAACATGGCGTGAAAAACCCCTTGTGTTTGTTTCTTTACGCACAGTATGTAGGATTAAGACATTTGAATTTCTACTTCTCCAAGTAGAAAGCCTACTTACCCTGCACGATTTCAGAAATGGTTGTAGGAATGCTGATCTAAAAAAATAAACTGACGTTGCAAGTGATGTTCTCTCCCAATCTGCAAGATAACATTTGGAGTCGATTGAGTTCATTCTCAAAATACTAGTAAAGCTTGAGCGGATGTTGAAGCGCAAAGAAATCTCATACCTTTTGTATCCACATTAGAACTACCACCAGAAGCAAGAACTCCTCCCCTGTTCAGTTCTTGAAGCAACTGCAGAATTATGTACATTGTGAATTATTGCTTGAAGACAAATAGCCAACATGTTAGAATTACCTGTGAATCGTGATATCAAAAAACTACCGGGACAAAAACAAAAAGAAAAGAAAACCAGTTGCAGGATATAATTCTATGTAATATAAGCCACAATTATATTTAATAATATTAAGAGAGCTTGATCCAATATAGTTTGAACATTGATTTTCTCTAGGACCTGATTCTAAACAATCCAAAAAAATATAACAATTTTCCTCCCGTATATGCTGCATTATCCATGCTGAACAAGGCAACAGACACAGGATGTCAGTCAGAAGGCAAAATAAGATCATTTTCCGCCAACAACATCAATCGCATTCTACTCACCATATAAATCTTTCCAAGACTCAAATCTTGAATCACAACAAATCAAAGTCTGATACATGTGAAGGACTGAATGCAAGTAGCCATGATAGTTACAAGGTACAGAAGGTAGAAGCCAAGAAAGAAACAGCGTGGCTCATTATGTTTTTATAATAGCACAATGTGAGAAGGTAAGCTGACACAGTTGCTAAAGGACTATTAGATAGTCCATAAAAAGATAAATGTGTATTCCCGTACAAATTTAGATTTAAATGCTCAATGAATTCAAACTGCCCAATATGATTCCAAGATCATAAGTTTCATACCCCTATTAAAATGCACATTCGAATAGTTTTAATCACTTCTATAGATCTTGTGAAACTGCAGAAAACCACCTTTCTCCAAGTTGACTCTCTTATAGCAACAACTAACTTACAATAAACTCTGGAGCATTTACTTGGCCTAGTGCTAAAGTGCTACAGTCATGTACCACTATTATAAAAACTTCAATGACACCATGACAATAACACATTTTAATTTTTATGCACTAACAATTTGGGTGCAATGACTGTAGCCACATTGAGTGGCTTTGACCGGCTACACAAATTTTGGGATTTTCTACTACTTTTTAGTATATAGAGACTCAATGTACACAAATGTCAAAGAAAAAAGGTACCTTGTGCTTTATTAGGATTAACCATCATGAACATGAATACAAAAGGCAAGGCTGGGAGATTAATTTTGCTATTTTTCTCCTTCCTTATCATAGGCATGTCTTATACAAATACTGGTAGTGAGATTATGATCTCTTATCTCACTGGCCTCTTAGGAAGATTAACTTTCTCTTAATAAGGCAGCTGTTGCTTCTTCACCTACTCGTCTACTGTTTGCAAGCAGAGCTGATAAGCATGGTGCTGAAGAAACATTGGTAGTGAGATTATGATCTCTTATCTCACTGGCCTCCTAGGAAGATTAACTTACCCTTAATAAGCCAGCTGTTGATTCTTCACCTACTCATCTACTGTTTGCAAGCAGAGCTGATGAGCATGGTGCTGAAGTAAGCAAGAACATTGATTCCCTAGGACTTCCACAAGGTAAACCACACTTCAACCATCATTTTGATGCAAAGCCATACATACAGTTAAACTTATGTTAAGAACACAAGCTTAATTCTCATTGGATTTTTCCTCGGATGCAATCCATTGTTAGATGTTGGTCTGATCCTGGGTGCCATAGAATAGAGGTGTGTGGTTGGAAATTGGAATGATGTCTACATATGTAAATTGGCTAATGGCCTACTTAGTTTTCAGCATGCCACTATTGTACACATATGTACCCTCCAAAGGACCTAGATGCATTTTTAAAGATGAAATTCATTGATCTTTGGGATGATATAAAAGGCTTTTTGCAAATTCTGCCAAAACTTTTCACCTTCCTCTTTCATTAGACTTTCCCAAGTTCCCTATGGCATCTTGGGCTCATGAAATTGCCAGAGCCGTTGAGGCAATTTCCATGCCATGAACTGCACTGTTTGCTTAGATGCTCATTGTGATATGTAAGTTAATACGTGTAGACCTACCAAAATACTTTCTCAAGTCCGTCCATATCAAGCTTAGAGATGTATTACTAATAGATTGTGCTTTATGTTGACCTTCTTAATGCTTGTTTCATGTGTCATCACATCGACCAAATTACTGAAGTGTATTAATTGGCAAGATCAACTCTGTCGAGTGTCCTACAGGAAGTTCCGCTTGAATCTCAATTCCAAAGGCAGAGTTCACCCAAGACAAGGAAAAAATCAAACATGCAAAGTGACCAAATCCTTTAAGAAAGGCAGTAATTTAGTCAAATTCAATAAAGTTGGCAATCGACATTGCCTCTCAGTATAAGCCAAAGTTCAAACAAACTATAACAACTGACAATGTCAAAGATCATTGCAAAAGACCTATATCCCAGCCTACTTTGTTAGCACAATGTAAAATTATTGGTTCAAGAGGAAGGGATATTTCAAACACAAACGATGATGAGAACCCAGTGACATTAAAAAAAAATTCTAGAAAGCATTAAAAAAAAATCCATTCGATATGATATTTTAAGAAACCCTGGTCAAGTGTTTTGTTGTCCAGTTTCTTGGCACAGACAGAGAAGGTAAGGGGTTCAAGCACCCTGCCATTTTAATCTTAACAAAGGAAATAAATATGGGACAGGTTACCTACACCTATATAAGGCTTGAAAATATTTACAAACATGGAAAGAAAACCTGCTCCAAGTTGTGAATATTGAGATTAAAAGGAGAGAATGCTTAAAATAAATGAATTTTGCTCTTTATTTTTAAATTATTTCAGAGATGCAACATTTGATAACAGAATTCTTAAGCTAACAGGGCATATGATTCCTTGCATTAGTAAATTGCTCAAAACAAAAACAACAATGGTCAAGATTTGTGATGGATAGCACGAATATTTTGATTACAAAACAAGATCACCTAATTTCACCTTTCTAAATAAAATGGGTTCAGACTAAAAACTTAAATCAAATGAACCAAGGCTTTTAAGCTATCCATGCAAATAACAATAGTTCAGATGCATAGACAATAATCAAACCCTCGTCAAGCTTGCAAAGAAATTGACAGTGTAATGCTAAATAGCAAAGGCTCAAATTAATACTACGACAAAGTATCATATCACTACAGCAACTGCAGAGAGATAACCCTTTGTATTAAAATTTGTTTTCTTACAACATCTCTTTCAAGAGTTTAGCTCCTTTTATTTAAAGCTATATTTAACTTTCCATATATCCCTTAAAGGATATAACAAGCCTTTTTTACAACCAAAGGAGAGCCTCGATTCTTCCCTTTCAAAAGGAATATGAAACAAATGGTCCTGGTTGACCGTTTGTATCCTTAAGAGAATATAAAACACGTTTTAATTTGACTTTCCAAGCACCCAGGTAAAAACTATGTAGTCACTGAAGGTTGAGATAAGAACACAAACGAGAAGAGTTGTTGCTTCTTCACATTACTGTCCTTGCAGCCATTCTGATCCACCCCTCTCTTTGCACCAACAGGCTTGAAGCTTATTTGATTCGCCACCATTCACCTAAATTTGGGGAACTCCAAAAGCATGGACTGGGGAAGCATCCTTGCCTGTGCCACCATTTGCATACACTCAAGGCCCCTTTGGGAATCAGACCGATCAAATGCTCTTCCCTACACCAGTAATCATGGTTCTCTCTATCAGCCAAGAAATTTGGTGGGCATTCCGTAAGTTGTCAGGCCCGTGCAGAAAATTAGCAGTAAAGCAAATCAAGTCTTGTGTGGAGCCTCTAGATTCTCTTCACCTTAAAGAAGTTAAAGTAGTAAGTTTCAAGTTAAGGCCATTATCACATGGATCTTCATCTCTTGCCTTGTAACATGAGAAATGAAACTGGGCAAGCATTGCTTTTAGTACTCCAATGCATGTCACATGGGGATAGACACCTACGTTGCATCCTTGTGCTCCCAATATTGCAAGTGATGGGACCGCAGTCTAAAGATGGCTGAGTAAAACTTCCCAAGCTAGGCACCTACACCTCAAGGGACAAATTAGGAAGCCTTCCACTAGAATGGAATGCTACTGGAAGAGATGTTTTCTTCCACTGAATCCAAGATGCAATTCTACAACCTAAATTGGCATTAGAAATGATACAGATTACAGTCCGCTTGGTGTAGTTTTAGTCACGAGGATTAACAATCCTTAAAAGGCTTGATAAAACAATGAGGTCAAAGGAAGCATATTTCTTGTCTAGCTAATCTTGCAACCAATAGGGAAGTCACACTCTTATACCTCAATCCCATCACATTTACCATCCAGTGGGAGAAAGGTAAGAAACTGGAGATTTAATGCCATTCAAGCTAAACGTTTCATTTCTATTTTCTACTAATCACTGTACACTTACAAGAGATCAAAACAGTGTGGTATTTGACCAATATTCCCAAATAGCACAGCGATATGATGCAATCACCAAAACTTTTAAATTCCTCAGACGCGACAGTTAAGAAAGAAAGCAAGGAAAGCCTTTATAAGGGAGCTGGTACAGAACAAAATCCAGCTCATGTTACCTACAAAAAAAGAACTTTTAAAGCTACAGACGCAATTAAAGCACGTGAGCTAAAAAACAAAAATTACCAAAACCACATCAAGACCACTAAACTATACAAAATCATAGGTCAATAAAGAAATTCTTCAAAGCTCTTAAGGGAAATTACATTGCAAAAGCATGTCAAATAGGATTAAATCACAATTAAGTACCCCCAATGAATTTGTTGAGAATTTTTCTAAGGCCTCCAATTTGTAGGTAACCCACTAAAGAGCGAGCAGGCCATTCGAGCATGTCATGAAGTGCTCCCCAAGAAAATTTATACATCCGAAACCTTTCCATGTAATTGTTCACTCTCCCTGGATGAGCTCACAAACACATTTTTTTAAAGTGTCCAGTGAGCACATGCATTTGAAGGTTTCAATGTAAATTCTACAAGGCAACTTCAAACTTAATTGGTCTTGACTTTCTCAATATTTAGATTGAAGCTGCAAAATGTGAAACCTTAGGAGATAAAACCAATAATGGGAAAATTAAAAACATTCCAAACACAAGTAAGTTTGAGGTCATAACCAAGTTTAGATGTATTACTTTTTAAAGAGTTCCTCACAAGATCCAAGCAATGAACTTATGCCCTCCATTAACAAACTAAAACAAATGGTTTTTTTGGTGTTTAAAGTAGATATATTCTTGATAACCTCTTCATATTTCAATTGCCTATTCTTAATGAAAAAAGGATATTATTAAGCATGTATGAAAAGCCCCAGTCCAGACCATAATGATAGTTAACAATATTTCTATGATTGTAATTGTTTTATGGACCATATCCCACGTACTGTGGCCCCATATTTAATTCTTTGGGGATTCAATATGCCCATACGTTAGTGAGGCTGATCAATCACAAGGAAACAACAATAAATCTAGGTACCCCTAAAATCTAGAATTTCCATTGTGTGGGGATCGATGATGGCTCTAAAATCCTTGAGTATCTCAAAAAGGGCAAAGTTACTGTTAATGACGTCTTAAAAAAAAATTAATTTCTCGCATGGTTTTACAAATAGCAATTAGTTTGAGTTACATGACTCACTTGACTTACAAAATGTTAAATGTTATGTATCATCTCTTTTACAAAGCAGGCTGTCTACCACTCTCAATCACTGGGTTGTGTATTGGGCGTAAAAATTGGTCTCTACATAAACAAGCCTCTAAATAGGTAAAAGGCAAAAGGCCGTTCTAGATCTTCTACATAAACATGACAGTCTGCAGTGCAGTCTGTATGCTATAGGCAAGAGGTCATTATTGTGCAACGCTCAAAATAAATTAAGGGTTGTGATGGGTTTAGTAACAGGTTCGTACACATGCAACCTCTGTTTAGAGAGATGAGTAAAGGACCTTACTAGAACTGACATTAACAAGGTAATAAGCAAGAACTATGGTATTTAGTATAAGGACCATTGCAATTAGCAAGGACTGTGGTAATGGCAATAATAATGCAATAAATGGAAACAAACATGTGCTATAACATAAATAAAATAGAGCAATCAACATATATAATTCGACCATGCACAAAGTAAAGGGAGATAGGCAAAGGGATACCTTGATTTGACATTGACCAAATGCAAGTAAATGAAAGGAGGTCAGAGGAGAGGTTAAGTAGGGCAGATAAGGACAAAGCAATTGAATTGAAGGTGGTATGAAGGTGGTAGATAGGTGCCCACAACACATCTCTCACAGGTTGGTTCAAAATGCACCCATTCCAATCCTGAATATGAGAGATTAATGCACTAACAAGTCTTGGACAAAAAGTCAACATTGGTCAAATGCAAGCAAATGAAAGGTGGTCAGAGGAGAGATTAAGTAGGGTAGAGGAGGATGAGGCACTTGATATGAAGGTGGTAGACAAGTGCCCACGACACATCTCTCACAAGTTGGTTCAAAATGCACCCATTCCAAACCTGGATATGAGAGATCAATGCACTAGCATGTCTTGGACAAAAATATGTTAGTAAACAAAATTTAGTGTGTATAAAATGCCCTCGTGACACTCATTGCTCGTCACATAGTGAAACAAGGGATGGTGCCTTGCAAAAAATGTATGCCACAAATAAATAAACAAATGACCAGATTAAATACTGCAAATAATTGAAATAAATGAAATATGTACCTTCGCTTAACTGGCCGATATAGACTGATCACAATGTCCAATGTTGGTTCCAGGTCGGGTCCAATAGATTGGTGCTCAGCCAAGAACCCCAACAAATTAACTAGTTTTTTGAAATATTTGGGCAAAAAAAATGTTGGTACCATAAAATTCCTTTCATTGTTGACATTACGACACTTGTTGCAGTTTATTGACAAAGTCAACAGTTGCAAAGTTATCGTTTTTAGATAGAACTTGAAAAATAAATTTTGAACTTTTTGAATTTTGGTTTAGAGGCTATAAATATGGGTTAAAAGTCTTCATTTGTTACATTGCATTTTGAAATTTTGAGGGAACTAGAGCTATGAATATTATTTATGATGAAACAAGAGACAACAACTTGAGCTCAGAGGCACAGACATGCGGTACCATCCCATGGTAAGATGAAAACAATTGTTTATATCCATTTTGTTTTAAATTATGGTTGGGTATAGTTGCAGAAATAGAAAAACGTACCCCGAGTCAAATTCATTCAGAAAAAAATACCTAAAGGCAAATCAGTTTAGTAAAATTTGCCCCAAAGGCAATCAAAATGTAGAATGGGGTAAGATGTAGCCAGTTTTTGGGTAGTTTAGGATTTTTTGTTTCTATGTGAAAATGGTGGGTCAAATTTAAAATTCAAAATCTCTAATTGTCATTGGCTATGGCCTATGATGCACAAGAGGAAAGTCAATAGATGGCTAATGACACGTCCAAATAATCGATGACATTGAAATTGTCAATTGGCTAGTGAAGCACATACAAGTGGCAGTGCCATAGAAATTTATCAAATGGTTGGTGACGTTTATGGCCAATGACATTGAAAATGTCAATCGGCTAGTGAAGCACATACAAATGGCCAATGACGAAGGATTTTAACAAATGGCTGGTGACATTGGTTTTCACTAGGTTGTGTTATCTTTTTGTGTAATATTTCTTATTTTTATTGATTTTGGACTAAATTACTAATTAACTTGTTGTTTGATTTTTGCAACCAAATAGGTGTGTTCAACTATGGAGATCGATCAATGCCTCACAGTTGCCTAGATTAATTGCAAACCTATCAAATATGGATAGAGGCATTCTGAACAATTTGGAATTTGGGAGTATCATGCAAACATGCAAGGTGCCCTTGGAAGCTGATTGGAGGCTGAGCTTCTTATCATGTTTATGGATCATTGGCAGCCTAGGAGAGATGCTTTCCATTGGCCATTAAGGCAATGTAGAGTGCAGCATCACCTTTGAGAGGATGTGCATACGATTTTAGGGTTGCTTGAAGCAGGTGTTTAGATGGCTTGTGATATCCCAATCACAAATACCGAAAGCATGAGCTAGTGTAATGGGGTGCCTCTCAAATTGGAGCAACAACCACCACTTGATTGTGTGACGTGGGGATGTTTAGGGTGTGGCCATTCTATATTTTGGTTGCGTCAAGTGACATTAGAGTAGGGGGTAGTCTACAACATGGGTGCAAGTACCTTAGTCGTATCATGGCATTGATGTGATATGGGCATGAGATCTTTGGATAATCGGCCATATTATTTTTTTGAGCTTGTGGATATATGATAGATTTCCTATGTATAGATCTACAATTATTTCTTTGTTAGTGGTAGTGAACCGTAGGGATCAGGTTCCTACAATGCGCGATGAGGTTGATTAGCTAACGCTAGTGACAGTGGCCTGGGAGGAGATTGTTTGGACTACTTATCAAGGTATGATGGATACATGGCCATCATGGCAAATGACAGTGGTAGGTCATTCCAAGACAAAGCTTACAAGACACTTTTCTTTGTGGATAGAGTGTCATCTTTATGAGTGCATGCAATTTAGTTTGGGCTCCCTCATTTTATGGTGACACTTGCGATGTCCCCTTATCAAGCAAGGCATGTTAAGGCCACAAGGGAGAGGGCAAGTAGGTCCACAATTACATGTGCCATTATTATGATTATAGAGAGTGCCCCAACCCTAGGGGTGGAGATAGAGGAGAATATCTCAAGTGCACATTCAAGGGTAGGTGTCAGTATCAACTCATACACAAGGGCAAGTTTAGGCTCCCATGCAACAAAGGACAATAAAGGATGAGAGTCCCAAAAGGGATCCCATAGATGTGAATGTCGATGCGCCTACCATAGGGAGAAATGGCAATTACAATACCCCAAATGTGGGGTCATATGTTGCTACATCTTGGAGGTAGGTATCTTACTAACCTAGGGTTGTGCATTACATGGGATATGATGGGGGATCCAACAATACATGCACGCCTTACCAAGTCTAGACCCCATTCCTTGGTTGTGGCTTGAGGTGTTTGGAAGATGATCGGCTTTGCTAGGAGGTTGGAGAATGGAATCTAGGGCCTAGGGGAGGGTTGCATAAGGGATGCAGATCATAATTGTCAAAAGGTAGATCCAAGTGAGTGTTTTATGTGTGACTATGCTATACTATGGTATAAATGAGTAGACTGGGAATCATAAATGTTAGAATAGGAAAGTAAATTTTGAAATAAGTGACTAGAATGTGTGAGATACCTAGTGACTAATGTACCTTTGTTTATGTATGTAGGTGCAATAATTGAGTGGTGGTATTTTTATTTTTATTTTAATAAAAAGTTACCCATTATATTGAAATAAATGTTGAATTGCATACTCGACCATGCCAGGCATGGAAGCTATTAGCCATATCTCTAGCACTATAAACAAAAATGACAATATGAATATTCATTGAGAAGAGTCAAGGTTTGTGATTTTCCTAATTTCTTCTTGAAGATTTCTTATTTCACAAACTTCCTTAGCAATTCTCCACTGCAGAGGATGACCATTCCTAGAATCACTCAATAAGTTTATCATGATTCTGGAATCCGATTGGATTTCGATCTTTCGCCATCCTATTTTAATAGCCTCCTTTATTCCTCTACGAATAGCTTTAATTTCAGCCATGTTATTGGTAGAGGTTCCCAAGTTTTCAGCAAATAGGGAGTGAATTTCTCCATCTCTATTACGTCCAATCCTTCCCATGGCTGCTTTGCCAGGATTACCCCTAGAAGCTCCATATGTATTTATCACCCCATCATAAGTTGTTCCTTCGTGCACTAGAGTAGCTTGAACAGCTATCTTTTCGTTATTCATGTGGAAGTGAGGCATGGTGGCTTCCTTATGATCCAAAGATAGTTGCCGGAAGATATGCTCCCATACTTGAGAGGGTTAATCAGGGAAAGAGATCTTATGTGTGAGGCTCTCTGTCAAATTGCTTTTTATTTTTTCCCACACATATATTCCTTCTCTGTTATTTTGACGAAATATTCTATAATTTCTCTCTTTCCATGTGTTCCAAAGGAGTAAATAAATTCCACCCCACACAACTGGGATCAGATTTTGTCCTGTGGGAATTGCTTTCTTCCAAGTATCATTAATCTGTGCTAGGGATCCCAAACTATTCCATTCAAGTTTAAACAACCGTGTCAAATGTGTCCATAATTCAGAGACCCATGGGCATTGAAAGAAAAGATGATCCAATGTTTCTTCATCTTGAGTACAAAGTGCACATCTAAAAGGTCCTCTAAAACCTCTTTTTAGAAGCCCATCTCTTGTTAAAAGCCTTCTGTGAATGAAAAGCCAAAGGAAGAAACTTACCTTAGGCCATATCTCTGGCTCGCATATACGTTGAAACAAGGCTTTTTGAGGATGAGTGCAACTTGCAATGAGGGAATCATATCTAGAAGCTACATCATATTTTCCCTGAAGAGCTGCCGCCCCATCCAAGTTCATCAAGACCATCTGACAGTAAAAGAGGTCTCTCTGCCATAGCTTTGTTCAGCAAGGTTTGATCTCCCTGCTCTATCCTCATAGGCCAATCCTTAAGAGGTCTCCATTGTGCCTCAATACCCCAAGGCTGAATATTTCTCTGTATGTAATGATTTATCTTGATCCATCCTTTCGCTTGCATTTGTTCCTTAATAAGATGTAGTTCAGGGAAGATAGTTAAAATGGGGGGATGACCTTCCCATGAATCCATCCAAAAATTGGCTAACTGACCATTGTGAACGATCCAGAACAGCTTGTTTTTAATCAGTTTCTCTCCACATTTAATGAACTTTAAAGCAAGAGATCCACTATTATGAAGATCTATCCTGATCATTCTCTCGGGTCGACTACTTTCCTCATATATGCCTTTGAAATTAACAGCCCAAAAATCATCAGGACAAGTTATTTGATAGAGACCATACATCATAAGATCCTAGATAAAGTGCTCTATGAGCATGACACTACTGTCATGCAAGACCCTATGGCTACATCGACCGATAAGCATGTACATGCCTTTAGATTGGTGGGCACAGTTGCAAGTGGTCTTTAAAGGCAAAGAGATGGTGCCGATACTTCCTTTGTGGCTGTAATAGTTGGTGATGCAAATGTAGATGCATTGACTAACAAGCCCATAAGACCACAGTACACGACGCTAAGAATGAAGAGTAGAGGCTACATGATTGTGACTTGGATCTATAGACCCATACTAAAGAGCTGGAACGAGATCTTGTTGGTGCGTAGGGTGAGGCTAAGGGAATGTGTCACATACTAAATCCTTTTCCTAAGCTCTTGCTAGTGTGCAAGAGAGTGCATCCTCTCATTGTATTGCTCCATGCCCTGGTCCTAATGAAGAGGGTTAAAATCTTTGATGTATTATGTATATGACACATTTTGTATGTATAAATGGGATTGAAGTTGACTTCATTCGTATTCTTGGTGTATTTTGCTTCTCATATGATTTAGTCAAATGATAGAATATGCGTTTTTGTCCTTCATTGGCAATGTTAGAATACTTATGTCTTGTAATTTTCATGGTACAGCTAAAGATAATGACAAATGGTGGCAAACTAATGGGAAAATGTGTTTCCAGGAAATAGTAATCCAAATGGTCAAATAAGTGATGCATGAAAAATTGTATTAAGATTTCTCAATGGATAACTGTAGAAACCCATGTTTCCCCTGAATTCTGGAACTGTATGTTTTTGGACTGTTTTTGTGTATTTTGTTTTTTTTTGATGTTTTTGCATGAATACGAAATGAATGCGATTTTGCAAAATAAATTTGTATAAATTCAAATAAATAAATTGTGTTATACTCTTTTAACTGGCTAATCTATGATCTTATTATTCATTCCTGATGATTACAATAGAAAATCTCTGTCATGCATACAAAAATAATATAAAATATTGTCTCAAAAACCTGATTTGCTGCAATCTGAAAATGACCTAGATCTGGTACGACTGCAATAAATAACCCTTTCTCCCTCCTTCTGAAGATCCAGAATGATGCCAGATGTGTAGGCGCCTTGATTGGTATCAACAGATTGGTCAAAGAGAAGGCGTTTTGCACCAGAGAAAAAATACGCCCCTGTTGGTGATGGTATGGCCTAGTGCAGAACTGTACGGCCTGTGTAACCGCAGTAATAAATACAGTACGGCCTGAATTTTGATTGCCAGATCTTGATAAAATTAGCGCCAATACTGAAGATCTCTTTCTGGGCGATTTCCAGACGAAAACCCTGAAAATATAAATCCCTGTGTAGCTCTGTGATAACCCCTATATGAAATTATCTCTCTGCCTGGCAATAGATCAGCTGGTATTTCACAACCTCTGAATTGCACACACTGAAGATTGCACGTTCTCCAATGCAAATTGTATACTGAAACCATTGGCTCTGTCTTCAAAGAAAATACTTAGTAAAAAATTGACTTCAAACATGAATGACACGATTCCCAATGAGAAACCCTTATAATCTTCAAAAAGTGCGATTTCCCCTAATTAAGGTTTCATAAAAAAAAATCGGACTTTTTAATTCTTTTCCATAGTTTTAAAAATCACATTTTTAATTATAAGATATAATTAAAAACGCCCCCCTTCATAATGGTCGCCCCCTTAAGTCAACCCTTAAGTTATAATATTAAATATTATAACTTTATAATATAGCTCCAAATAATTAATATTTAATTAAATCAATTAAATATTAATATCTCCCTCAAAACATATCCGATTCTCGAACCGTCTGAAGCTGGCGAACAAGGGAGTGATTCCGCACATGACCAAACCATAGCAGGGGTGCTCCGCTGAGTGCCAAATATCCCTAAAAAATAGCAACTCAAGCAATGTCCAAAAGAGCCCGAACGAAAGCCAACTGGAACAATTCTGACAGTCGAAGCCAAGCCAAGCTCCATCATGACCATCTATCCATCCTATCAACCTACGAGGGTCGCATAATAAGCTAATCATCAGCTCTGAGAGATGTCAACTGGAAGGGGACATGACAATAACATAAACATGTAATGCTCGAAGAAATGTAATGAAAATGGTAGGAAGCATGATAGGTGGTATAAGTGATGGTTGCTTGTGAAGAAAGCCCAATCGATTCCCCAAGTCTTACAATACATGACTCACCAACCTAGTACATGTCAAAAATAAAGGGAGTCAAATCTAAAACATTTTAAAAATGAAGTAAAGACAACAATGATGTCAACCCTTAGTAATGTCCACCAACGGGATATAGGAAAATAGGGGGATGAAAAATAGTGAGACACCATAGACACAATATTCATCATTACCAAAGACAAGACACCCTTATAACTAGAAGTTTTTGACATCTAGCTTCAAGTCACCTGATAGGGGCTAACATGTGAAATACTAGTTATGTCCCATGAAGGCCATGAAATGCATGTAAAAAAAAGGTGCTTACCTCCACACGACTTTTCCTCTATCCCTTGGGACTCACCGAAGCCAACGACCAGAGGATTGGAAAATTGTGTGCAAAAGGCACACAACATGAATGATTTACATGTGGCATCCTACCCTATTCTATCAAGCCTATCACACTCCAATGGACCTGTTGACCATTTTTGGTCCGGCAGGCCAAAATCGGTCCCCTTCTTTCCCTGTTGTTTTTTGAGCCAATTCATTTGTTGAATTCTGCACAAGTCTGGGCGCTTCTACGGACTCTGCAGGCATTTCTACGGACTTTGCAGGCGTGCCTTTTGGCAGATGAAGAACCAGTTCAAAGAGTGCGAGCTTCTACAAAAGTTTCTTCAGACCATTGAACCTTTCAGTTTCAGTTGGTTCAGTTCATTTTGGTTCAAGTGTTCGTTTCAAAGGCTTGGTTCAATGCCTTGGTTCAACGGCAAAGTTCAACAACTAGTTCAATCACTTGGTTCATTCAGTTGGTTCATCGGTTCGGTTCAATGCCTTGGTTCAATTGGTTTGGTTCAAAGGTTCGGTTCAATGCCTTGGTTCAACAACCGTTGAACCATTGAACCGGTTCAATAGAAATGGTTCAAAGTGTTGGTTCAAAGATCGGTTCAACGGGTTGTTTCAAAGGGATGGTTCAATAAGAAGATTCAAAGTCTCCCGAAGAACAAGTGCCCTTGCGAAAGGCAATTCCTGACCCGAGTGCCCTTGCGGAGGGCATGGGAACATTTTCAAAGGGACCAATGAGAAAGCCAAAAGAGTCGGAATTCTTTTAGAATTTTTCGAGGCAAGAAATTCTTTGGAGAAAAATCCCGCAAAAAAGGACTAAAGGCAAAGGCATAAATTGATTTCTTTCAGACTTTTTGTCCGAAGGAATTCCTTCAAACAAAAAGTCCGAAGAAATTCGAGAAAGGGCCGCGGGAAAAAAAACCGAAGGAAAAGAACCAAAGGATTTGCCAAGGACAGTGACATCTCTGAGGCCGTCAATTTCAAGGAAATGGACTAGCCGTTGGTTTTCAAACAGTGACAAGCCCGTGAACGTCAATTTTACACCAGAAAAGCCCGAGAGCGGAAGCTGCCAAGTGTCGTCTGCCGGGATACATGATAATTTGCCTCTAGAAGCAGCAGAACGTGTCACGTGTCCCTTGCAAAACCCGGCGGAGTGTGACAAGTGTCTGCATCCGAGTCCCAAAGCTCCTTTCAAAAAGCTTCCCTCAGAGTTCCGCAGAGGGCGCCAAGTGGCAAATGCAAAAGGTTTTGACATATTTTTCTTAGCGCAGCGGAACGTGCCACGTGTCCCTTGGAAAGCTCAACGGAAGTCGACAAGTGTCAACATCTGCGGTCTCTCCCTTTTGTTCCGTAAAGACTGTGGTGGGCCCCGAACGTATTGCTAAAGAGAGCGAAAGCTGCCAAGTGTCATCGTCCATGTAAATCCGAATGAGTCCCAAATGTTTCTGTATTGTTTCTAAAGCTCAACGGAAGCCGCCACGTGTCATCTTCCGCAAGACTCTCAAAAGGCGCCTAAGGTTTCTATAAGCAGCAGATGTCGCCACGTGTCCTCGCCTGTTTCACAACGAAACACGCCATGTGTCACTTATTGAAATCAGCGAAAAGCAGCCAAAGCAAGCGAGAAGAACACGAACGAATTGCTAAAGAGGACGACGGACACGAGGACGTCAAATTTGCGGCAATGAAGTAGTTGTTGATCTTGGCAGACTTAAGTGCAAACTCGAAGGAATTCAAAGGCTTAAGGCAAGAAGAAAGACAAAGCCAGGAAGGGGCAAAAGAACCAAGTGCAAAAAAGGACAAAACAATCCAAGTGGCGAAGGAAGGTGTCGACTCAAGGAGTTACTCTAGCGGTTGACACAGTGTCTGCGAATTGATCATCAAGAGGCGCGAACGGCGAACGGCGAACGGCGTGACCCATTTTCTTCACTTTGCATTGATGAGCAAACAAGCCGCATAATTGCTTTGAAGGAGCGGTCTTGTTTGCAGACAAACGGCACAGCCCATAAATTCACATATGATGTTTAAGCGGCTTCCTCTTCCCGATGGTCGGAACGCACATGGGTCACTTGTAAAAAGGGCACCAAAAGGCCTCTTTTCTTCCTCTATATATGGTAGACTTCTGATTTGAAGAGATATTTCTCACATTGTAAGGCAAAACCCTGCTATTTTTCACCTGTAATCAATAGAATACACATTTTTTACCTCTATTCTGGTTGCATATATCTCTGAGTGCGTCTGAGTGTTAGTCTTGTGTCCAATCATTGCTTCCTAATGCTTTCACAAAGTTGACACCAACGTACCTGGTATATACGAAGCGCCATTTCTGCAGGTGATAAGAAGATCCGTTCCTGGAACGCAAAAGCAAGAGATTACTAGATAGTGTGCTCTTCCTACAGCACCTATGGTGAGCTCTTTTACTGTGTGTTTCCATTAAAGCCTCCCTATCAAGCTCTCTGCAGTCTGGTCCTTTTACCAATTAGAGTGTATATATGTGTTCTTGTGGTTCATAGTGTGAATGTGAGTGGATCAAACTTATTTGGTGCATCACCCTCTTAGATTAGATTTTGTTTTCCTATAATCATTCTCCCTTTTCAAACCCCCCATTATATATATGTGTGTGTGTGTGTATTACCAATTTACTGAAATAACTCAGATGCATCAAAAGGAGCTAGCACTTATCTAGAGACTCTCCCCCCAGTTTTGCCAGGCCCACAGGGAAGAGGGGAGTTTCCATTTTGACGTGTGAAGGCAAGAGCTCAGCATCCTGTCCAAGGTGCAATCCACTGTGTCAACAGTTTTTGGCACGCCCGGTGGGACTCAATTTTTACACTTAGGAAAGTCTCAGGATTGATGCTGGTCCTGTTACAGCAAAATCAACCATTTTCAACATCTGGCGACTCCACTGGTAAGAGCTTCATTTTCTGATCAAAGACCAGTCTGACCTCCTATGCCTAAAATCACCACACGGTCTGCTGCTAAGGGTGTCCCTTTCGAATTCATTGAATTGCCTTTGAACTCAGCAAAGCGACTGAGGTTTGAGAGGACCCATCTTTATTCAGCAAACCACTTTCCCAAACCTGCTATAAAGTACACCTACGCAAGAATGCCGCGGTTACATCCTGTCATAGCTATGGCATTACCCTTTGTGACTTTTCGTGGTCAGAGTCCTTTGAATCTCCAGCGTTATGACCCAATTCCAGGAGCTCAGCCTCCTGTCCAGGGTGCAATCCACTACGTCTACAGGACCTCCAACTCTAAGTGAGGCGACCTGTGGAGTTTGAGCTTTCAACTAAAATAGGAAGCATGCCAATGAGATATATATGACGAAGACTTTTTTTGCTATGATTTGGCTTTTGAGATTATGCCCTTCCATTTTTGAGAATTATGGCTTTTGCAATTTTGTTTCTTTCTAAAAAAAATATTTTTCTATCATCTTCCATATACAAATTCGGAATGCCAACAATGGGTTTGTAAGATGACAACACTAAGAATGCTTACAACTAATTAGGAGAGGAGAACCTAAGACCTTGACATTTATATACTACTAGCTTGCACCTTATCAAACGGTGTGATCTTCACTCTAACCTAAGCATGCTTCAACATGAAATTTGGGAGCAATAAATAGGCAAACTATAAAGTAGTCCATACATATATAGTAGATGTTACAATAACGTACAAGGCAATAAGTGACCACTACAGGGAAAAATATTTTTGTTTCAAAAATGACCAAGGAGATAATGTGAAGGTGTGGATGACTGAGGGATGTGATGTCATGGAGAGCCCAACTAGGCTTGAAATGAGGATAGAAAGAGAGGGTGGTTATATTTATTGGCATTATGTAGTTCAGGGAATCCACAAGTTGTCTAACACAAACAAGATTCAAGTAAAACCAAGGGGGAAACAAGTATGCAAAATCCAAGGGGCCAAGTGAGGCCTAAAGGGGATATAAAATGAAAAAGCTTGAGGGAAAAGGCTGTAATACCCAAGGGGACAAGGGAGACCCAATGGGAGATAAAATGGTAAAACTCAAGGAGACGGTTTTAGAAACCCAAGGGTGTGTGAATAATACTATAAGTAAAGATAATGGGAGAGCTCAAGCATCGTTGTAATAAGAAAATATAAATCGTAACGGTAAAGATATGCTAATAGCATGACATGAGAAAATGGTGAGGTAATCCTAGAGAGTGACAAGACATATCATAACTCACAAGTGCCTCAAAATCTCATCAAATACATCCACGATAATGTTGCATATCTTCTAATGAAACTCACATCTTGTTGCTACTAATGTCTCTTCAACTGCTCGGGAAATATTAGGAAGCACTTCCTTGTGAATATCTTCGACAGAGAATGTAAGGGGATCTCGGTGTGAAGCTTCGAAGTCCAATACATTGCATGACTATAGATTCTCTCAATTATTGTGGCACTTATAGTATGGCTTCTCATGGAAACGTTGGTCCTTCGTCCGTGTGCCATGTGATTCTCACAAATGTTGTTGATATGCTCTACATTCTCATGTGGAGTGTGTAGGTATTATGCCACTAACAATAATGTTGTCCTGTCTCAAGATACTATCTGTGGGGACAATAGATGTTGATGTTGTTGACATGCTCGACATTCTTCTAAAGAAAATGTAGTAGAACCATGAAACTAGCAAAAATGACTATGTAGTAATGGGACGTGCCCACCCTCTTCTCTCCACCTCAAAAGTGTGATCTGTGAAGCCATGTGCTCCAAGGGTTATTGTTAGGCTTTGCCTATCTCACTAGAGTTTCCAGGGGAACTGTGCCATGAGCAAAATAATGAAGTCATAAGATGGCTTGCTTCAATTTGATGAAGTTGATGAATGGAGAGATTGCTTAGGTGGAGTGCTATTGAGTGGGGGTCACTCCATGGATGGAGAGCTACGGAATGGAGCTAATGCGGTAGTAGACTCATGTTGAATAAAGTCCGTAAGGGTGCTAATATTGGAGAATAATCATCATTAGTCTCGTTGAAGGAAAAAGAGAGATTGATTGTATTGATACTTTGGTTGAACTTGAATTGTTGGTGCTTTTTCTCAAGGGTTTCTTTGTATCTTAAGATTTCCATGTGTTTAGCTTGGGCATAGCCAAACAAATAAGGGTCGTAAGTGTATATCCATCATTGTAGACGAAAGGACTAAGGTCAATGTTGAGTACCTCAACTACTATGACATTGGGTTGTGAAGTATTTTTAATTGTGTTTTTTTCGATGAATTCTTTCATTGGAATTTTGCAATTTTCTATCTTCTTCCAAGATCAAGTTTTGACATTAGGAGGTAATTGACCAAATAATAGATTGGAGTAAATATGTGGTTTCTATTGTATTGTTGATTTCACAAGCTCGTCATCGTCACAATCTAAGAGGTTTTTTGGGGCTCATCCCACTAGCTCGGGACAACCACTATAGCCTATACAAGTTTCAATGGGATAATTAAAGCATTTTGTAAACTTCGCACTCTTGAAATTGTTTGAAGTGCCAAGGGTCAATGTCACTTTCTACTTTGTAGATATCTCCCAAGTGGTTGAAACTGATGCATTGACATGTTGAAGATGCTATGGCCTTCATGCAATGAGTCCAAAGGTGGCCTGGTAATATGTTGTATGAGGTAAAACTTGAAAATCGTGACTCTCACCCTAATAGTTCTAGGAGGTAAAGTAATTGGGAGCCAAATGCATCCCATGGGAGGTTGTTGTCTTCAATTGTATCCTTGGCAAGTACTATGAGTGGTTTTCAAAATATTGGTGGAATATCCAAATGACTTTATGAAGAAGGGAGGCAAGATATGTACCAAAGCCTCATCAATGAGGACTCACTTGACATGTATGTCTCTCATTTTGACATGTATGAAAAGAGATGGATCATCAACTCAAAAGGAACTTCGTCAAGGATCATGTCAATTTGAATTGATAGTTCTTTGCATTGTTGCATTATACTCTCACCAAATCCATGTAGGGGGGCCTCTTGGCAAGGTAACGATGGTTGGAGAATGTTCGTATCAAAGAGAAGTTGTGTAAGTCTATTGCGATGTTTTGGTGACGTCCTCATTAATTCAAGAAACGGAATTTTACTAGTTAAATTGGTTAGCTCCACTATGGGGTCCCATTAATCAAAGCTAGGTAGATACTTTTTTGGTTGTACCATAGGTGTAGTAGATACAATGAAGATTTAAAAGGTGGTTTTGGTGGGAGCAGAATCTGATTTTTTTTTTTTTTTTAGTTTCGTCGTCACCGGCCATGCTATATGATGAAGATTGCATCTACATAAGAATTTGCATGTCACCAATCATGGCTTGTGACAATTAATGTAATTTAGGTGTAATTAGTACATCACCAGCCATGGCATGTGACGAAGGATTTGGTAATTTTCTAAGTGTTCCCAATTCTGAAATGTTTTGAATGATTGGTTGAGCAAGATATTAACTTGGAAAGTCTTATGGATTTTCTAAATCCCAATAGGTGATTGTTGGGATGAGTAACTTGTGTCAATGCACGTAATGATATGCTTCATACCTTGCATTTGGACAATTCTTTCTTTGTTGTTCGAGATAATGGGATTGATTGAATTTATTCTATTGTTTGTTGATTGACTAGGGCTGCTAGGAGGTTGGTTGTTTTGAGGTTGATTGTTATGAGGAGCTTGTGGAGTGCCCCTAGAATGATCAGGGAGTGGATTAGTGTAAATGCATAAATGCACATTAACTTGATATATGGCTTCACATTTATTTTGTGCATCAAAGGCTTGTTTAGTGGTGAGAAAATATTGGTATCTTCCTCGATTCATGGCATCGTAATCAAAATTGTGTCCTAGTAGGAAGGAGTGTGATTTTTTTTTTTTAAATTGTGACAGCTTTCATGTGAGTGCCCCCAACTAGCATGCCACCAACAAAATTTCTAAGCGTAAAGCTATTAAGATACAAGTTTAGTAGGATACAATTTTCTAAGCTAGGGCTTTGGTAGCTTACGCTTGAGTTCTTTGGAATTTGAATAAAAAGAATATCCCAAATATCCCATGATTGGTTGAGAAAGGGTAGTGCTTTGAAGCGCATTTGGAATGAATGCATTGAGTCAAAATTCTTGGATACACCATCACTAGTGGCATATTGATTTTTTGTATTCGAGGATTCTAGCTACTTGGATCTTTTGAATTTTTTTGTTGTTGTGGTGCTTTGAATTGCCTCATGAGATGATCATGCCTCTTCTCTTGGTCAAAAGCTTCTAAGGTTTTTGGAGATAAATAATACTTTGAATTGTAATTTTGATTCTAATGTTGTGATGAGTAGCATGAAAAGTCCTTGTTCACTCGTGTTATGTTCGGCTTTTATGTGCCAAGGACTTCTATTACCTGATGGAATTATGGGAAGATTCATTGCTTTGTTGTTTTGCATTAACAACATTTCTTAGGTTATCTTCATGTAGATATGTGGCATTAGAATTATTCGAAGAGAGCATTGACTAGGTCTTTAAGTTGGACTATGGAGTTGGGTTTGAATTGGTTGTACCATTCTAGTGCATCTCCGATAATGCTTTTAACTAAAAGCTTGGTAGGTGCATAGGTATTAGTTTTGATCTAATCCTTGTCAAGGTTTCCAAATGCTTTGAGGTGTATGGAAGGATTAGTAGAGCCGTCGTAGGTGGTAGTTGGGGAGATACCCCTAATATCCATGATTAAAAGATAAGGTGTTAAGGATTAATTTGTAATGTTTGAAGTACTTTGTTTTTAATGGAACGTTGTGGGATAGGTTTTCCATTAGCATCCGTAAGGTGGAGAGGGGGTCATTATCTAGGAGATACCCATTAGACTTGTTGTGGTCAATTGGTCATTTGCATTATGTGTTTGCATTTAAGCCATTCAGTTATTGGTTGCAATTTGTATTTGGGCCATTGGGTCCAAAACTTGCAATTACATTAGAGTATGATCCAATTGAGAATTTTGACTAGGATTTGCATGAGTAGTGCTAAAAGGTGGGGTACTAGTCAGTGCATCCAACATTGATGTAGCAATTGATGAGGTTGTAGACAAAGAATAAGGGAGAAGTCATCATAGTTGTGTCAGTTGCTCCCATGCTAGTCCAAGGACGAGTATTATTTAGGGAGTTCATGATGACTTGGATTTCTCCAAAGGATTTTCCTATATATTAAATATTTGTTTGCCATAAATCATTGAATTCCAAGAGTGAATTCAATGCCATGCATGGGTTCTCCCTCTTCTCGGTCACCATCTTGTACGATTCACTATGTTTGATTGGATTTATTAAAGGACCTAATGCCGTACCTCATGTGTGACATATCAGTTTTCTTGTTAAAAGAGTTTAAAGCCATGTTGTATTTGGTATTGGTATTGGATGGGATTTGACTCATTTGAGTGAAATCAAACCATTTGGTGGCATTTTGACCTAGTTGGAAGAATTCCATTGTAGGAATGAGAGAACCCCTTATGGAATCTAAGGGGCAAATATTTTAAAATGCAAGAAATGATTGGAATTTAGGTTGAAAGAAGGAAATCAATAAAGAGAAACGAGAAGATACCCAACAAGAGGTGGGTAAGATTCACGTCAAATTTCACCAGAAAGTTTTGGGCCTATATATGAGACTCCACATATAAAGGTCTTTAAATAAGTAAAAGGTAGAAGGTTGTTCTAGTGCCAACACATAAACATGACATCTACAATGTGATCTGTAGGTTGTAACTAAGAGGACATTTTTACATAATGCGATAGATAAACCAAATTGTAACTAGCGGTTGTCATGGATTTAGTTATAGGATCCTACACATGTGATCTCTATTTAGATATAAGGTTAAAAGGACCTTTCTAGAATCAACATTAATAAGTAACAAAAAAGAGTTATGGTATTTAGATCAAGTACCATGGTAAAAGGCAAGGGCCATGCTAATAATAATAATAATAATAATACTAATGCAATAAATGAAAACAAGCATGTGCTATGACATAAATAAGATATAGCATTCAACATACATAATCAGACAATGCATAAAATAACGGGAGATAGGGCAAAGGGGTACTTACCTAGTTGACTCATTAGTGCATTAATCTCCCTCTTGGCTTGGGTACTAAGAATGACCTCATAAATAGAGTGTGGAGTCCTAGGTCATAATTTGGGAAAAACAATGTCACTAGCCATAGCCATTGCAAGTAAATGAAATGGGGTCAAAGGAGAGGTTAAGGAGGTCATAGGAGTACATGGCAGATGATATGAAGGGGGTGTGAAGGTGGTAAACAGGTACTGAAACAGATCTCTCACAAGTTGGCTCAAAAGCAGCCCAACCCATCCCCAAATATAGGAGATTAATGCGCCAACGAGTCCCCTACAAAAGAGTATTAGTAAAACAAATTTAATGTGTGTATAGGATGAAGATGAATGTTTGTACTAGGGTCAATAGATAATAAACTCATCATCCTCCTTACCAGTTAATGTAAGGTCTAAACTGCATGACAAAAGGATGGAGGAATCTCAAGCAAGGTATGGATTATAATGGGAAACTAAAATGTTAATAATTTAGTCTTATTAATGTATGAGATTGGGGATCGAGGTTGTGCTTTAGGTCTTAATCTTAGCTTATGTGCAAAAGTATGTGTGCAGGTAATCAGCTTGACCTCATGAAACTCGTAAAAATTTACACTTTTTCCTTTAAAGGGTTTGTTAGGAAAATATACATAAGAGATATGGAAAGAGTCGCTACATATTTATTTGATCAAAATAAGCTTACACCAAAATGGTAAATGCTTGATATGTTCATTACATTCATACAACTAAGTAAGCTTACGTGACATGGTTTGCATATGAGACCCAATAGTCTAAACTACAAACTAACTACACACCCGTAACATTATTAGCATAAATAAATTCATGACTAACATTAATTTACTACCTAACATAACATTAATAATGGCTAACTCCCAAATATAAAGTACTCTAAAGGATTTTATTAATTCTAAGAGGGTATCTCACACACGAGATGCATACCCCGACTAACTACTAACAAATTAACAATATAATTTGGATCACACAACCCAACACACCCCCCCTTGATCCAAAGGGGACCAAAAGATGATCCAAAGCAAATGACTGTGAATCCATCCAACAATATTTGTCACAACTAGCAAACTAGCCACCTATACATCTTGGTACTAATTACTTGGTGTTGCTTCTCCAAACCTTGATTTGACACAAGATGAGTATCATCCTAGGCATATTCATCCTCTCTAATCATTCGTACCTATATTGTAACACAAACATCATCATGGGAACACTTAATCACATTAATCCTTCTCTCAATGATAATTCAATACCTTTGTATGGCACATCTTGCCTAATGCCCAATAACACTTACAACTTTGTAAATACTATTGGTGCTAGCAACCCCTATTAGGGGTACAATCATTGTCAACTAATCAAAAACCAATACAATATCTTCCCCTTATCAAATGAGAGATGAGAAGCTATGCAACAAAAAAATCAGCAACTAACTACTAACAAATTAACAATATAATTTGGATCACACAACCCAACAAACCCCCCCTTGATCCAAAGGGGACCAAAAGATGATCCAAAGCAAATGACTATGAATCCATCCAACAATATTTGTCGCAACTAGCAAACTAGCCACCTATAAATCTTGGTACTAATTAATTGGTGTTGCTTCTCCAAACCTTGATTTGACACAAAGATGAGTATCATCCTAGGCATACTCATCCTCTCTAATCATTCGTACCTATATTGTAATACAAACATCATCATGGGAACACTTAATGACATTGATCCTTCTCTCAATGATAATTCAATACCTTTGTATGGCACATCTTGCCTGATGCCCAATAACACTTACAACTTTGTAAATACTATCGGTGCTAGCAACCCCTATTATCATTGTCAACTAATCAAAAACCAATACAATATCTTCCCCTTATCAAATGAGAGATGAGAAGCTATGCAACAAAAAAATCAGCAAATAACCAATTTGCTCCTCGTTAATAATATCAAATAAATCATAAATCAAAATTTGAACAGAAAACATCAAACTCTTACCATCTATCCAAAAATGCTACTATAGCAAAACCCGATCTCAAAGCTAACAACGAACTCAAGATGGATGGGTCTTTGGCTTTATCAATTTAATTAATTTCGAGGAACTTGTAAACTCCAAAATATAACTTTTTTCTCCAACAGCGCCGGCGATAGGAAAGCTCATTGTTACATTCATGGTTTCCTCATTAAAACAACCCATTTTCAAATTAGAGCAATAACAAGGTGTCAGATTCTATTGAAAATGCACCCGTTATACATTTTAAACTTTATTTTTCCACTTTTTTATACATATTTTACAAAAACTACAAGGCAAGACTCCAAAACAAACAATGACCCTTTTGACAGATTCAGAGTGTTCCAAAACCTAATAAATGAGTGGCTACATCTTTACATTTATGCAAAACATCAACCAGACAAAATCATGCATAGGTATAGGCCAAATGCACTAAAAATGACAAAAATTTAAACAATTGTACTTTGCACCTTGTGAAAATGAAACTCTTGACCTCTTGTATGCACAATGTCTTCAAACACTTTGGTTTACCAAACCATGTATACCATCAGTTGCAATGTGAATTTCAAAAATTATAGATAATGCAAATTTCTTAGCCACACAAATAAATAAATAAGAGTAAAAGCTTTTAACTTTGTTCGGCAATGCACAAACAATAATAGGCAAAAACTTTGTGGACTCTATGGCAACAAGCAAAACACTGTAGTTTCTAACAAATTTCTACAAGGGATAATGGCGCTTTATCCAAGCAAATCAACCTATCCCCATGTCAAATAGAAAACATAGATTTCCTACACCTAGCAACTACAAGCAAACTTTTGTTGATTGGAACGCTTTTGCACTGTCATGTCCATTTCCAACACATTTTTCTAGGCAAAATGCAAAACTTCCACGCCTATTTTGAACTTCCAACACCTCTATCACGCTTTTACCTACTGTTCCAACACTTTTGATAGTTTTCTTCACTAATTTTAATGCCACATCAACAAACAATGCTTTTCCAACCTCCAAAAAAAAATTTATCATTTTCCAGTAAAAACTCGTGCTTTTTCAATTTGTTGTCATCAGAGATAGCAACCTACAATAAGTTTATACAAAACAGAACTACTTTTTCAAAATAATCATGCATTTTAAAAAACCTAGGAGCAATCTTCACATTCAGAAAGGTTTCAACACGCCACAAGTAAATTTCAATACTTTAGGCAAATATAAACACTCCACATTGAAGGATGCAATGCCTCTCTTGGCTTAGGCACATTTCCAGACAGAGAAATACCTACAAACAAAAAACTTCATGCCAAGGCCATACAAGGGAAGAAGAGTATTACAACTTCTGGTTTCTTTTGTTTCCCTGGCTTCTTTCAGGGAATTTTACTTCTTCACATTAAATTTGCTCTGTATATCAGATCTCTAAAATTTGCTCTAAATTGTTCAAGCAATAAAAAAAACTTTCTTAAAAAAAAACTCAAGCAAAAATATTAAAACTTCTTAAAGCAACTTCTTCAAAGAAAGCTTCTTCACGGCTCTTCCATAGCTTCCTCAAGGATCCCTGACTATCAACTCTGATACCACTGTTCGGAAATTATACACAGGATGAATGGAAAAAGTAGCAACTTATTTAGATCAAAATAAACTTACACCAAAATGGCAAATGCTCAATATGCTCATTACATTCATACAAGCTTTAAGTAAGCTTACAGGGCACAGTTTGCATACACGACCCAACGATCCAAACTCCCGACTAACTATACACCCATAATATTACTAACATAAGTAAATCAATGACTAACATTAATTTACTACCTAATATAACATTAATAATGTCTAAATCCTAAATATAAAGTACTCTAAAGGATTTTATTATTCAAAGGGCGTGTCTCACACACAAGATGCTTGCCCCGACTAACTACTAACAAACTAAAGATATAATTTAGATCCCACAACCCAACGAGACTCTTGTAGTCATGGCAATGAGGCATAATCTAATCCGAAGGTTGCTTCTTACTTAAAGTTATATTTTACACTTGTTTGAACTCGCTAGGGAATATACCTATCATTTGTCAACTAGCATTTATTGAGCATTGCTAGCAACCTCATCTTGAGAATGTTGAGCTAAGCATTTGTCTTGTAAATTTTCAAGAGAAAATACATTTCAACCAATTCAACACACTCCCAAATGAATTTGGTGAGTTGTCCAACAATGTTTATAGGTTAAAGACAAGGTTTTCACAATCCATAACATTAAGAAATGAGCTTTTGGAAAACCCTGTGTTGCAAATGCTACACAACTTTTTCCAGAAGCTTATTTCTTATTGTTTAGGTTGGTGTGCTTGGCATTGGTGTTACTGAAAAGAGTTCATGTCATTTATGAGAAAATGATGGTTCAAGCTACAAAGCAAGTTGGTACCCATAAAGTCAACAAGGCTACGAGGATGATGATTTCAAAGGGATTTCAAATGAACAATAAGATGCTACAACTTGCATATAAAATTCCATCAAATCCAACGACTATATTGTAAGGGGCACCGTTATTGATAAGTTCAGTAGATGACATAACTAGTTTTCCTAAAAGGCAACTGGTACCTTGTGGGAAACACATTTACTTGGTAATTAATTTTGCAAAAAACTCTATAATGCCTCTTAAATATTTTGTGATTGGCGCTTTCAAGTGGCCAAATAATTAAGTAAAAATTGTTTTACAAGAAATTAGATAAGCAAAGTAGCTCTTAGTCTATGAAGGGAACTTATCATAAGTCAAGACTCAAAATAAAGCAGATCACCAATCAACAAAGGTACATACTCCACTTCTTTTGCTTCATTGTTTGTTCAACCATAATGTAAATAGTTAATTAAGTTACATGGATCTTACTATTACACATCAAATTTCAAAGAGGGTACAAAATTGGTGCATGAAATTGATGGTGACCCGTTTATTTCTCCAATTGCTTTGGATACATACCTAGATATCTAAAGGATTAAAAATTGCTGAGGTACTTGGTGAGGGCAACCAGTGGGCTACAATTTAACTATTAGTCTAGTTATAACATTATTTGGAAGATTGTGCAAATGTAGCTATCTGCTTTTGTCACTTGCAAAAAGCAATATAGGAATTTCAAATTTATGCTTTTAATGGAAGTGCTAGGATCTTTCAAAAATTATAAGGTCACCTTGTCATTGACATTTGTGTAGCATAAAGCAAAAGCCTAGAATGTACTGTCCCCATATTGGGAGAATGATGAAAAAAAAGGGTTTCCCAACAAACCCAAACAAAAATGAATTCTGAAATTTAAAACCAGCCAACCCTACAGCTGTATATGCATCACCAAACTGAAAATCTCACACTTCCAAATGTTCAAAAATAAATATAAGAATACCTTATGAGATTTAGCCCACAATGACTCACACTGAAAGAGGAGAGGGAGTTGAATTGATGTGTTTACCCCTCCAAACTGCCAACACCCCAAAACTGATTTTAATATCCACTCCCTGTCACCAAATCCACTCCAACAAACTCTCTACAACTGAAGATAAATTGTAGACAAATTCCAGCATGCATATTGTCAAAATTGCCCAATGTTAGGGCCTAAAACATGATCAAATTTTCCCACAACCAAGCTGCCACGTATAGGAACAAATATCATGTAATAATCTTCAAAATCAGACTTGTATTCATGCCTAAAACCCACTGAAAAAATATTATAAAATTCACAATATTAAGAATAATTAGTGGCCTCTTGTTTAGGGCCAAACAAGGCACCCTAAACTCTTGCACACCCTCCACAAGTGAATCGCCCCACTCAAAAAATAAGGGTGGAATTTTCAGAATTAAACCCTTGCCTTTCCCTTCCAAATTCCTTCAAACCCTTATGATTAATTACCATAAAAATCAGAAATAATATAATAATTTGCACCTTGTCAAGCGGACTCTGAAAACCCTTCGATGATTTTCAGTTTCTCCCCCAACTAATCCGCCCTATCTCAGAAAAATATAGAAAATAAATCAAATTGTTTTACTCACCAAAAATCCTCCAAATGGCTCCAAATGGCTTCCAAAAGACTCCTAGGGCAAGTCGCCCAAGCTGAAAAATTGGCATAAAATATTTGCAATATTCTATACTCTACAAACACTCCAAATCAGCATCAAAATCCTCAAGATCGGCCCTCCAATCAAGTCACCCTAGCTGGAAAATTAAATAGAATGTTATGCAACCTTCCTTGGCTTCAACGAACCCTCCAAATGGTTCGCCCAACTCTCCAAGCTAGTCACCACACTTGGAATAATTTTTTGTACCATAATCCAGCTCCCAAGGTAATTTGTCACTCTCCAATGACTTGTACAATTACCAAAACTAGCTTCCGATTGGGTTTGCAATATTTCCTCAATGAAGGTAGTGTCCAAAAACACCTTTGTAAATCCACTAGTATGTACACATGCAATTTTGAAGCGCACTTACAGCGCTTGAATAGAGCTGCCCAAATAGAAGGAATGGAGGTTTTCGTCCCCAAACCCTTGTCACTTCTTGAAGGTTTTTGTCCTCAAGATGTGAAAATCAAGCTGGACATACTTGATCAAAATTTCTAATTCAATATTAAACATAACGTCCATAAAATTCCTTCTTTGCTGTTATAACTAACCTCCAAGGGTGGCGACCAAGTTGGAAGGTTGTATCTTTTCAAAACATAAGCATTTCATCTTTTTTTTTTTTACTTTTCATTTTGAGGGTTTAGGCTCCCATGACCCCAACTTAAGTGAACATAAGATTAAAAGTACTTTTTTTGCAAACTCAACTGAAAAATAGAACACTTGAGTACTTTTACCTTTTTTGTTCATAGATTAGCCCCCCTCCATGTTCCCTTTTCTTCCTGCCCTTAGCTTTGTGGGAACAACCAAGCTAAAGACTCCAAAAGCAAACTATGCCAAAAAGGGGGACATTGCATAGAACAAGACCTTGTTTGGAAACTAGTAAATCAATCATAAAGACTAAAAAGCCCTGTTAAGTGCTTCTCTACTCTAAAGAGAAAAACTCTCATGCATTGTTTCAATTGAACAATTGCCATTTTCAATTGAGGTTTCTTGCTTTTAATCATACACAACCTTCCACTACATTTATCCATCAAATGTTTACAAACTAGATATCTCCAGTAAAAAGATGAACTATCTCTTTTAGGGATGCCATACTAAGCTACAAAGTTCCATCACATGTTTTTTGGCTTTCCTCTACAAAAAATATTGTATTGTTTTTGGATCTATCAATTTTTATATTTTATTGCATATGGCTACTATGAATGAGCTATTAATAGAATAAAAGACCAAATCCATGTTTGGACAACTCGTTTATGCAACTTGCCAAATATTTTATGTGCCATGTAATTGTATGATAAGACCACAGTATTAATGTAGAAAATGATCAGAAGCATTAAAAACCCAAATAGAAATGGAGCACCTCCAACAAAGTCAAAGAGAAAAGAGGAACAAATTCCGCTACTCCTATGAGAGACATTTGGAAATGCCTAAAACATGCAATCACACAATAAGTCAAATGCAAAATAAATAAACAATGATATAATCACCAACCAAGTTCTTAACTTCTGATTGGTAACTCATTTAGCAATAGGGATCTAGATTGGCATGCTAGACATGAAACATCAATTTACATTGGATTTGCTAGGGATAAAAAATTATGGACTAATTAGAGAGCAATAAGTTGAACCCTTATTTTATAGTTGTCTATTTTGTATCCTCCTTATTTCCTTTTTCCTTGTTTGCGATCCCTATCTCACTAGAAGCGTATACCATCTCAACTCTTGAAGATGGAAGAAGGGATGGGAGGTTGGGAGTGGAGCAATCTAAATAGAATTTGTCTTCTTCTTGGCATCTCTAGGTTCGGGAACTTTGTGCAAGCCCCAAATCAAACAAAGCAAGTTCAAAGCCTTCCAAGAGGAAGCAATAATGAAGTTTGCAATGTCATTAGCTTGTTAACTAATTGAAGTATAGAATTCATCTAGATTACCATGAGTTTGCCTAAAAAGAATTGAGCTTCAAAGCAAAATACTACCAAAAGTTGCAACAAAAAAAATATCCTATGCTTTGCATGGGTGACTGAGAGTCCATGGAAGCAAATGTAAGACCCCTATGATCAACATTGCTACTTACTTTACTTGATGCATCCTTGAGTTGTAGCTTTATCAATACAAAAGGATGACACTAGACCATGTAAACAAATTACAAATGATAATAGAACCCACATACAAAAATAAAAAGTCCAAGAGAGAGATGAGTACAAGTAGAGCCTATCTATGTTTACGCAACCCAATGCGACTAAAGCACTATCAAGGTCGTTAATTGTTGTCACTCTTATATGTCCTTATTCCAAAACCTAATGATGAATCTTGAATTTCAATCTACATTTACGCAACCCAATGTGACCAAAGCACTATCAAGGCCATTAATTGTTGTCACTTTTATATGTCCTTGTTCCAAAACCTAATGATAAATCTTGAATTCCTCTTGATTCAAGGCAAAGAAGAAAAGAGTCTTCTATGTGCACCACAAATTATTGAGGAAAAGCAGTTCCTACCATTCCATTGTCCCAATAGGAAAATGCTTAGAATAAAGTGAAATGTGAATGATTTTTGAAGATCAATAAAGAACTCAATGATATACAATGTTTGAATGTCAAATGAATCCATTTTATATCATTCTTTGTGCCATTTGATATCCTCGTTGGTTATTATAACACTGCTTGATTTTGGCACAATTTAGGCTCAAATAATTGGTCCTATGACTCCTATTTGTTGATCTTTTAGTAGCAACACGTATTACATTTACAAGGGATTGCTTCTAATGTGAGGATTTGCTTCAATGAAGTGTTGGTCCTCTAGTAGCATCAAATAAGGCTCGTGAGTTGGTGACTACTTTTAACTTAACAATGCTTGTTAAGTACTAAACCTTGCATCTTAAAGTTTTTTTTTTTGTGATGGTTGCACCATTTACCTATCTATGATTGTTTTGTTTTGTTTTCATGTGGCTTCTTATCAAAAAAAAATTTTTTGGCATTGAATTTGTTTATTTCTTGTCCCTTTGTTTGAACTTTCAAAAACCACTACATATTGAAAAGCTTCTCACATTGTTTTATCTTGATATGAGGGCACAAGCCATTGAGCCATTTGAGGACTCTCATTTTCTTAAGTTCACAAATGCCCAACTGTGCAAACAAAGTGTGGAATATATTTGTGTAATTGTGGACTCACTAATTTTGTCCTTTAGAACAGTTGTTGCCATTTTATGTATTGATCTTCATAAGTCTCCACTTGAGAGTATTCATAGTTGAAGGTGTCAACAAATTATTGCAGGGTTTGTCCTAACTTGACCTCTTCTATTTCTTGATCCCAGAGACAGTCCCATCACCTTTAGAAAGGTGAGCTAACTTCTAGTAGCACAAATGTCATTCTCTCTTGATCACAAAAATGATTTCAATTGGTCAGTCCAATTTTCTACTACATCAACGTCAATTTTCCTTTTAGACAAGGAGACGTCCATATCAACTTGAACTTTGTGGGGTAGTCAGCCTTCGAAGGTTCAACTTTTTGTGAAGAACTAATTTAAGGAAACGACTTGTTCAAATCTTGACTATGAAGAATTCTCCAACTAGGAGGTATGCAAGCACTAGCCAAAAGTCAAGTGATTCTGGCGAGTCAGGGATTACACCTAATCACAATAAGGATCACATCAACCCTACAAACCAAAATATACAATAGTATTACCTTTAAGTGGCAAGCAAGAGAATCATCCCTACGGATTTGGCAATGACTCAAAGTGATTACAAAAAGGATATGGTTAAACAAAGTGCTTAAAACATGATCTTAACACCACAACCACAAACATAATTAAGACACCTTTTGAGAGCTCACAATTTTTACTTATGAGAAGCAAATCTTAATGAAATTTTTGATAAGAACACATTGTGTTCTTTCATTGGCAAGTGACTTACAAGATGTTGTAGGACGTGAAAAACCATCCTAGTTTGTTGGATTGTTCATGAACAACTATGATTGTCTATTGCATTTGATATTTCTATTATTTCAACATAACATAACATTAGAATGACTGAAATACTCAATCAAAATAAAAAACAATGCACTCAGAATAAACCAAATACCGTTCCATGCTTGTTTGTAATGCCCCAATTTTGGACCACTGATACTTAATAAACACTATGAATAATGTCACATCCATTGGTGTGCATATGATTACATATATATGCACATGTGATATGGTTGTATTAGAGTTTCCAAATTACATGGCAGAAGTTCAAGTACAAAGACTCCATTGTGTAAACATGGAAAGTGACCTTGATTAATACTTTGCCAATTTCATTTGGATGCTATTATTCTACTAGTCAGATATTGAGGTGGAAATCCAAGTGCAAAGGCTCCATTGAGCAAATGTGAAAAGTGACCTTGTATAATGGTTTAACTATTTTAATTGAATGCATCATAAGTTGTCAAACCCCTGAGACTTTTTGTATTGGGACATGGCTACAAATATATGATGTGGCAATGTTGATAGTTGACTAATAGGTAGCCTCGCATGAGCCTTACCATTGGCCTTGCTTATCCTTTCAAGCTGTTTTTTTCATAGTGAAGTGCATTCAAAACCTTTTTGTGGAAAATCCTTGACATTATTATTGCCTTTATTATCTTCAAGTTATTCATGCAGCATGTATGCTTTCCCAACTTCTACATGTACTTGATTTACTTGTGGGAGGAGCTCTTTCCACTTGCCCATTGTGCTCTTCTGCAAGTGTGTACCCTCAGTTCTAGAGAGTGCTTTCAGGCACACTTGAACCTCTGGAAAGATGGAAGATCGCTAGGGACTCCAGGCTAGCTTGGGGAGCATGGGATGGCCTAGGATCTAATGGGAATCAGGGATGACTAGTAACCTTTAAGACAGCATAGGAGTTTGGTTGCTTCTTGTTGCATGCATTTTCTTCTTGCTATATCATATTATGCATGTGGATGGTTGGGAAATGAAGTGTCAACATGCAATTGTCTTCCCATGATCATTCTAAAAATTTGGTGTTCATAAGATGAATATTAAATCTTAATTGTAGTATTTGTTTTATTCTTTTTTTTCTTTAATAATTCATAGCCGATTGGATGACCGTGTTGCAAAACTACAGTATCATTTGGGTAATGTTACATTGTTGGACTTGCATGAGGAATTGTGACCAAGCAACAAGCACCACAAAACATGGTTCTATTGTTCTTGCATAGCAGCATTAAAGACAATGATGACTGATCATATATACATAGAACAATAGACATAAACAAAACATTACACTTGAGAAAAACCAAGTGTTAATAAAAGATGAGATTAAGACATGGCAGGATGAGAGGGAGAACATGTAAGGAGAACACTAGGCAATGGCAAGAAAACAGAGATTGTAGAACATATTCTTGACCCAGTTATGTCCCTGAACAACTATAATTCAAAAAAATTGAAGTACTAACATGTTTGCAATCTTCTTCATTAATTAAGAGGTAGATAAAGACGAAAGAAATATATATATAACACTATTCGTAGTATGTAAAATTAAGTTCTTAATTTGTGTTCAATGGTCTCCGTTTTATTACTATACTGCAGATCTAAAACCATATTTTTAAACCAGGCTCAACAGTCTCAGATCAAAAGTAGCACCTTCAGTTTACCCATCTAAAATATTATTGAATAAGGTAGGATTTTTACTTGAGAAAGAGTGGGTACACTTGTAGGATCAAAGTTCTCACAATCATCAGGATTTATTGGCACACAAACACGACCTGCAGGGTACAAAGTAATAGATGACTACAAGTTAGTGAAACAGGCCCTGAGAAGTGGCTGGTTTACAAATTGACTGATAGAGAATACGGATACACACAAAGCTACTAAAGAATATTGAGGACAAGCTATTGTACTCATTACAATATATAAAACATGCAAGGAAAAGAGCCAAGCTACATTTCTAGAGCCTAGACAAAAACAAAAGCAAAAAATTTAAAAAAAAAAAAAACCAACCAGTTTTTGGATGAATGCAAAATGGTGACTTCAGCAAGTGATTCATATGCTTTGACACCTGACAGGATTAAGAAGAATTTAGCCTTCCTGTGAAATGAATTACTTACCAAAAATACACACAACATATAACCAATATCTTATACCTCCATGTCTAGCCGAGGGTAGGTGTAAGAGAAAACAATTTCTTCAATGCAATGCCGTAATCCTTGTGCCTGTAGCACAAGTTCCAAACATACAAAATGAAGAACTCAAGAACTAAACACTAGACTGCATAAGATGCATCTGTAAGCATAAATCTAAACATTTTTTTATGAAATTCTAATAAAACACCTTACCCTATGTTTGCCTGACTCAAGTAGCTGTCTCAATTGTTTCCAGCGACCAATACCATTATTATCTTCTTTTGAAACAGATGAACGCCTGTTTTCTCGCCATTTCTCTCGAAGTTGGGATGCAATTGCTGTCCATTCCAAAAATTGCCACACAAAGGAACAACATTATTGTATCATCGAAAAGGAAAAATTGTAGGAACCCAGATTTTGCATAAGTAGCGAAGCAGAATAAATAGGCTAAAGGAGAGAAGAATGGCATATCACTGATGAACCAGATTATATAAAATCTCTAGTCAGCTGTGGCATAATTGAATTTACTGTGTCAAGATAATAAATGGTTTAGACAAACCCTACAATCATCTGGTATCAAATCCAATATCTTCTGATATCTGTCTTCCGATAAAAATAACTTCTGACTGGAAAGAACTTTGTCTTCAAAATAAACCCTTAAGACATCTGCATAAGCTCTTCTGCAAAAATAATTTAAAGACGTCTTTATGTATAATAACTGAATCCTGTTTACATAGAAAATAAATAAAACTAAATAACAATTGTAACTGATCAAAAATTTGTTCATGGAAAGAACATACGCCAAAGAAGGATGAAGCACAGGCCCACTCAGAGAGACCATTTTATTAGTGTTTTCACTCCCCTGCATGGAATAAAATCCCTATAATCAATATTGTGAATATTGAAAAAACTACTTGCAAAGATATTATTATTGTGAAACTATAGCATTGAGCATCATGTAAGCCAACACAGATATCAAAGAGACTAACCTTGTACACACGGAAATAGGAAGCAATTGCAGCTCTTTGCTCATTGCTTAGCCTATAGATGGTAAGTACTAGTCTTAGTTCTTCATCACAGAAAAATGTGCACGCAGACAGTGACGCAATTTGAGTTCTTTCAAAAAGGAAACAACTTTCACCTTCTTGCTCTTCCATCACATACCCAGCAATGAACCCCACGGCGACCACTATAAACCCAGAGGATGTGCTCAAAACCAAAATCCTCTGCACATAGATTAAAGACAGTAAATTGCAAGTCATTGACAACAAAACAGATGGCAATAACGACACACCTATTAAACAATATGTTCTTGATACCAAAATCCAAATTCAACTGGTGCACTTAGTGTTCAATATAACCCAACCTCGAAGAGAAGTATCTATGACTTTAACAGCAATGGTCATCAAAGGCCAGCAGTCTAAGCAAACATCTGCTCCAGAACAACAATATCGTACGTCATCATAGTCGGTAATATCCTGTTGAAAAAAGTTTTAAAAAAGGAAGTTATCAGATCAAAAGATGTACCACATCTAACATACAATGCATAGTCTTGAATGTGTTGTTAAAAAGCAACCACTCACAATATCAAAAACCAGCTCCCTTTCAATAGGATTGAAAACCTTGTCTCCTGCTTGAGCATATGCATGTCGCTTTGCAGGCTGAGACAAAATCAGGAACAGCGAAACCATCACATGACAAAAACATATCAATTTTCTATAATTACATATGAAACATAGCAAATATATTATGAAAAAAAATATGTGTGACGGTGTATCTTATACATCGACATTGTACACAGCTCCAATATCTATCTTATGTGGGCACTTCTCTCTGATGGAATTCTCCATATCTGCTGCATCTTGAAAAGACTGAAACCGAATATATATATCATGTTCTAAAGTAAAGGAGAACTCCCTCCGACCAAAATAAGATGAATCACAGGCTGGGTGCTTGCCATCTGCACATAAACTCGTGAGATTTAATGACAACATTTAAGACCAAAATACAATAAACAAAACACAGCAGTTAGCATAGTTTGGGGAATGGGTTGTGGCAAATTTAATTGTGCTTACCATGTCCACATGACAGCCACTTGAACATTTCAGCATATGGAAACAGTTTTCCTGCACAGTTCTAGAAGTCACACATCAAACTAATCTAAAGCTCATATCACTTTGGCATAAGCATATCTTGATGTATACGAATTTCAATTATATACAGCATAATATAATTATATAAGTGTGAATTACCTGCCCCTTTCACTTGTAAGGTATATTTATGCAATCCCATCTTACCAGAAACGGGAAACGTGAAGGAAAATGGTGGTTTGTTGAGGTTGCACAAGAAACCAATTAGAAATGGTTTCCGTATACATACATATTTATCACATTTATTGACATAAGTTACAAATATATCAACATTTTATACATTTATGAATATAAGTTATAAATTAAGACACAAATATATCAACATCTTATGCAGTTATAAATATAAGTTATAAAATCAAATCATTCTTGAAACCTGAAGACGAACAAAGCAAATGTATCTTCTCCAGACTCCAAACTGAAATGTGAAACATTATAATACTCAAAAAAAAAAAATTATATACTTGATAAAAAAAGGGACAGTCAATTACAATTTTCTAAAAAAAAAATCAGACTCTAACACAAGACTTCAAAGCCGTAACCCTAGCAGAACACCCTACACATGCTTGCAGTAGAGACCGTAAAATGAAATGGCGGCCCTAACCCTTGATGCAGCTTCTTCAATCATTGAGTGTTTGCAAATTTTGCTTTACTGTAGGAAGTCAAATTACTCTCTAATCCAATGAATTCTCTGAGAATCAGGGGATTCTTTGGGAAACATTGAGATTCATATCTTGAATTTTTAAGATTAGAGATTAATTAAAAAATGGTCTCTAATCTTCAAAATTCAAGATATGAATCTTAATGTTTCCCAAAGAATCCCCTGATTCTCAGAGAATTCATTGGATTAGAGAGTAATTTGACTAAACACATGAGGTATTATTTGTTTACCTCATATATTTTTAAGATTAGAGACCATTTTATAACTAGTCTCTAATCTTATAAAATGAAGGTTTAAGATTATAGGTTTTAAACATATAATCTTAAACCGTGCTTGCAGTAGAGACTGTAAAATGAAACGGCAGCACTAACCCTTGATGCAGCTTCTTCAATCATTGAGTGTTTGCAAATTTTGTTTTACCGTAGGAAGTCAAATTCCTCTCTAATCCAATGAATTCTCTGAGAACCAGGGGATTCTTCGATAGAGGTAAAATTATTACTTTAGATTTTTTTAATAGAGAAAAAAATCAATGTTTATTGTTTCTAATGGAGGAAATGCAGGCATCTTGGTGTTCTATCATTCCATACACATCAATGTAAGGATACAAACCCTAAAATCTGCATCCAGATTGGGAGAGATATCAGAAAATGTAGCAGAAACTTGCGGTGAAGTAAAAGAATGCTCTGTTTTATTGTGGATACAACAACAGAAATTGGAGCAGTGAAGACACTTGTAGTCAATAAAGCAAGCAAAGGTCAAAAAAAAACAGTGGTAGGAACCTACCATAGTAGACCCTGAGGTAGTCAGCGTTGAATCCTTGAGGAAAATCGGTTACATTGTCAATCTGCATGTGATCTTCGCCCTCTCTGGATTTCTCTTCTTTGGCACCTGCACATCCCAAATTTGCAAATGAGTTGGTAGTCCCTTACATCTTCTTCGTCCATCCAAACCAGCAACCAACGATCTGAGTTACCCAACCAGGTGAATTGAAATTTAATGCAGTAAAGAAGGGGAAGGGGTAGAAGATCCTCCCACCGAGCTGTTCGTCTTCCATGGGTACTGCTGTCTCTTGCACCATGTTTCTGTATCTCTATTTCGCTGGTCTCTCGCCCAACTCGCAAACAGTGAGGTTGGGTTGAAAGAGGCATCTGTATCACCAAACAATTTTGGCGGGAAAATCAGATCCCCTATCGCTCCGGGCTAAATTTGACGGTCGACCCTACATGTCATGAAATGTTTTTATTTATTCAACATTGCCTTTCAAATGTTAGTGCTATTCAGAGTACCCAACCCCATATATATATATATATATATAATAATTTTTTAGAGTTTTTATAATTTGTCCAAATTTTCATCTTACATTTTATATGATCTATTAAAAAAATTGATTGTATTTTACGATTGAAAAATACAAATACAATCATACGACCATTAAATTTAGATATTGCTTATCGTTGATGGCGGTTTTGATAAGAAAATCAGAGCACCTATCATCCCAGACTAAATTTGACAGTCGACCCTTCTTGTCATGAAATGTTCTTATGACAATCGACCCTAACTATCATGAAATGTTCTTATTTATTCAACATTGGCTTCAAATATTAGTGCAATTCATTGGGAGAAAAAAACTATATTTATTATAATCTTTTAGAGTTTTTGATAATTTGTCCAAAAGTTTACCTCACAATTTATACAGTCTAAAATTGAATGTATCTTACGATTAAAAAATACAAATACGATTATTATGCCCTCAAATTTAATCCTTGCCTATCACTGATGGTAGTCACTCCCTATTTTTCTAAAAACATATAACAAATGACACTTTGTTTGGCCCCCATCACATGGGATTGGGAACTTCCGTTCTAAGCACATGATCATAGGTTGCAATCTCTTTAACTTACTTTTTAATGGTAGAGGAATCAGTAACATGGGACTTCCCCTATAACGTCTACCTCGTTAAGCAACCACGAAGTCAACATGCCTATAATGTCTACCGTGTTGGGTAAACATGAAGTAAATGGAACCCTGACCCCCAAGGGAATCGAACAATGGAAACAAGTGGGCAAACATTGAAGCTGCATCTAGATCTCTATCCTAGGGGTTAAACTTGCTCACATCATCATCATCATCATCATCATCATCATATATTTGTAATTACATTATAATAAATTGAGACTTTCGTAGTCCTAAGGAGCTCATGTTTGTAATTCTTACAAAAGTTCTACATCTTGATGACGGATTGCATGTTGCAATCCAAAATATCAATAGATAAATAAAATCTTACGAAAGTCTCTATATATATATATATATATATATATATATATATATGGATTGGATTGCATGTTGCAATCTAAAATATCAATAGATAAATAGGAAGGGATAAATATTTTTGGAAAAAAGTGTATAGATCTTATTTATCTATTGAAATTTTGGATTGCAACATGCAATTCATCGTTGAGATCTAGAACTTTTGTAAGAAATAGAAACATGAGCTCCTTATATAAGTAACTTTGTGAAGCACAAGGTGCACATTGGGCCCACATTAGGACAATAAATGCATCTAGTCATTTTAATTATTAAATTGGAATCACCATATGAAAAATAATAAATGTAGGTATCTTAAAGTGGGATAACTTTTTAAATTTATTAATGATGGGTTTCCATGAGTATCTCAAATCCAAGACCTCGTCCCTATTCAAATTTTGGGAATGTTTGCCAATTTCCACCACTTCCCTCATCAAAGCTTTAAGTAATGGTTCTCTAACTACTGAGATTTTGGTATCCTCAAAACAGGGATTGTGCAAGGTTTTTGTTAAGTGCTCCACTAATGTCGATTATTCTTACCTCTCAAGGTGGATGTTTTTGCCATGTTCCTTGACCTTCATTTGAATAAATCTTGTTTCTTCAATGCAAGGGACATTACAAGAGCATTTGATTCTATAAATCCAAATTTTTAGGTTGAGTTGTAACTTATCTTTTATTGTTCTTGGTACCATTCTTAATTTATTTTTAAGAAAAAAGATGGTCTTAATTTTGGAAATCTTGTTGGAAATGCCTTCTATATAAAGAAGGAAAGCCACTTGAATATATGTTGAGGTATTGTCCCTTTATCTATAACTTTAACATTATCTTCCTTGCTTAAAATCCCTCAAAATTTGCTTCCCTTTGTTCTCAATGTTATTTTTCAAATCTCTGCACCTAAAGTGTCTTCAATATCTTTAATCTAAGAGTGATTGTATCCAGTCATTGACTGAGGTAGAGGGCTTCTACAACAAGTAAATTGATCTATTTTTCAACCCTTAAAGTCATAACGGTAACATGATTAATAAGACAAATGTGGTAATTGATAGTATTACTACCAAGAACACGAACATGGTTGTTAAGTCCACTTAGTAAATAACATGAGATAAATTGAAATTCACTATTGACTTGATGACCCTAGTAAGCATGTTTTGGGATAAAAGAAAGACTGTGGTAAACATGGGTGCTTGGCCCAACATTGATGAGGGCATCAAGAGGAGGAAGTAGCGTTTATGGAATAATTCATTGTGTAAAAAGGAAAGAGTATTTCAATAATAAGAAACATATTGGGTTGCCTATGTTGCCTTTTGATTAAAATATAAATTGTAAAATCCAATAATAACTTACTAAGGATATGCTTGGGTGCCCAATTTATATAAGGTTGACTATGAATCTCTTGGAGTGACAAAGTGTTTGGTATCTAATTATGCACAAAAGCTTTTACTTAGACACAAGTAACCTAATGGCAAACACTATAATGTTTGACTAAATTGTCAACGTCAATTTCGACATCTAGGCATCAAAATCAGAGGATTTATACACAAAAAACATGGAAATCTACATAAAATTTTCAACATCACATGTAAATCAAAATTGTAATGTAAATATATTAAAATTTTAAATGCATAGAATGTTCTCTTGGACATCTATTTCGACATGGTCTCATTCATTTTGACATGCACATGCACCTCAAAATTTTGATGTGATTCATATCACATCAAATTTTGGACATTTTAAACATATTAAAAATATATAACTATAGCCATCAAGGGCATGTCATAGTAGTCATTACAAGCATATCATGTACTTCTTGTATTCAATGTAGAGACATGGATGTTGTAGTTTGTTAAACATTTTTATGTCCCTTCTCTATGCTACCACATTTTGCAACTTATATTCATTAGAGGGTCTATACCTTACATAATATTTTCAAGTTGCTACATAAGTGTATGCACATCCATTTAAGTATAATTGAAAGTGGATATTTTGCATATGTTGTAATTGCAAACATCATGATAGACACTATGCAAAATTTTGTAACATACAAAAGGCACATAAATTGTTTGACAAAGCGACTCAATGGAATGTGCTCACATGGACTACCATGATGGACTTAGAACCTTTGGTTGTGATTTGTGCAGAGGCAAGGATCTTAACTTTATGATATGATATGTTAGTGACTTTAGTAGTGTTAGATTGTGGAGTTAAAAGCTTCACTGATGCAGACATTGGAGGAGGGTGTTGAGTGTCACAGTCGCTGGCGTCGGTTAGGCCAACCGACGTTGGTCACCCCCAGGTAGACAAGGACCGACGTCGGTCGCTTGTGCGGTTCCAGAACTGCAAGTTCACAGACAGTTAGTTAACGAACCGGTTATTTGCATGAAGAAGGCTAATTATAGTCTTGAGTTGCAGATCTAATTATTGTAATTGGATGTCTAATTATTGTTTGCATGAGATCTATATAATAGACTCATGGGTTGTATTGTAATTTGTGCTAGAGAGTAAGAGAGCAAATATTAGCTCCTTCAGAGTGAAGAGAGCATGGTGTGTTCCTCCTAGTGCCACAGTGCCAAGTATGGGTGCTGGTTTAGAGAATCAGAAGGGTTCTTCATGTACGTAAGATCTTGGTCAGCAGGTGTGCAAGACCACATTTGGAGATTTGCATGGTAAGTGAGATCATTGATCTGCAGGTGTATGTGTGTGCGAGGTCTAAGGTTTGCAGGTGTGCAGAACCAGGTTGATCTGCAAGTGGTAGTAGGATCAAGGTGACAGCAACACAACAAGGAGCAAGATCAGGTGGGATCTACTTGGAGTACGGTGTGTACTCAGTTGGAGAGCAAAGAGGAAGGCAAGGTAGTTCCTTCCAAAGTAGATCATTTGAGTTGCAAATTGTTGCAAGTTCATGGGAGATCTACTTGGAGTATGTGTGTATACTCGAAACTTGGGTACGTGGAGTACTCGATTAGACTAGTAGTGATTGTCACTTACTAGTGGTACTAGCAGTAGTGATACTAACTGGTTGACTGGCGGTGTTGTTACTGGCTGGTGGAGGTGAACACCAACTCTGTGTTTGAGTTGAGTGTTGAGACCGTGATTGAGAGAGAGCTTTGAGGAAAGAAAACTGAGAGTCCTAGAGGTGTGGGAAGCCTTGAAGGTGTAAGAAGACTGTGGCACTTCTTTATTATAATTTTCTTTTGTAAGAGTATTAATACAATTAGTTATTGTCTCTCATATTCTGTGTTATTTCTGAATTCTAGTTACTTGTTACTTCTGGTTTAATTTCGCATGTTTAGTTGCTTGGTAATCAATGGTGCTTCCCGGTCCTAACAGTTGGTATCAGAGCTAAGGTTGCAGGGAGCAGGTTTTGTGTTTGATTATAGGTCACTCTTAGGGGTTTCTGATTGAGTGGGAGTATAGCAACGGCAAAAGAAAGTACACTAAGAATGGAGGAATTCAAAGGCACGAATGGTCAATTACGGTGTTATAGAAAGAAAGAGCAGGTAAAGAGAAATTGTTGGTTGGTAGAAGATCAACATGAAGGAACTGAAGAAGCAGATGTTGTAGGTGTTGTTGCACAGGATGCTCTGGGATGTTCCTTGGATAAAGTTGAATCTTGTTTTATAGATTCTGTTGCCTCTTTCCATGCAGTTCGAAATAGAGTATTTTTCCATGTTAAAGTCTTTGGAGACTTTGGAAAGATTGATTTAGGGGCTGGTGTGCCTTGTCAAAGAATTGGCAAAGGGGAAGTGAAGCTGAAAGTGCAGGCGGCCAACACATGGGTGTTGAAGGAGGTCATGCAGGTCTCGGTCTTGAAGATGTGGCTAATTTCTTTAGAAAAGTTGGGTAATGAGAGATGCACAAGAACTCTCACAGCGGATGCACTTGAATTAACTGGTGGTAACAAAGTAGGTATCCTTTATCTATCTACTTATATTACTGATTCTTCTTTTGTTACGAAGACGTGGCTTTGTAGGCTTGGTCACATGAGCAAGAAGGAGATGCATGTTCTTAAGCGAAAGTCAAATGTGTTTGACAGACTTAAGAACTGGAAAGCCTTGTGTTCTTGGAGGAGATGACGGATAGAGATCAGTGGAGGGGGCTGGATACTTCTAAGCAGGGCAATTTGGACATGGGTATGATTCAAAAAGAGCTCGCGGGTAACAAGTCATCACTCACAAGCGAACACAGTTACCGGCATCGGTCAAGGGGAACTAGCGTTGAACAGAAAGGTGTTGATGTCGGTCATGTGCAGACCAGAGCTGGTGGTGTCAGGTAGGGTGGTTACTGGCGTCAATCAAGGAATCGATGCCGACGACCAGGTAAGACCGACGTCGGTCAAGAAACTGGTGTCAGTAGAAAGGACAGTTGCATGTAATCAATGTCAATCGGATGCAGATTGTGTGGTGACTGAGGTCGGTCACTGTAACGGATTTTGGGTAGACAGCAAGTTGTCAAGGAGTCTCAAACGCCCATATGGAGGACTAAAAGTGGTAAGTAAGCCTCAAATTCGTTGTTCCTCTTCTTTATACTCGTTGCTCACTGCAAAGCAAGAAGGATCCAAGAAACAGTGGGAGCATGGCATGATTAGGATGCAGAACCAAACGGGAGATTTGGTAGGGTTGCCAGCCGAAAGAAATCACTGAAAGATGAATGGATACCTTAGTTAAAGAATAAAGAGAATGGACACGTGAGACGGAAGGCCAGGTCATATGGTCTTGAGCAAGCTGCAGGACAGTGGTACAAGGCTGACAGGTGGTACCAGGTGGATGACAAAGCAGGGCTTTAGTCAATGTCAGTATAACCATTGTGTTTGTCTTACCAAGTGGATGATGGTCGCAACATTATCCTGTTATTGTATGTGGATGGTATGCTTTGTGCAGGTTCACACATACAGGGTTTTGCTGAGCTAAGGGTAAGGTTAGTTCAGTGGCATGTCATGAGAAATTTAGAACAGCAAAATTCTTTGGCATGAGAGACATGGAAGATCACAGGTTGATTTTGTCTCTAGTGGGAGCTGATGTGAATCAGGTGTTAGCGAGGTTCAATACGCAGGATGCAAAACTGGAGCACACCAAGGGCTGGATAGTTCAGTGTCTGAAATCACATGAGGTCTGGTATAGACCTGAGTTTTCCCCAGCAGTGGGAGCTGTCAGAGAGTTAGGAGCCAATTCAGGGAAGTGGGTTCTCAGGTATTTGAGAGGGACCAGCAGCAGGTATACATGCTATGCAGGGTCAGGACTTCACTACATGGGTTTGTAGGTTTGGATGTGGCAGGTTACTTGGATGACAGGAGGTGCACCATATGTTGTGTGGTGGGTGGTCTTCAGGATTAATCTTGAAGAGGGATACAAGCCAGGAAATAGATTAGACGTTGTATAGGTATAGGTATAGTGCAGTTGTTTATCTCCAAGTGGGAGATTGTTAGGTTGTGGAGCTAAAAGCTTCACTGATACAAACATTGGAGGAGGGTGTTGAGTGTCACAGTCATCAACGTCGGTCAGGCCAATCGACATCGGTCAGGTGGAGACAGGAAACTGCCGACGACGGTCAGATATCGGTCGACGTCGATCACCCCCAGGCAGACAAGGACCGATGTCGATCGCTTGTACGGTTCCAGAACTGCAAGTTCATAGACAGTTAGTTAACAAATCGGTTGTTTGCATGAAGAAGGCTAATTATAGTCTTGAGCTGTGGATCTAATTATTGTAATTGGATGTCTAATTATTGTTTTCATGAGATCTATATAGTAGACTCATGGGTTGTATTGTAATTTGTGCTAGAGAGTAAGAGAGCAAATATTAGCTCCTTCAGAGTGAAGAGAGCATGGTGTGTTCCTCCTAGTGCCACAATGCCAAGTATGGGTGCTGGTTTGGAGAATCAGAAGGGTTCTTCATGTATGTAGGATCTTGGTCAGCAGGTGTGCAAGACCATGTTTGGAGATTTGCATGGTAAGTAAGATCATTGATCTGCAGGTGTATGTGTGTGCGAGGTCTAAGGTTTGCAGGTGTGCAGAACCAGGTTGATCTGCAGGTGGCAGCAGGATCAAGGTGACAACAACACAACAGGGAACAAGATTAGGTGGGATCTACTTGGAGTGCAGTGTGTACTCAGTTGGAGAGCAAAGAGGAAGGCAAGGTAGTTCATTCCAAAGTAAGATCATTTGAGTTGCAGGTTGTTGCAAGTTCATGGGAGATCTACTTGGAGTATGTGTGTATACTCGAAACTTGGGTACGTGGAGTACTCAGTTGGACTGGTAGTGATTGTCACTTACTAGTGGTACTGGCAGTAGTGATACTGACTGGTTGACTGGCGGTGTTGTTACTGGCTGGTGGAGGTGAACACCAACTCTGTGTTTGAGTTGAGTGTTGGGACCGTAATTGAGAGAGAGCTTTGAGGAAAGATTACTGAGAGTCCTAGAGGTGTGGGAAGCCTTGGAGGTGTAAGAAGACTGTGGCACTTCTTTATTGTAATTTTCTTGTGTAAGAGTATTAATACAATTGGGTATTGTCTCTCATATTCTATGTTATTTCTGAATTCTAGTTACTTGTTACTTCTGGTTTAATTCCGCATGTTTAGTTGCTTGATAATCAATGGTGCTTCCGGGTCCTAACAAGTAGATATTTCTCCTGTGCCTTTATGTTGGTTATGAAATTGAGGGAATTTGATAATTGGTGCATTGGGATATCATGTTATCATTGCATTAGTTTTTCAAACAATTTACATGCCCTCTCCATGATGTGATGCTTAGCAACTAAGATTGTATTGGGATCAATTCACTCATTAAATTATAATATCTTAACATAATCATTACATTGGTTTCTCAAACAATTCAAGGTTTCTATATAGGGGTATGTACATCTATCAAAGCATGGTAGAAAGTAAATATTTTTCATATCTTATAGTTGCATTAAAACGTTGATAGACGTATATTACAAATTTCACCAAAAGACAAAATTTAATGTCTTAACTCTATCGCCGTAGTCCATGTGGCCACATTTTGTCAAAATATAATTAATAGTTCCATCAAATTCATAAAAAATGTGAAGGAAAGATCATTATAACATTTACTTATGTTTAGTGAACAGGAAAGGATATCATAATTATGACCTGATATGTTACTTATTTTCATAGATGTTGCTCTCAATGTAGCAATATATGAATGTTACAATTTGCAAAACAAAATTTGTGGCATGGGGCTAAATGTTGACAAGAATTAGAGATTCTTACTATTTTTATGAAAATTGATTAATGGTTATGAGACACTACACTAATCATCGAAAGTGAAGGGTGCACTTAAATATGAAATAAATATACTAATATCACCCAAAATAGACCGGAATGTGCAAAGATTTGGATAATTAAAATGTTTAAAACTTAACAAAAGGTGTCATTAAAAATACCTAAATCTTGACTTGCCTATACACTATAAGACTTAAGTTGAGAAAATAGGTCCGAAAGTAGTCCCAAAGAAAATCCAAAATTTTGGTATAGATCATAATAGTGTTGAAAAATAGCCAAAATTGAAGGGCTCAATTTTGGTAGCATGATACATTTTTGACAACATGGTTCAATTTCACTCAGATGATGTCAGATCCTCCTAAAATTATGTGAGCGCTTTCATATGTGTCTTTTGTTAGAAACGTCTCTCAGAGTGTGAAACTGATGCGAAGATATTCCATAATTTATTTTCCTTTCTTCGAATCGTAATCCACTCTGAGAGACCTTGCAAGAGTGTAAAAAATGGGTGTAGTTACGAGATGCCTACGTTAATCAAACCCGCATTCTCAAACAATTTGAAAATTAACACTCATTTAATATAACAAGCAATATAGCGTAATGTGAATATCTTGACCCTCATCCTTGTGTATGAGATGCAAGCAACTAGTATATTTTATATGTTCTTTCACTATTATTTAGATTTTGGTAAAAGGGATGTAGACACTTCAATCAATAGTGGTAGTAATAAAAGTGTGGTGTAACTTAGGATATGAATTTTGATCCTTTCATACAAGTGGATATGTTCTATATGCATTGGCATGTTTGTGTATATATAGACTTCTTGATTTAAAATTAAGACCTATTGACATGCAAGACAACAATAAAAATGGTGGGAAATCTCACAAATAAGGGCAAAAACACCGACAAATTCAAGGATAGGGGTCAAAGGACCCACAAGCCACCAATAACCAAGATTGAACAACTAGATCTTGCTCACGATCAAAATCAAACTGATCAATTTTAGAAATAACCAAGATTATGACCTAAACCCCTAAAATAATGTTTTTGATCTTTCAAGAGCATTGGGAATCTTGCCAGGATAAAAATTTAAAAAAAAAGTCGATAAATAGGTTTTCAAGCATTATAGATTGAATGGTGGTATTATAATAGCCTTGAAGTAAACTGAAAGTATATTTGTAACCTTGACAACATAAGGCAAGAGAAGGAAAATGGGGCCCAATGATGAGCCATATAAATGGCATAATTTGAACCCCATACATATCTATCTTTTTGGCCTCCAAATGCCAACATTTCCTATATGCCTTGTACATTTCCTTGTTTTAAGTGTGTGTGTGTGTGTGTGTGTGTGTGTAGACACTATGTTTATGGGAATGAATATAGTTTTTGTCTTGTGATTAAAGTTGAATATGTTATCCTTTATTATGATGCTTTTGTTAGGATCAACAAGGATCTAGCTTTGATACCGGATGTTAGGATCAAAAATAGCCTAATCCTAAACATGTGCAAGAATTGAATTGTGAAAATCAAAACAAGCTATAGAAAACACAAAAATAAGAGAGAACACATTACACAAGATATATGTGGAAACCTTGCTAAACTAGCTAGGGAAAAACCATGTGGCAAAGGCAGCATCCAAACTTCATATTTTTATCAGCAACTCTCTTCTACAATAGCTCCTTTCAGCAACTCCTTTCTAGTGCTAACAAGCACTCAAGTGAACCAAGCTTGCAACCAAGCCATACAGGCTCCAATTTCCAACATCATGATATTAATACCATGGCATCCAAGGGAGCTCCAAGCTTCTACCTAATTCTCCAAAGATCTATACCATGCTTCTAATACACTAGGTGAGCGATGGTCTCTAAGCCTTATATGCTCTAACCACCTAAGCATGATGATGCTTACAACCCAAACATCTAGGTGAGTTAGGCTTACAAGCCTTCCAAACTCCAACCTTATATCATGCAAGTTCAAACTTGCAAGGATCCAAGTGATCCACTAAATGGATCCCTGAATGGGATAAACAACACAGAGGAGAACATAATGCTTTAATAAAATTTTACAAGAATGAGAGAGAGAAGAGAGAGAGGGAGAAAACTTACGGCTACTCCAAGAAATTCACCGCATTTGAGTGGGTGTCATGTGATCTTAGTGTTGGTTGTCCCCATGTGCCAAAAGTCCTCAAAAATGACTCTCTACTTAGACAAAATTTAAGGCTACCTTCATATGGCTCCAAAACTTGCTCCCCAATTCCATGAGTGAGTCCAAACACTCAATAATGTTCTTCTTGTCTTCATCTCCAAGGGTCAACAAAGTGGATGCTCTAGTTTAGATAAGATCCAAGCCACCCCATGTGACTCCAATAATTGCACCCCACTCACACATGTGAGGCTAATCTGTAATAGTGCATTATTGTCTTCTTATTCCATGTGACCACACAAGTTCGAAAGGTGTTGCAATCACCTTTTGACTTTATCCACACATGGGAATCATAGGTCTCCTTACAAATTCAACCCATGCATGACCCTTTGTCTTTTGCATCATGTGACAACCCACATGTGACTCACTAAGGACAAAACCCATGTCCTCTAGTGGAGTACTACATCCCACACCTATCACATCATCATGATCACACTTGGGACCCACTATGGGCCCTACTACCACATCACCTTCCTACCACATCACCTGCATGCCATGTCACCATGCATGCCAATTCATCTACACACCTACATGCCACATCACCTACATGTCATGTCACCATGAATAGTGCTTATGAATAGTGGCTTCATACCCAATAATCTCCCACTTGAATTCATATAAACAAGACTTTACCACACCTATGTCTTCTTCCAACTGGCTACCATCCAGCTGTATTTTATGTTGTCATCAATGCCCATTGCTACTCCACAACAAGCCCAGTATAAGTTTTTTGCACTACTAAAACTTCTCTATCCTTGCTGGCTTTGTTAACATTTGCTCCTCCATAGTAGATTTATAGCAACATGAAGTGAATCCCACTTCACCACAGACCCAATCCTCTATCCAAGATTTTTCCATGAACCACTCATAACTCCCACTATTTGGAAGTATATGTTCTAGTGCACAATATGGCTTTCTTGAGGCTTTTCCTACTCCAAACGAATACAATAAATAGGATAACCATCTTATCCTCCTTCACAAGACACTCTAGAAGATAACTCATAACTGTAAGAAGTGGGATACCTATCTTTCTTACTTCCATGTCCACTATGCATATCCATCCTTGGTTTGTTCCTCCAACCACCTTCATTACATCTTAATCACCTGAGCCATCATATAGTGATCATGTTGGGGCTTGTATCCAACATGCTATCAAACATAGCAGAAACCTCTACTAAAACTTGGCTCTCTATGAAGGTACTATTGTACCCCATCCACATATCCACTTCAGTCCGTATAGTCTTCAAACCACAAACCATCAACTCTTTTCCTCATCCATTTAGCCCTCTAGCTACTCCATCTCATCATGAGACCACCATCTAAAAATGATGCTTTTGCATCCCACTGATCTAACCATGAATAAAAACAAGTACTCACTGTACTCTTGACAATAGTCTACAACCAAACAAAATAACCACATAAGTTAATCACATGACTCCTCCATATGTACATATTGCTACCCACCACGATCAACATGGTACCCATCCTCAAAACTTAGGAAGTCATTATGCTACTCAATGCATCACTATACCTATCTAGTTTTTGAGCCTCAAATATACAACCAAGCTGCATCCTGCTCTTCCGCATGTCACACACATGGCCTTCTCCTTCCACAAAACCTCAGGTCTCTTGTTATTCTCCATCCATCCTGTACTACCTCAAACAATAGGAGAGAATAACGCATATAAGTCAATACCTGACTTTTACATGTAGCAAACTACTACCCACCATGCTCAACATGGCACCCATCCTTAGTTCTTGGGAAGTTATCGTACTACTCAGTGCATCACAATACCTACCAAGTTTTTGAGCCCCAAAGATACAGTCAAGTTGCATCCTACTCTACTTCATGTCACACACATAACCTTCTCCTTCCATGGAACCTTGGGTCATATTTAGTCTTCTCCGTCCAGTACTACACTAATTACATAATCAAATTTCTCGTACCTCTTCTTCTACATTTAATTTGTTCACATCTCAACCAACGCATTGTGGTGGTAGGATCCTATAATTTATATCCCTTCTCTAGTAGATAAACTCTATCTACACCAATGGAGTCCATCTTGCTCCTCAAGTTGTATGGTTGCTTCTTCAATAGGAACACTATTGGTGTTGATCTGTCTAGCAAAGCTTATTCAACTTCTCCTCCATTCTCCATCTTCCACCAAGAGAGAAATACTTGTCATGCAAATTTTTTTTATTTCCATATATTGGTCTCTCCACCTATAGCTCCCACTTACACAAAACTAGCCAAACCAGGCTCTGATACCACTTGTTAGGATCAATAAGGCTTAGGTATAAATAGCTAAAGCCTAGTTTTGATACTAGATGCTAGGATCAAAAATGGCCTATTCCTAAACACGTGCAAGAATTAAATTACAAAAATTAAAACAAGTTACATAAAACACAAAAACATGAGAGAACACATTACATAAGATATACATGAAAACCCTACTAAACCAACTAGGGAAAAACCACAAGGTAAAGGTAGCATCCAGACTTCATATTTCCATCAATAACTCTCTTCTACAACAACTCCTCTTAATAACTCCTTTTTAGTGTTAACAAGCACTCAGGTGAACCAAGTTTACAACTGAGCCTTACAGGCTCCAACCTCCAACCTCCAACATCATGATACTAATACCATAGCATCTAAGGGAGATACAAGCTTACACCTCTTTCTCCAATAATCTATACCATGCTTCTAATACATTGGGTGGGCCATGCTCTCTAAGCCTTACAGACTCTAACCACCTAAGTATAATGATGCTTACAACCCAAACATCTAGGTGTGTTAGGCTTACAATCCTTCCAAACTCCAACCTTCTATCATGCAAGTTCAAACTTGCAAGGATCTAAGTGATCCACTAAATAGATTAATCCACCAAGGGATCCCCAAATGAGATAAATAACAAAGAGGAGAACATAATGCTTTAATAAAATTTTACAACGATGAGAGAAAGAAGAGAGACAGGGAGAAAACTTCATGGTTACTCCAATAAATTTACCACATTTGAGTGGGTGTCATGTGACCTTAGTGGTGGTTGTCCCCATGTTCCATAATTCATCAAAAATGACCCTCCACTTAGACAAAATCCAAGTCCACCTTCACGTGGTTTCAAAACTTGCTCCCCACTTCCACAAGTGAGTCCAAACACTCAATAGTGTTCTTCTTATCTTCATCTCCAAGGGTCAACAAAGCGGATGCTCTACTTTAGACAAGATCCAAGCCACCCCATGTGACTCTAAGAATTTCACCCCACTCACACATGTGAGACCAATCTGCAATAGTGCATTCTTGTCTTCTTATTCCATGTGACCACACAAGTCCAAAAGGTGTTGTAATCACCTTTTGACTTTCTCCACGTATTTGAATCATGGGTCCCCTCACAAATTCAACCCATACGTGACCCTTTGTCATTTTCACCATGTGACAACCCACATGTGACTCACTAAGGACAAAATTGATGTCCTCTACAGACACCTAAATCTGGCCACCAATGACCTCCAATCAGGGTTTTGACCAATTTCCACCCAAAATGCATAATTTGGCCTGAAAACACTAAAACATGTTAAATGATATAAAATTGACATTTTCAAGTGCCAATTTTGGCCAGGGTATCATTAAATGGGGTAATGCAATTTATGGGCCAACTAACTTTGATCATATCATTCCGAGTCAAAATGCCAATTTTGCACATAAGTGCCCTGGATTGCTCTTTCCTATCATTTTTTTTCCACAAGACATGTGCCTTCATTATTTGTTGTTGGTAACATCTTAAATGGGAATACGGATCCAACTCATCTAACATCACCTTTCAATTCTAATTCAATTGAATTTTGGTCCAATAACAAGGCATTTTGATCAATTTGAGTAATTTGTGCACAATGTGCTCAATCATGCTTAAGAGCTAATTAATCCAAGTTAGGGCCTAATTAAGAATCCATGGAAACTTTTTGAATAATTTGTTTTGAAAATGAATATTGAATATATGCATCATCAAGTGACCTCATTTCTTGGGAAGACATCCCTAGGCCATAAATGCCATAAATATCAGGATTTGTGCCCTACATGCCTCTTAATTGCCCCTTCTTCCAATGTCATGATGAGGATAATTAAAAATTTAATTCCAAAAATTGAATTAATCCGCAACCACACATCTCAGTCGTGATATGGATGGTTCAGGTTGATTCTAGACATTTGCAAAAATCTATAAATAGAAGGCCTTACCACATGAATTTGAAGACATGATTATGCAAAGTTATAATGCCAAATTGGTTCCAAAGCTTCAATAAATTAGTGTTACCATGCCAAATTGATTCCAATCTAAGTCAACCCATAAGCCAAAGGTGACAAGGAGATATGGAGGTATCCAAGCTTCTATTGCCAAGGAATTCATGAACACAAATCGAGCAAGCCACCACTACAAAAGCATTTGGAGCATCCAAGGAAGGTGAAGAAATTCTTGTGTTTTATTCCTTACTTTTTAGTTGTGTTTGTCATTTTTTTTTGGTTAACTAAGCTTTCCCTAGTTTCTTGGCCTAGAGATGTTATGCTATTAGTGTGTTTCTTTCATTTTTGTTTTTATTTTAGAACTAACACCATACTAACCATCCTCTCTTGAGTCAAATTCCTAGATCACATAATGGCATGCCCGATGGGACTAGACACATCTCACACCTGAAGAAGATCATTTTGTAACTTTAAAATATTCATTTGGACCTTTAAAACTCTTGTAAATTGATTTTTTGACTTTATTTTGCCATTTTTATTTGCCACAGTTTTACACAGTAACCGACGTTGGTAAGTAAGACCAACATCAATTGCATAGCTTAACCGACATTGATTAGCAAAATTGGCATCGATTAGATACCTATTGAGATAGTCACATTGGTATAACTGATGTTGGTTAGATAACCGACATCAATTAACCAAAGTAACTATTGTCATTTGTATATAACCGATGTCGGTCACTGTGTTTTTCATAAAACACAGACCCAAGAGCTCTTTTTTCAAAGATCATTGTTTCAAACCAAAAAGAGCTTCAAAGATAAAGGACGTGCTAACATTTTTTCTATAGGACCAAGCTTGACATTTGCCCAAAACATGTTTAGATCACTTTTTACATGCTTAAAAATTAATTAGGAACCTTATTTCGGTGTTTAACTAAAAAATTTATATGTTTATGGTGAATGTATTCAAAGTTTGCAACTAAGACCAAGGGGTCAAATGAACATCACCAAATCTTTCATTTGGGATTAAAATTGAACACACTTGTTTGCAATAGTTGATTAGATTAAATCTTTGTTTGGCAAAAAGAGGAATGTTGTGTGTATCCTCTTCCATTTATTCCCTTTAGGGAACCCTTGGAATCAAAAGCACCATTCCTATTGCAATTAGCCTAGTCCAAGGCTTAGAAAGAAAATCATCTAAAGCACTCCTAAAACAATCATCAAAGTTTGGGTGACCTTGAAAATGACCCTAAAGTCTTTCTACTTTCATGCTTTCTTTATTTTTATGCAAACTTGGCTTGCAAGGGAGACTTCATCACCTCCCACAAGTTCTGTAGGGAAGATTTGACTTGAGGTTTCACCTCTTGACATTGACTTCATTTGGCTCGTAATTAGAGTTGCACACGAGATGTAGTGGCACTTTGAACATCGCACTATACTGAGCAAACAACAGGATGCAGTGGTTGTAAAAAGGACTAGACCTTTTTACAACAAGCCAAGTGATACAGACCCAAAATCTGTGCTTTTCTTTTGCATTGTTTGGCATGAAAGTCATTGTGCAATTGATTCCCCTAGATCATTTAGAAACTTGTTAAATCTTAGACAAATCCCCACTTGTCACAGAAGTGTTGTTGGTGCAAGGTACACCTCAAGGTCCATGTCGTAGTACTGTCATTTGAGAGGAGGGGGTGTAAAAACCCTACTATATAATGTGCATTTACTTTTAGATGAACACTTAAAATCCTCTCAAATGACGTATATTGATAGATTCCAACAATACCAAGCAACCTTGTCAATTTAGGATCTAAAAGCGATTAATTAGTTGGTCTTGTCCTAGATTAAAGTTTTGTTTGAAGTCAAAACTTGGTGTAAACAAACAATCCAAATTAAACACATAGTCCAATTTTTTTTGGAATAAAGAGGTGTTATGCTGCCTACATGAGATCATCAATTTGCCTTGTTAAAAGTTCATCAAAAGGTTGAGAGTCATATCATCCACTTTGACACAGTTATGTTACCCAATTGAGTCTAGACCTTTACCAAAGTTGTTTAAGTCCACTTATAATCTAAATTTGGAATTGTACCTTTACAAGTTCATAGGGCTGATATGTTAAGTGGGTTCACCATTTACAATAAACCTGAGAGAACTGAGGTTTAATTTCATATTTGGGTTGAAGGTCGTTTAAGACTCATAATCATTGTCATCACTTAATAGACTTAAGCCATTTTGTGCTAAACACTTGCACTTTGAGTCTATGAACCACAACATTTTGAGTCAAGAAAAGTAGTGTTATGTTGTCAAAATTATGGGAAATTATCTTTACCTTAGAGAGTTTTTTAAACAAACTTATTTATCACACCTTTTGGGTATTATAGTGTCGTTACCCTACCTAAAACATTTCAAATATTGTTTCATAAACCCTCTTGCATAGAGTTCTAAATTTGTTCCTACATTTTCAGACTAATTCGAGTATACTTTTGTGATCCTTTGTCTAAAGCATAGTTATACTTTTCACTTTTGTCTAGCTTATTTGTCAAAAGAACCAAGTTTTATACCATTTTTTGTGAGAAAAAAAACTATTTATAAAGTGCCTTTTGTTTCATACCTTATACCTAGTTGATCAATTTCATGTCCAAGAATCAAATGCCTAGTGTTTGTTAGAAGTGTTTCAAATCTGTTAGATTAAAACTTTCATCTATTTCAAAGTCTAGCTTTTGACACCATTTGGCCAAGAGTCCTAGCGCATGCCTTATTTGAGCCTAGTTTTTGACACCACGTTTGGCCAAAAGACCTAGCAACTTTTAAATTCCTAGATTAGATTGATTTGAAACACTTCGACATTAGAGTTTGCCACTTTGATTTTTGGTCCATTTACTTTTTTATCTTTGGGTGAATAGTGAAATGTTAGATACTTCACGCTAGTTTATTTCCTCACAAATCTTTGCATAAACCTTTTGATCCTTTTGACAAATCTAAACCAAGTTGAAGCATCATTTATTTTAGATATTGTCTTTTTTAGAGTTTGTAGAACTCTTTGACCTATTATCACAAAACATTGACTATGGATCCCAACATGTATTCCTACACTCATATTGGACTGATGTACAATCTAATGATTAGTAATGTGGTGGTGTAGGAGGAAATGGTGCAAGACCCCTATGTGGATAATATTCTTTATGAGATGGATTCTTATCCCTCTTATAATACTTAGTCAGGGGCACAAAGCCAAGATCCATTGGCTAATTATTTGGTTAACACACCACTTTATTCAGAATAGGACCAGGAATAAACCGCACAATACCTAGTTATAATACCCACAGTGGATGAGCCAGTTCTTCAACAATCATATTCTACTAATACGGATTCCAAAAATGATCCATTTTTATTTGAATGACATTTTTTAGAGAATAAATATGAGATTTTGGTTAGACCCATAGAGGTAGGGGCCAAGTTTTCAATAGACTTCCCCCATGAAATTTTACCAAGTCTAGTAAGAATGCCCCACAATATGATTTACAATCAACAAGCTTCTTCTAGCAATCCCATGGCTCTAATCCAAACAATGTATCAAGAGCCTAATGTATCTAATCAAGACAAAAATATCATGGAAGATCACTTTAACCAAATGCAAATAACATATCAAACCTACCTAAACCTAGCACACAATTTCAATCAGATGAACATGGTGAGTAAGCCTCTTATTAACCTAGTTCCTTCAATAGGGATGTTGATAGAGTTAACTGGACAAGAGAATCCAAGTTCTGACCCATTCGTATAAATTGCTTTGATAGATAACTTGATGCATATGCCTGTTATTGAATAAGTGTCTTTAGCCTCTACACAAAATAGTGAGCCAAACATAGTGGACAATATGCAAACAATGTCTAATCCTGATCAAAGTGGTTCTAACGCACAAACAACTAATCACCAATATGTACCTATAGTTAATCCCATGGGTAGATCATCATACGAAGGAATAGGAGTTTCTACACCCCAACCTTAGCCGACTACTTCCTCAAGTGTACAAACTATGAGATTAGGTAATCAAACAATGGCTAATGTCACACATCAATGATAGAATGTGACAAATCCTACTCCTCCTCAATAAGTAATGAATAGTATTCCAAAATAGCAGACACAATCTAGTGTATCAATGGAACAGAGGATAAATACATTGCCACCTCAATCAAGGGTAACTAATGTTCCACCTCGCTAGGTAATGACAAACATACCTCTTTAGTCATAGACTAATATGCCAATTTAAAACCAAGCGATGACTAGTCAATAACATTTAAACATTGGGCACTGATAAATGCTGAACTTGCAACCTATTTTCACTTCCTCCTAGGGATTCACGCAACAAAGAGGTCCCTATGTTTCTCAAATACCTACTAGACAATTGTTGGTTTAAAATGTGCCACAAATTCAGAGACTGGGTCTTGGTCCACAAGTTCCCACTCAACAGCAAGGTTAGATTAGTCGACAACATGTCCCTTTTCAACCACAACATGCACAGTATAATTATATCCCTCCATCCCAACCACAAAATCCTCTAGGTCAAACCTTTATCACCAACTCAAACTAGAATATCATGCAACCAATTATGTAATTTCAAGTACATCTTAATCCACATAAGCATATTCTTGGGCCATTCCCCAACCACACCAATATACCCCAATAGGTATCTCCATCATACCCTGGTCAAAGTGTCCCACTTGTGACCTCCAAACCATCTACCCAAACCAATATTCTCTCTCAAACCAATGTTCCTTCCAGTTTCCTATCCCAAGAATTGCAACAAATGAAGGATGTAATTGCTACCATTCAGGCAGGGAAACAGACTAAAAAGTTCAAATTGGATGACTTGTGTTCTTACCCATTCAACATCAAGTATTTGCAGATATCATTTTCTCTAGGATATGAACCACTGAAATTCAACAAATACAAAGGGAAAGGTGACCCTAAGGCTCATTTGACTGAATTCTTTTTTGCATGTCAACCAGTGGCATGTAATGACATATACCTTTTGTTGTTGTTTCTAAGAAGCTTGGTTGGACAAGCCTTGGAGTAGTTTTTGAAGTTGCCTAAAAATTTAGTAATGAATTTTGATGATCTTTCTGATAAGTTTGTGCAGCACTTTTCCTATAATCTCAAGCATGAGATTTCATTCATGGACTTAACGCAAGTAAAGGAAAAAGCTGGTGAAAGTTTTGCAAGTTATTTATAGTGATGGAGAGCCCTTACGAGCCATTTTACCCATAGTTTACTAGATAAATAATTAGCCACTGTGTTTACTAAAAAATTGCATAGTGAGATAGCTTATCATTTGGAACTACAATGTGCACATACTTTCAAAGAGATCATTGATAAAGGTTTGTTGATCGAGTGAGCACTCATCAATAAAGGAATCATCAAGCTTAACTCAACTAATCAAAATCAAGATACCAATCATGAAAATGGCCAACATCAACATCCTATTCAAGTGCAAACATCACAACTGACATAGGCCAATAAGCAAGAAAGATTGAAGTAATTCAACCGTAATAAGAATGTTGTGGGAAATGGAATAACCAAATCCAATCATGTCTAAATGGTGCAAATGTCGTCTGCACTACCTTTTTAGCTTACTCCTACCCAACAACCTCTCCAACCAATGTCGCAAGCATAACAACCAAGACCTACACAAAAAGTATAATAGCCTTTACCAATGCAAACCCCTCCTCCTAGGAGAACCGTGCTTGCACATCATGTCTTTAGTGACCTAGGAGAATCTATTGAGTTTGTATTTTATAAGCTTACTACTGCTAATCTGATTAGTTAGCCTATACCAAAGCATTATCTGTAAGGCATTCCTTATCCTAATTGGTACCGTGAAAATGAATTCTGTGACTATCATCGGGTCAACAAGCATAATCAACAAAGATGTGTCCAAATCAAGCATTTAATTGAGAATGTATTAGAGAATGGGGATATAACATTAGATAATGGTGCTTCCACTTCCAATCAAACTCTTGAGATTTATCAAAACCCCCTTCCTCGACATAACAATCTATAGCAGCAAAATAATTAGCAACAACAACAATAATGACCTGTGCAATAACAAAATAAACACTATTAAAATCAAAGGCCAAACCAACAGAATCAACAAAATTAGCATCAAAACCCATAATGACAGAACAATGGATAAAACCAAGGTTAAAATGGTAATAACTAACAAACCTACCATGCAGTTGCACATGACTACAACAGGGTTGTAGGTTATATTGTAGGGGGTAGCATTAATACCATCTCCATTAATCCTAGACTAAGTAATAATCAACCTAGACCATTGTTAAACAACACCATTCAGCCAAATTATATGGATAATCCTTATTTGACTTGGGAGTGCATACAGGCAAACCAATAAACTAGGACTTCCCCTTTTGGACCTAATATCGATAACTCATCCTTGCCACGTGACCACATATGAGTGTACCAACAATTGAGACTTGTCATGTCTGGTCCCAAACTATTCCCACCATCGATTAACAACAATGGTCCAGCATTTAATCTTGATTGTGCAATTGCGACTCAGAGGTCGACAATTACTATTCAAAGCCCACAACCATCTACCACTTTACTTGTCATCCAACCAACCGTTCGGCCTCAAAATAAACCATTCACTACTGACCAAGACAAGAAGTTTGATATTGTAGAACAATTATAGAAGACATCATCACAAATTTCTATTTTAGATTTGTTACAAACATCAATAATCTACAAGAATATCTTGAATGAGTTTTTGACCCAATCCACTATTGCTATTGACATATCCCTTGATAAATTTCAAGCTTTGGTTGGACACCTAGTTCCTTCCCAATAAGTCACATTCAACCAAAGAGATATATCTTCCCTTGGCCTGCTCCATAATAATCCATTATACATAGATGTTTATATAAGATGGCATAAAGTGAAATGTATCCTTATAAACAATAGATCTGGCCTCAACATAGTGTCTCTAAAGCTCATCAAGCTTCTTGGGTACACAATGGCAAATCTCTAGTGAGAAATAATAACCATCAAAGCCTATAAGAATCAGGAAAGAGAATCACAAGGCACTATTAGTTTGCCAATTATTATTGGGCCTTTGACTCGTGATACACTTTGTCATGTGCTTGATCTTGAGTTATCATATAATATACTTCTAGGCAAGCCTTAGTTACATGAGATTTGTGTAGTCTTATCAACGCTGCACTGGTGTATCAAGTTTTCCCACTCAGGGATGGAAGTGAATATTTTAGAAGAATTACACCCATATGAACATTGCAAGCATCTTGAGGTCAAATTTAAAAGCTATAATTATCATTACAACATGAATCCAAGTTTCAATTAGGATAAAAGAAAGGCTATACTTATTGATCCTTCATTGGATAATTGTATAGATCCTAATACCTTGGATTCCCTTTCCCACATACCACCTCCTGAAGCTTCCAATCATTTCACCATTTTAGATAATGGATCGGGAGATTATGTGACCCATGATACATTTTAAATTATCAATATTCCTCAGGATATGAAAAAATTTGGGCGACCTAAAGTCACCCCACATATGCATTAGCAAAAAAGGATCAAAGATAAGGGACTTGTCACATTTGTACTAGCATCTGGCCTAGAACCTGACCCTCGTGAAGGGGATGGATCATAGTTATACAATGACAACCAAGCTGATTGTTATAAAAGTATAAAGTATCTTATTCCCAATAAGATCATGGAACATCAAAATTATGAAGGGAGAGGCCTTGGATCAAATCTTATAGACTTGGATTTAAACCCCCTAGGGATGACCCCACATATCTTATTCAAACTCTATCACTAACGACTAGTGATGATGATGTCGACAATGAAGCAGAGTCTGATCATAGCCTCACCTTTTATAACCTAGCCAAAACCAACCTATTTGATAACAATGCCATTTGTACCCTTACCCTGGCCATTCATCACAATCCTTTGCCATTATATTATCCCCAACTGATAGATTGAGACCAACAAGAATTTAGTATGTTGATTGATGAGTTCTAAAATGATGAGGCATTCTATGATTTCTTAGGCCTTAGAGACAACGTTCCATTGGGAGATCAAAAATCAGGATTCTTAATCACATTGGATCCTACAGCCCATTTTGGAGAGTGAGTGAACACCCTTAGCCAAAAAAAAAAAAGTAAAACATCGAGGTCCCAAAGTGAAAACCTCTTTGAGGTACTTTTTGACCAAGGAAAAAGTAAAGATAAAGGCCAGTCTAGTGGTGAAAACCTGTTTCAAGCACCATTAGATGGGGGTGTTCATTCTTCTTTGAATTTAGACCAAGAGACCACTAACAATGAAGTTCCATGTGGATCCAAGTTCAACTTTGAGCAACAATAAGTATTTAGTCAAATTCTTCAAGAATGTTCGACTATTTTTATCACATGGCCTGATCTCCCATTAGGGCACTCGGATTCATCATGCCTAGGAGAAGTTAAAGAGCAAGTCCTAACAGAGGACCCTAACATAATCTAACAGTTCAAGTCATTGCCTACTATCCTAGAAGATGGTTCGACCCTTCTAGTCAAAAATACAATAGAGGTAAACATCAGGACTCCATCAGACCTAAAATGGATAAAATTAGGTGCATCTCTCACTAAGGAGGAACATGATGTCTTTACAAATTTGTTGATATAATTTGTAGATATTTTTACATGGGCCTATTTTGACATGTTAGGTTTAGACCCCACCTTAGTTCTACTTCACCTTATGGTTAATCTTAACACCAAACCGATAAAACAAAAACTATGTAAGATACATCTTCACATTACTGTATTAGTAAAGAAAGAGCTAGTAAAACTCTTAGAAGTAAGATGTATCTGATTCATTGACTACTTATAATGGATCTCTAATGTGGTACTTGTTAGCAAAAAGCCTGAAGGGATCATAATTTATATTGATTTTCAAGACATCAACAAAGCTTGTCCTAAAGCTAATTTTCCCTTGCCTAATATCAACACGATCATCAACTCCATGGCTGGTTATAAAATGCTTTCACTCATGGATGGCTTTTTAGTATACAACTAGATCATAATAGCACTGGAAGACCAACATAAAACAACATTCACCACTCCATGGGGAACATTTTGTTATCAAGTAATTCCATTTGACCTTAAGAATATTGGAGCTACATATCAAAGGGCCATAACTATAATATTCCATGATATTATTAAAAACTATGTTGATGACATATTAGGAAAATCCAAAACCAGGGTTGATCATCCAGTAATGCTGTGTAAGATATTTGAAAGATTATGAGATTTCAAAGTTAGACTCAATCCAAAGAAATGTGTGTTCAGTGTAACTTTAGGCCAATTACTTGGCTTCATCGTGTCTCGTAGAGGTATTGAAGTTGATCTGGCTAAAGTCCATGTTATAACTGAGATGCCACCACCAACCAATTTAAAGTAACTCTATAGTTTGTAGGGTAAGATCCAGTCAATATGATGCTTTATCTCTCAATTAGCAGACAAGTGCCATCTATTTACACACCTTTTGAAGAAGGTAGTTGCATTTCACTAGGATGATCACTACCAAATAACTTTTCAACAACTCAAAGACTTTCTTGTTAATCCACCTATTTTATTACCTCCTATGCCAGGAAAACCATTCTTGTTATACCTATCAGCTATCGACCATGATCTAGGGGCACTCCTGGCTCAACATGATGACAATGGAAAGGAGCATTTTATATACTACCTAAGCTATACCTTGGTTACATATGAACATAACTATGCACCTATTGAAAAAGCTTATCTGGCCATGGTCTTCATAGCTCATAAATTATGCCATTACATGTTGAATAAAAAGAACACGATCATTTCAAAGGTAGATCCACTCAAGTGTCTACTATCTAAAATAGTTTTGCAAGGTAGAATGTCTAAATGGATCATGCTTCTCATTGATTTTGACATAGAGTATGTCAATCAGAAGGTAATTAAGGGACAAGTTCTTACAGATCAACTTGTTGAAGCATCTCTCATAGACACATAGCCACTCATATTCTAATTTCATGATGAAGCCATCATAACTATCATTGACACACCCCTTGAGGAGCAGCCTTAGAAGCTATATTTTGATGGTTCATTTATTGCACATAGATCGGGGGTAGGCCTATTGTTTATTACACCATAAGGGATCTAATCCCTAAATCATTCAGAACCAGCTTTCCTTATACAAATAACATGGCCGAGTATGAAGCACTTATTGCAAGACTTTGACAAGTAGTGCATTGGAATGTATCTCATCTCCAAGTTTATTATGATTCTCAGTTAATCATCAATCAAGTCACATATTATTTTCATACCAAAGATGACAAACTGGTTCCATATAAAGCCATGGTCGACACTCTTAAACAATAAATTACCAACATTCAATTTGAGCACATACCAAGTGCTAGTAATAGAACTGCAGATGCCATGGCTACTATTGGCTTTATGATTTGACAAAAAGATAAAGCTAGAGAGTATCAGTTCCTCATCAAGAATTTGTCAGCACTAGCTCATGAACCTTTAATCATTGCCATGATTTGTGATATTATTGGTCCTAATTCTATCTAGTACTCAGACCTTTACAACTACCTTTATGACCAAGTTAGACCACCTAACCTATCTTAAAAACAAAACAAAGTCTTTATTCATCATTCCACTCATTATAATTTACTAAGATCTACCCTTTATCATCATAGTTTTGATGGAACTTTGCTTTGTTATTTAACTTCGACAGAGTCTACACTAGCGTTAAGAGAAGTTCATGGAGTATGTGGCACTCGTTCTAGAGGGGTAGTCCTATCCAAAAAGCTCTTGTATATTGGCTATTATTGGCCTATAATGGACTTAAATGCCAATACATATGTACAAAGGTGTGACAAATGTCAATGACATGCTAATTTGATTCATACCCCAACAAAAACTTTGAAATTGATGTTGAGACCATGGCCATTTTCTACATGAAAACTTGACCTCATTGGGAAGATCAACTCCACTTCATCTGATGGCCATAAACATATCCTTACCGCCATCAAATATTTCATTGAGTGGGTTGCAGCGATACCCCTCACTTACATGATTGGAAAGCAAATTTCCAAATTCATCTTCAACCATCTCATTTGTCGCTATGGTATCCCCTTAGACATTATATCTGATAATGGATGATCATTTAAAAATAATGATGTAGATTAGCTGTGTACTAAATATAACATCACACAATATTTTTATACAACATATTACCCTCAAGGTAATGGCCAGGTCGAGGCATCCAACAAAACCATTGTCAATGTTCTTAAAAAAATTGTCAATGGTGTCGATTGTGATTGGTACTTCCAGATAATCCTTGCCATTTTGGCATACTGTACCAATCATTATACCCCCACTAGAGCCACTCCATACTCACTTTTTAATGGTACTAAAGCCATTCTTCCCATTGAGGTCAAATTGCCTTCACTGCACATCTCTTTCAAGCATGTTCTGGATGATCATGATTATCGAGTAGCTCACTTACAAGAGTTAGACCTACCTGATGAGAAATACACAATCGCGCTCAACAATTTTCAAGCATATCAGAACCAACTCAAAGGCCACTATAATCAATGTGTTAAGTATAGAACATTTGAACTTGGTGATCCTATTCTTAAGTAAAACCAAAAGAATACCACAATAGAGAAGAAACATAAAGGGAAATTTAAACCAAACTAGATAGGGCCTTTCATCATTATTGTGGATTATGGATTAGGAGAATACATGCTTGCCACACCAGACAAAGATGAACTTTCATAGCTGATGAATATTAGTCATCTCAAGTGATACTATGCTTGAGCACTAAGGTGTATTGTCTGTAAGGACTATTTTAGTTATGCCATCTTATTACTATTTTTCTTTGTACAAATACCATCTTTATCCATCATCTTAACCGTATCCACTTTTCACTTTTGACTTATCAGTCTAGTGTGTTCTAAAGCCTAGCCCATTTCACCTTGGTTTTTTACCATTTGTTATGCATTTTTAACATCAAGGTATCTAATCAATTTCATCAGTTGGTTCAAGTACTTCAGGCAGAGATTGTATTTTTGGGCTAGTGTGACAAAAGTTTTGGCAGTTGCATCCTTCGTTTGTTATTCTTTTCTTATTACCGGTCTTGCTACCAATTATGATCACCTTTGGGCAAATTAGTACCTTTGATCTATGTTGTTGTGTCCTGGTTATAACCACCTATGGGCAAACTAGGGGCAACATTAAGCCTTGACGTACCAATTTACGACTTCTTATGTCATATTGTGCCTTTTTACCAACTGTGCCTATTTTTTTTGAATTGACTACTATACTAATCGCATTCCTCCACTGTGTAGACACCTAAATCTGGCCACCGACAACCTCGAATCAAGGTTTTGGCCAATTTCCACTCAAAATGCACAATTTGGCTTGAAAACACTAAAACATGCTAAATGATGTGAAATTGACATATTCAAGTGCTGATTTTAGCCAGGGTATCCCTAAATGGGGCAATGTAATTTATGGGCTAGCTAACTTTGATCAGATCATTTTGAGTCAAAATGCCAATTTTGCATCTAGGTGCTCTGGATTGCTCTTTCCTATCAAATCTCTTGCACAAAATTCATGCCTTGGTTATTTGTTTTCAATAGCATCCTAAATGGAATAACGGTTCCAATGCATCTGACATGGACTTCCAATTCTAATCTAATCAAATTTTGGACCAATAACAAGGCATTCTGATCAATTTGAGTAATTTATGTGCAAAGTGCTTAAGCATGCTTAAGAGCTAATTAACCCAAATCAAGGCCTAATTAATAATTCTATGGAAACTTGTTGAATACTTATTTTTGAAAATGAATATTGAATATTTGCATCATTAGGTGACCTCATTTCTTGGGAAGACATCCCCAAGCCATAAATGCCACAAATATCAGGATTCATGCCCTCCATGCCTCATCAATGCCTTCCATGATGCCCTCCATGCCTCTTAATTGCCACTTATTCCAATGTCATGATGATGATAATTACAAACTTAAATCCAAAAATTCAATTAATCCTCAACCACACATCTCAATCTTGAGATGGACGGTTGAGGTTGATTCTAATCAAATCCAAAAATCTATAAATAGAGAGGCTATGAACATCAATTCTAAGATATTTTTGGTGCAAAGTTATTATGCTCAAATATATTCAAAGGACTTGATAATGCAAAGTTATAATAACAAATTGATTTCAAGCCAGGCCAAGCCAAAGCCATAAGGTGCCAAGGAGAAATGGAGGTAGCCAAGCTTCCATTGCCAAGGACTTCATGAGCACAAGCAAAGCAAGCCACTACTACAAAGGCATTTAGAGCATCCAAGAAAGGTGAAGGAATTTTTGTGTTTTAATCTTAACTTTTTAGTTGTGTTTGTCATTTGTTTTTGTTAACTAAGCTCTCCCTAGTGTCTAGGTGTAGAGATGTTATGCTAGTTAGTGTGTTTCTTTCATTTTGAAACTAACACCATACTAACCTTCATCTTTTGAGTCAAATTCCTAGATCACATAATAGCACACCTAGTGGGACTAGATGCATCCTACACATGAAGAAGATCATTTTGTAACTCTAAAATATTTATTTGGACCTTTAAAATTCTTGCAAATTGATTTTCTAACTTTATTTTGTCATTTTTGTTTGCCATGGTTTTACGCAGTAACCGACGACAACAGGGAATACCGACATCGGTTGCATAGCTTAATTGATGTTAGTTGGGTAACCAACATCGGTTAGCAAAAGTAACCATCGTCAGTGGTAATAACTGATTTCGGTCATTATGTTTTTCCAAAAACATAAACCTGAGAGCTATTTTTCTAAAGTTCATTGTTTCAAACCAAAAAGAGCTTCAAAGCTAAAGGACATGCTAACATTTTTACTATAGGACCAAGCTTGATATTTGTTCAAAACATGTTTAAATCACCTTTGCATGCTTAAAAATCAATTAGGAACCTTATTTTATTGTTTAACAAAGAATTTAGATGTTTTGATCAATGTTTTAAAGCTTGCAACTAAGACCAAGGGGTCAAATGAACACTACCAAATCTTTCATTTTGGGCTTAAAATTGAACACACTTATCAATTCTTGTTTGCAATAGTTGTTTAATCAAATTTTTATTTGGCAAAAAGAAGAATGTTGCATGTATGCTCTTCCATTTGTCCCCTATAGGAACCCTTGGAATCAAAAGTGCCATTCCTATTTCAAATAGCCTATTCCAAGGCTTAGAAAGAAAGTCATCAAAGCACTCCCAAAAAACTCATCAAAGTTTGGGTGACCTTGAAAACAACCCTAAAGTCCTTCTACTTTCATGCTTTATTTATTTTTGTGCATCTTGGCTTGCGAGGGGGACTTCATCAACTCCCACAAATTCTTAAGGGAAGCTTTGACATGAGGTTTCATCTCCCGACATTGACTTCATTTGGCTCCTTTGGAGTTGCACACGGGATGTAGTGGCATTTGGACATCGCACTACATTAAGCGAATAGTAGGATGTAGTGGTTACAAAAAGGACTAGACCTTTTTACAACAAGCCAAGTGATACAGACCCAAAATCCATGCTTTTATTTTGCATTGTTTGGCATGAAAGTCATTGTGTAATTGATTCCCCTAGATCATTCAAAAACTTGTTAGATCTTAGATAAATCCCCACTTGCCACGAAAGTATTGCTGCTGCAAGGTGCGCCTCAAGGTCCATGTCATAGTATTGTCATTTGAGAGAAGGGGGGTGTAAAAAACCTACTATATAATTTGCATTTACTTTTGGATGAACACTTAAAATCCTCTCAAACAATGTATATTGATGGATTCCAACAATACCAAGCAACCTTGTCAGTTTAGGATCTAGGAATGATTAATTAGTTAGTCTTATCCTAGTTTAAAGTCTTGTTTGGAGTCAAAACTTGGTGTAAACAAACAATCCAAACCAAACACATAGTCCAAATTTTCCTTTGAACAAAGAGGTGTTATGCTACTCATGTGAGATCATCAATTTGCCTTGTTCAAAAGTTCATCAAAAGCTTGAGAGTCATATCATCCACTTTGGCACAATTATGCTGCCCAATTGAGTGTAGACCTTTACCAAAGTTGTTTAAGTCCCTCATTTAAAATCTAAATTTGGAATCACACCTTTACAAGTTCATAGGGTTGATGTGTTAAGTGGATTTGCCATTTGAACTAAACTTGAGGTAACTTAAGTTTAATTTACAATTTAAGTTGAAAGTCGTTTAAAGATTCATAATCATTATCATCATTTGATAGACTTAAGCTATTTGGTGCTAAACACTTGCACTTTAAGTCTATGCACCACAACACTTTTGAGTCAAGAAAAATAGTGTTATGCTGTCAAAATTGTAGGAAAACATCTTTGCCTTAGAGAGTTTTTAAAACAAACCTTTTTATCAAACCTTTTGGGTAGTACAATGTTGTTATGCTACCTAAAACATTTTGAATATTGTTTCATAGACCTTCTTGCATAGAGTTTCAAATTTTTTACTTCATTTTTAGACCAATCTGAGTATACTTTTTGTGATCCTTTGTTTAAAGCATAGCTATAATGATCACCTTTGTCTAGCTTGTTTGTCAAAAGAACCAAGTTTTATACCATTTTTTGTAAGAAAATAAACTATTTCTAAAGTTCCTTTTGTTTCATACCTTATACTTAGTTGATCAAGTTTATGTCCAATAATCAAATGCCTAGTTTTTTTTAGAAGTGTTTCAAATTTGTTAGATTAAAACTTCCATCTATTTCAAAGTCTAGCTTTTGACATCGTTTGGCCAAGAGTCCTAATGCATGACTTGATTGAGCCTAGCTTTTAATGCCGCATTTGGCTAAAAGACCTAGTAACTTTTTAATTTCTTAGATTAGACTGATTTGGAACACTTCAACCTTAGAGTTTGGCATTTTGATTTTTAAGACCATTTACTTGCTTACCTTTGTGTGAATAGTGAAATGTTAGATACTTCACGCTAGTTTATTTCCTCACAAACATTTGCATAAACATGTTGATCCTTTTGACAAATCTAGACCAAGTTGAAACATTGTCTATTTTAGACATTATATTTTTTAGAGTTTGTAGAGCTTTTTGACCTTTTATCGCAAAACATTGACTATGGATCCCAACATGCATTCCTACACTCATAATGGACTCATGTACAATCCAAGGATTAGTAATGTGGTTGTGTAGGAAGAAATGGTGTAAGACCCCTATGTAGATAATATTTCTTATGAGATGGACTCTTATCCCTCTTATAATACTCAATTAGGGGCACAAATCCAATATCCATTTGCTAACTATTTGGTTAACATGCCACCTTACTCAGAATAGGACTAAGAGCAAATCTTGTAATACCTAGCCACAATATCCATAGTGGATGAACTAGTTCCTCAACAGTCATATTCTACTAATATAGCTTCCATGTATGATCCATTTTTGTTTGAGCAATATTTTTTAGAGAACAAAGATGAGATTTTGGTTAGAGCCAAAGAGATAGGGGCTAAGTTTCCAGCAGACTTCCCCCATGAAAATTTACCAAGTCTAGTGAGAGTACTCCACAATATCATTTACAATCAACATGCTTCTTCTAGAAATCCTATGGCTCTAGTCCAAACAACGTACCAAGATCCTAATATATTTGATTGAAGCAAAAACATCATGAAATATCACTTTAACCAAATGCATATATCATATCAAACATATCTAAATCTAGCAGATGATTTCAATCAGATGAACATGGTAAGTAAGCCTCTCATTGACCTAGTTCCTTCAATAGGAGTATTGATAGAGTTAACTAGATAAGAGAATCTGAATTTTGACCCATTCATACAAACCATTTTAATAGATAACTTGATGTATGTGCTTGTTATTGAAGAAGTGTCTTCAGCCTGTACACTAAATAGTGACCCAAACATAGTAGATAATGTGCAAATAATGTCCAATCCTGATCAAAGTGGTATTAACATGCAAAAAACTAGCTAACAACATGTGCCTGTAATTAATCCTATGAATAGGTCATCATACCAAGGAATAAGATTTTTTACACCTCAACCTTAACTGATTGTTTCCTCAAATATACAACCTATGGGATTAGGCAAACAAACAATGACCAATGTCATGCCTTAACTATAGAATGTGATAAATCTAGTCCTCAATAGGTAACGAGTAGTATTCCACAACAATAGACACCATCTAGTGTATCAATGCAATATAGAACAAATACATTACTATCTCAATTAGGGATAACAAATGTTCCACTTCGCTAGGTAACAATGAACATACCTCTTTAGTCGTAGACTAATATGCTAATCTAAAACGAAGTAATGACTAGTCAAAAACATTCAAATATTGGTCAATGATAGATGTCGAATCTACAACATACTTTCACTTCCTTATAAGGATTCATGCAACAAGGAGGTCTCCATGTTTCTCAGGTACCTACTAGACAACCGTTGGTTCAAAATGTGCCACAAATCTAGAGATAGGGTCTTGGTCCACAAGTTCCAACTCAACAACAAGGTTCAATTAGTCGATAGCATGTCCCTTTTCAACCACAGTAGGCACAATATAGTTATATCCCTCCATCTCAACCACAAAATCCTCCAAGTAAAACCTTTAACATCAACCCAAACCAAAATATCACATAACTAAGTGTGCATTTACAAATACATCCTAATCCACATATGCGTATTCCTGGTCCATTCTCCAACCAAGCCAATGTACCCCAACAAGTAGCTCTATCATACCTTAGTCAAAGTGTTCCACTTGTGACCTCCCAACCATCTATCCAAACCTAAATTATCCCTCAAACCAATATTCCATCTAGTTTCCTATCCCAAGAATCACAACAGATGATGGATGCAATTGTTGCCATTCAAGCTAGTAAACAAACTAAAAAGTTCAAATTGGATGATGTATGTTCCTATCCATTCAACATGGAGTATTTGTAGATACCATTTCCTCCAAGATATGAACCACAAAAATTTGATAAATACAAAGGGAAAGGTGATCCTAAGAGTCATTTGACCAAATTCTTTGTCACATGTCAGCCAGTGGCATATAACGACATATACTTTTTGATGTCATTTCCAAAAAGCTTAGCTAGACAAGCCTTGGAGTGGTTTTTGAAGTTGTCAAAAATTTTAGTAACGGATTTTGATGATATTTTTGATAAGTTTGTGCAACACTTTTCCTATAATCTTGAGCATGAGATTTCATTGGTGGTTTTAACGCAAGCAAAGCAAAAAACTAGTGAGATTTTTGCAAGTTATTTACAATGATGGAGAGCCCTTGTAAGCCATTTCACCCATAGTTTACCAGATAAACAATTAGTCACTATGTTTACCAATAAATTGCATAGTGAGATAGCTTATCATTTAGAACTACAATGTGCACATACGTTCAAGGAGATTATTGATAAAGGTTTGTTGATCAAGAGGGCACTCATTAACAAAGGAGTCATCAAGCTTAATTAAACTAATCAAAATCAAGGTACCAATTAGGGAAATGACCAACATCCCATCCAAGTGCAAGCATCACAATCAACACATGCCAATAACCACAAAAGACCGAAACAATTCAATTATAATAGGAATGTTGTGAGAAATGGAGTAACTAAATCCCATCATGTGAAAATGGTGAAAATATCATTTGCACCACCTTTTCAACTTATTCATACTTAACTAGTGCCACAAGTACAACAACCAAAACCTGTGCAATAAATACAACAGTCGTTACCATTGCAAACCCCTCCTCCTATAAGAATCATACCTATACATCATGTCTTTAGTGACCTAGGAGAACCTTTTTAGTCTATATTTCACAAGCTTGTTACCACTAATCTGATTAGTTGGCCTATACCAAAGCATTATCGACAAGGCGTTCTTTATCCTGATTGGTTTTGTGAAAATGAATTATGTGACTATCATCGAGACAATGGACATAATCTATGAAGATGTATCCAAATCAAGCATTTAATCGAGAATATGTTAGAGAATGGGGAGATGAAATTGGATAATGGTGTTTCCACTTCTAAGCAAACTCTTGGGATTTATAAAAGCCTCTTTCTCTGACATAACAATCAACAACAATAGAATAATCAGTAACAACAACAATGACTAGTGTAGTAGCAAAATCAACAGTATCAAAATCAAAGGTCGAACTAGTAAAATCATTAAAATAAGTAGCATAACCCACAACGACAAAACAATGGACAAAACCAAGGTCAGAATGGTAACAACCAACAGACCTACCATTTAGTTGCACATGAATACAATAGGGTTGTAGGTCATATTGCAGGGGGTAACATTAATACCATCTCCATTAATCCTAGACCAAACACTAATCAATCTAGACTATTGCTAAACAACAATATTCAACCAAATGACATGGATAATCCTTCTTTGACCTGGGAATGCATACAGGCAAACCAATAAATTGGGACTTCCCTTTTTAGACCTTATATCGATAACTTGTCCTTACCATGTGACCACATGCAACTGCACCGGTAACCGAGACTTGTCCTAACTAGTCCCACACCATTCCCAACATCTGTTAGCAATAATGGTCCAGTATTTAATCTCGATTATGCAATCATAACTCATATGTCAAAGATTACTATCTTGAGCCCACAATCATTTGTCACTTTGTCTGTCATACAACCAACCTTTCAACCTCATAATAAACCATTCACTACTGACCAAGATAAGATGTTTTATATTGTGGAACAATTACAGAAAACACCAGCACAAATTTCTATTTTAGATTTGTTGTGGATGTCAATAATCCACAAAAACATCTTGAATGAGTTTTTGACCCAATCCATTATTGATAGTGACATATCCCCTAATAACTTTTAAGCTTTGGTTGGACACCTAGATCTAGCCCAACAAGGCACATTTAACCAAAGTGATATGTCTTCTCTTGGCCCACTCCATAATAACCCATTATACATATAAGTTTATATTAGACGGGTTAAATTGAAACATGTCCTTATCGATAATGGATCTGACCTCAACATAGTGTCTCTAAAGCTCATCAAGCTTCTTGGGTACATAATGATAGATCTCCAACCAGAAACAATAACTATCAAAGCCTATGATAATCAGGAAAGAGAATCGTAAGGCACCATTAGTTTACTAGTTATCATTAGGCCTTTAACCCATGATACACTTTGTCATGTGCTTAATCTTGAGTTATCATACAATATGCTTCTAGGGAGGCATTGGTTACATGAGATTCATGCAGTCTCATCAATGCTGTACCAATGTATCAAGTTTTCCCACTTAGGGATGGAAGTGAATATTCTAGGAGATTTACACCCATATGAACACTACAAGCATCTTAAGGCCAAATTTCAAAGCTACAATTATCAGTATGGCATGAATCCAAGTTCCAAATAAGAGAAAGGAAAGGCCATACTTATTGATCCTACACTAGATAATTGCGTAGATCCTAATACCTTGGATTTACTTTCCCACATGCCACCTCTTACAGCTTCTAATCATTTCACCATTTCAGATAATGGATCGGGAGAGTATGTGACCCAGGATACATTTCATATTGACAATCTTCCTCAGAATTTAAAAACCTTTGGTCGACCTAATGTCACCCCACATATGCATTGGCAACAAAAGAACAACGATAAGGGGCCTGTCACATTTGTACCAACATCTGGCCTAGAACCTGACTCTCTTGAAGGGGATGGATCATGGTTATACAACGATAACCAAGTTGATTGTTATAAAAATTCCAAGTATCCTATTCCCAATAGGATCATGGAGATCACAATTATGAAGGAAGAGGCCTCAAACCAAATTCGCAAGGAACCATCGAGCCAATTTCTGTGACTAAGTATGAAAGACCTTATAGACTTGGATTTAAACTATTTAGGGGTGACCCCACATATCTTACTCAAAATCCATTACTAATGACTAATGATGATGATGCTGACAATGAAGAAGAGTCTGATCATAGCCTCACCTTTGATAACCTAATTGAAAACAACCTGTTTGATAATAATGTCATTTGTACCCTTACCCTATGCATTCATCACAATCCATTGCCATTATATTATCCCCAACTAATAGATTGGGACCAACAAGAATCTAGTTAGTTGATTGATGAGTTATAGAATGATGAGGCATTTTGAAACTTTTCGGGCCTTAGAGATGACGTTCCATTGGAAGATCACAAATCAGGATTCTCAATCACATTGGATCCTGTTGCCTATTTTAGAGAATGAGTGAACACCCTTAGCCAAAAATAAACAAGTAAAACATTGAAGTCCCAAAGTGAAAACCTTTTTGAGGTGCTTTCTGACTAGTGAAAAAGTAAAGATAAAGGCCAGTCTAGTGGCAAAAACCTATTTCAAGCGTCGTTAGACTGGGGTGTTCATTCTTCTTTGAATTTAGATTAGGAGACCACCAATGATGAACTTCCCTGTGGATCCAAGTTTAAATTTGATAAACAACAAGTATTTGATCAAATTATTCAATAATTTATGACTATTTTTGTCACATGGCCAAATCTCCCATTAGGGGACTCATATTCATCATGCCTAGGAGAAGTTGAAGAGCAAGTCCTAATAGAGGACTCTAACATAATTCAATAGTTTAGGTGATTGTCTACTATCGTAAAAGATGGTTTGACCCTTCTAGTCGAAGATATAATAAAGGTAATTATTGGGACTTTTTCAGACCTAAAATAGATAGAATTAGGCACATCCCTCACTAAGGAGGAATGTGACATCTTTACAACTCTGTTGAAAGAATTTGTAGATATCTTTGCATGGACCTATTCTGACATGCCAGGTTTAGACCCCGCCTTAATTCTGCACCACCTTATGGTTAATCCTGATGCCAAATCGAAAAAACAAAAGCTATATAAGATGCATCCTCACATTGCTATATTAGTAAAGAAAGAGTTGGAAAAACTCTTAGAAGAAAGATGTATCAGATCCATTGACTACTCAGAATAGATCTCTAATGTGGTCCCTGTTAGTAAAAAGCATGAAGGGATCATAATTTGTATTGATTTTCGAGACATCAACAAAGCTTGTCTTAAAGATGGTTTTATCTTGCCTAATATCGACATGATTTTCAACTCCACAGTAGGTTATGAAAAGCTTTCACTCATGGATGGCTTTTCAAGATACAACCATATCATAATAACACCAAAAGACCAACATAAAATAACATTCACCACTCCATGGGAAACATTTTGTTATTAAGTAATGCCATTGGGCCTTAAGTATGCTGGAGCTACATATCAAAGAGCCATGACTGTCATATTTCATGATATTATGCCTGATATTGTTGAAGACTATGTCGATGACATATTAGGAAAATCTAAAACCAAGGTTGACCATCTAATAGTGTTGCGTAAGATATTTGAAAGATTATGGGATTACAAAGTTAGACTCAATCCAAAGAAATGTGTGTTTGGTGTAACTTCAGGCAAATTACTTGGCTTGATCATGTCTCGTAGAGGTATTGAAGTCGATTTGACTAAAGTCTATGCTATAACTGAGATGCTGCCACCAACCAATTTGAAGCAACTCTGTAGTTTGTAGGGTAAGATCCAGTCCATCCGATGCTTCATCTCTGAGTTAGTGAATAAGTGGCATCCATTTACACACATTTTGAAGATGGAAGTTGCATTTCACTAGGATGATCACTGCCAAACAACTTTTCAAAAACATAAAGACTATCTTGTTAATCCACCTATTTTATTACCTCTTATGCCTAGAAAGCCATTCTTGTTATACCTATCAGTTACCAACCACGCTTTGGGGGCACACTTAGCTCAACATGATGACAATGGAAAGGAGCACATTGTATACTACTTAAGCCATACTTTGGTTACATATGAATGTAACTATGCACCTATTGAAAAAGTTAATTTGGTCATGGTTTTTGTAGCTTAGAAACTATGCTATTACATGTTAAATAATAAAACCATGGTCATTTCAAAAGTATATTTACTCAAGTATCTACTATCTAAAATAGCTTTACAAGGTAGAATGGCTAAATGGATCATGCTTCTCACTGAGTTTGACATAGAGTATGTCAATCAAAGGGAAATCAAGGGACAAGTTCTTGTAGATCAACTTGTTGAAATGCCTCTCATAGACACAACCACTCATGTTTCAATTTCCTGATGAATCCATAATGACCATCATTAACACACTCCTTGCAGAGCAACCTTGGAAACTATATTTTTATGGTTCATTTACTGTACATGGATCAAGGGTAGGCCTATTGTTCATTACACCAAAGGGGGATCTAATCCCTAAATCATTCAGAATCAACTTTCCTTATACAAACAACATGGCCGAGTATGAAGCACTTGTTGCAGGACTTCAACAAGTAGTGCATTGGAATATATCTCATCTCTAAGTTTATGGTGATTCTTAGTTAATCATCAATCAGGTCATAGATTATTTTCAGACCAAAGATGACAAGCTAATTCCATATAAAGCCATGGTTGACACTATTAAACAATAAATTGCCAATATTCAGTTTGAGCACATACCAAGGGCTAGTAATAGAACTGTAGATGCCATGGATACTATTGACTCTTTGATTTGAAAAATAGATAAAGCTAGAGAGTATCAATTCCTTATCAAGAATTTGTCAACACTAGCTCATGAACCTTCAACCATTGTCATGATTTGTGATATTATTGGTCCTAATTCTATCTAGTACTCAAACCTTTACAACTACCTTCATGACCAAGTTCTGCCACCTAACCTATCTAAAAAAAACCAAAGCCTTCTTCATCATTTCATTTGTTATACTCTACTTGGATCCACCCTTTATCATCATAGTTTTGATGGAACTATGATTTGTTGTTTAACTTTGATAGAGTCTACACTAGTGTTAAGATAAGTTCACGAAAGAGTATGTGGCACTCATTCTAGCAGGGCAGTCTTATCCAAAAAGCTTTTATGTACTAGTTATTATTGGCCCACAATGGATGTAGATGCCACTACCTATGTAAAAAAGTGTGACAAATGTCAACGGCATGCTAGTTTGATTCATGCCCCAGTAAAAACTCTGAAACTAATGTTGACACCATGGCCATTTTATACATGGGGCCTTGAACTCATTGGGAAGATTAACCCCACTTCATTTGATGGTCATAAACATATCCTTACTGCTACTAAATATTTCACTAAGTGGGTTGAAGCTATACCCCTCACTTACATGACTGGAAAGCAAATTTCCAAATTCATTTTCAACCATCTCATTTGCCGCTATGGTATCCTCTCTAACATTATATTTGATAATAGAGGATCATTCAAGAATAATGATGTAGAATAGTTATGTATTGAATACAACATCACACATTATTTTTCTACAACATATTACCCTCAAGGTAATGGCCAAGCTGAGGCATTCAAAAAAACCATTGTAAACATTATCAAAAAGATTGTCAATAATGTTAGTCGTGATTGGCACCTTCAGATATTCCCTGCCCTTTGGGCATATCATACCGATCATCATATCCCCATAAAATCCACTCCATACTCACTTGTTTATGGTACTAAAGCCATCTTTCCCATTACGGTTGAATTACCTTCATTATGCATCTCTTTCAAGTGTCAGGCACCTATAACATAAATGCTTTGATACCACTTTGTTGGGGATCAACCAACAAACTTGATTACTATATGAAAGCAACTAAACATGGAATTAAACCAGAATGATAAGTAACTAGAATCAGAAATAGCAAAGAACAAGAGATACAAGAAACCACCTTGAAAATTTGTATTAAACTCTTTACAAAAGGAATACAATTGAAGAAACTTCTTTTCTTCCACACCTCTCTCAGATGTACAGATCTCTTTCTAGATCTCTTTCCCTCAAGAGTTCTCTCTCTCAATTACAATCAATTCCAACAAACTGGATTGATTCACATATACAATTCTTGTATTGTTACTCTACAAATTACAATAAGCTATGAAGATCTATCCCTATTATATAACTTTAGGAAACATGAGCATACAATCACAACCATTAGATGCACCTCCTAATCAAGGGCTCAAAACAGTCCTACTAAAGATAGAGATGCGGACTTAAGACTAACACTTAATCCTACCATGTAAACATTTTGTTTTATCCATGAAAATAACATTCTAGACGCACAAGTGACCGACATCGGTCCCTGCCTATCTGCACCTAATCGACGTCAGCCGATCCATGACCAATGCCGGCATCTCTTAGTCGACTCCTGACCGACGTCGGTCGCTCCTAACCGACGCCGGTGACTGTGTAATTCTTGCAACCTGCAACTTGCTCATTTGGTGAAGCTTTTAGCTCCACACCTTAACAATCTCCTACTTGGAGATAAACAACTGCACCAGTACCTGTACAACAACATCTTCTAGCTTTTCCATCTTCAAACTCAATCATGAAGACCTACAAAAGTTGAATAAAAATTCAACGTCTCCTTTGTTACCAGCTTGGTTAACATATCAGCAGGGTTCTTATCTGTATGGATCTTCTCCAGCTTCAACTCACCATCCTCCAATACCTGTCTAATGAAGTGGTACCTCAGTTGTATATGCTTGGTTCTTGAATGAAAGGCTGAATTCTTAGCCAAATGAATTGCACTTTGAATATCACTGTATAGTCTGCAACTCTCTTGCTCCTTTCCTAGCTCTTCCATGAACCGTGTCATCCATATCATCTCTTTGCTAGCCTTTGTGACTGCAATATATTTTGCTTCTGTCATTGACAAGGCAACAACCTTCTGCAAGTTTGATATCCAGCTAACCGTCGTTCTACTAACAGTGAAAACATATCCTGTGGTGCTTCTCCTACCATCCAAATCACCTGCCATATCTAAATCTACATAACCATGTAGAGAAGTGTTTGATCCACCATAGCATAAATGCCTACTACTGGTCCCTCTCAGATATCTAAAGATCCACTGAACTGCTTTCCAGTGTTCCTTCCCTAGATTGGCCATATACTTACTAACAACTCCCACTGCTTGGGCAATATCCGGTATAGTACATACCATTGCATACATTAAGCTCCCTACTGCAGAAGCATATGGAACTTTCTTCATGTACTCTACCGCATCATATGAATTAGGACATTGTTCTTTACTCAATTTAAAATGTCCAGCCAAAGGTGTGCTTACTGGTTTTGCATCCTGCATATTGAACCATTTCAACACCTTGTTCACATAATTCTCTTGAGACAAAATCAACCTGTGATTTTTCCTGTCTCTCTTAATGCTCATGCCAAAGATTTTCTTTGCTGCTCCCAAATCCTTCATGGCAAATGTGTGAGCTAATTTCACCTTAAGCTCAGAGATATCCTACATGCGTGATCCTGCAACTAGCATATCATCTACATACAACAATAGAATAATATATCTACCATTATCCAATCTCTTAAAATACACACAATGGTCAGATTGACATCTACTGTAGACATGCTCAGTCATAAACCTGTCAAATCTTAGATACCATTGTCTAGGAGCTTGCTTGAGGCCATACAAGCTTTTCTTCAATCTGTACACTAACTTCTCCTTACCTTTGACCTCAAATCCTTCCAGCTGATCCATATATATTTCTTCATCCAAATCTCTATGAAGAAACACTGTCTTAACATCAAGCTACTCAAGAGGCAAATCCTCAATAACATCTAAAGACAATACAGTCCGTATAGAAGTCATTTTAACAACAGGAGAAAAAATCTCACCAAAATCAATACCTGGTTTCTATGTAAATCCTTTCACTACCAACCTGGCCTTATATCTCATCTGTCCATTCTCACCTTCCTTCAATCTGTAGATCCATCTGTTCTTCAGTGTCTTCTTTCCCGCTGGCAACTCAACCAAATCCCATGTTTGGTTCTCTTTCAAGGAATCAATTTCCTCATTCATGCCTAGCTCCCACTGATTCTTGGATTCCACCTGTATTATTTCATCAAAACTCTCTGGTTCTCTACCATCAATAAGTAATAAATAGAATAATGAAGGGGAATATCGAATTGGAGGTTTACTTACCCTTTCTGACCTCCTGATGGGCGTTTGAGACTCATTCACAACACGTTGTTCACCCAAATTCTCTGACAGTGACCGACCTCGATCACCTCCAGGCCTATTACTTGCCGACGTCAGTTCTATATGACCGACCTTGGTTCCTTCCTGGCCGACATGGGTCACTGTCTGATCGACATCGATTCTTGTATTACCGACGTCGGTTCCTGCCTGACTGACGTCGGTCTCTGTGTTTTTCTATATGTGATTATTCTTTCTCGTGAGCTCATTTTGGACTGTCACCTTGTCCAATTCTCCATTGCTCTGCCCAGATTGATTCAGCTTCTTCAGTTGATCACTATACATCACTTTTTCATTGAAAACAACATCACGGCTCCTAATTATTTTGTTAGTTCCTAGATTCCAAAACCTGAATTCGAAATCTCCAGAGCCATAACCAATAAATGTGCACCTCATAGACTTAGCATCTAGGTTCTTTCTATTTTCCTTATCAACGTGCACAAAGGCTTCACAACCAAAAACTTTGAGAAATGAGAGATCTACCTTTTTACCTGTCCATGCCTCTTCTGAAATTCCACCATCCAGAGCTGTAGAGGGTCCTCTGTTAATCAGATAAACTGTAGTATCCATAGCTTCTACCCAAAAATCTAAGGGCAAACCAGCATGCAATTTCATACACCTTGCACGCTCCATTACTATTCTATTCATCCTTTCAGCAACTCCATTTTACTGAGGTGTCCTTGGAACTATCCTTTGCCTGCGTATTCCATGCATATAACAATACCAGTTGAACTTGTGGCTGCAGAACTCACCACCATTGTCAGATCTCAGGCACTTCAATCTCCTATTTATTTCATTCTCAACCACAGCTTTCTAAATCTTAAAAGTGTCAAAAACATCAAATTTCTTCTTTATACAATAGACCCATACCTTTCTTGTAGCATCATCTATGAAAGAGACATAGTACTGTGATCCTCCAATAGAAGCAATCTGAGCCGGTCCCCACACGTCTGTGTGAACAAGCTCTAATTTGTGCTTCTTCTTTGTTGACCCAGTTTTGAGAAAACTCACCCTCTTCTATTTTCCAAAAATACAATGCTCACAAAAATCCAGATATATGCTTTTCAAATTTGAAAGCTTACCTTTTGGATTTGGATCTACCTCTCATCTTTGACTTAGACCTTGATCTCCTATGCTTGCTCTTCTCTTTTTGCCTTCCCCTGCTCTCAAAACTTAAAGCATTCCTTGATGTTTCTCTGTGCTTTTCCTGCGAATTTTTTCATTCAAGATTACACTAACAACATCATCTACTTTTAAAATATTTGAAGCATATGCAGTATTACTAACTGCCATTACCAAGCTATGCCAGCTTTCAGGCAAAGAACATAATATTAAAAGAGCTTTAATTTCATCATTAAACACTATTTTGACTGAATTTAATTGATTTACAATTCCATGGAAATCATTTAGATGATTAGATACAGATCCGCCTTCCTGCATTTGCAAATTAAATAACTGCTTCATAAGATATACCTTATTTGAAGTTGAGGGTTTTTCATATAAATTTGCTAAAGTAGTCATTAACTCTACCGTTGACTTTACCTATGATAAATTAGATATCACAGTAGATGCTAGACTCAATCTTATAGATCCAAGAGCCTTTCTATCAAGAACTTCCCATTCTTCATCTTCTATGTTTGTGGGTTTCCTTGAAACTCCACCTAATGGTAAGTATAGATCTTTATGATACAGATAATCCTGTATCTGCATTCTCTATAATTGGTAATTCTTGCCATTGAACTTCTCCATTCTCAGTTTACTTTCTTCTGCCATTGCTTCTCCCATTCAAATAGAAATCCCTGTGAGTAACTTGTAATCAATACACACTAACCAGATCTGAAACACCTGTTAGTCAACTTGAGCTCTGATACCACTTTGTCAGGCACCTAGAACATAAATGCTCTGATACCACTTTGTTGGGGATCAACCAACAAACTTGATTACTATATGAAAGCAACTAAACACGGAATTAAACCAGAATGATAAGTAACTAGAATAAAAAATAACAAAGAACAAGAGATAGAAGAAACCACCCTGAAAACTTGTATTAAACTCTTTACAAAAGGAATACAATTGAATAAACTTTTTTTCTTCCACACCTCTCTCAGATGTTTCCCTCAAGAGTTCTCTCTCTAAATTACAATCAATTCCAACAACCTGGATTGATTCACATATACAATTCTTGTACTGTTACTCTACAAATTACAATAAGCTATGAAGATCTATCCCTATTATATAACTTTAGGAAACATGAGCATACAATCACAACCATTAGATGCACCTCCTAATCAAGGGCTCAAAATAGTCCTACTAAAGATAGAGATGCGGACTTAAGACTAACATTTAATCTTACCATGCAAACATTCTATTCTATCCACGGAAATAACATTCTGGACGCATAGGTGACCGACGTCGGCCGATCCATGACCGATGCCGGCATCTCTTAGTCGACTCCTGATTGACGCCGGTGACTGTGTAATTCTTGCAACTTGCAACTTGCTCATTTGGTGAAGCTTTTAGCTCCACACCTTAACATCAAGTATGTCCTAGATGGTCATGACTATCGAGTAGCTTGCTTGCAAGAGTTAGATCTACTTGATGAAAAACACACAGTCATGCTCAACAATCTTCAAGCATATCATAACTGACTTAAAGGCCACTATAATCAGTGTGTTAAGTATTGAACATTTGAGCTTGGTGATCTTGTTCTTAAAGAAAACCAAACTATGACTATATAGAGTCACCCCATGACTCTAAGCTTGGGTACGGTTTCCCGGTTGGAGTAGATCAAGGGCCCCTATCTCTATCTAGACCAACAACCCCTATCTATTCTCTATGAAATATGGGCCATATAGAACCATGTATAAAAATAAGTATAAAGGGAAATTCAAACCAAACTGGATAGGGCCTTTCATCATTAATACAAATTATGGATCAAGAGTATATAGGCTTGCCACACTAGATGATGATGAACTTCCAAAGCTGATGACTATAATTCATCTCAAGTGGTACTATGCTTGAATGCTAAGGTGTATTTTCTATAAGGACCATTTCAATTATGCCATTTTATCACTATTATTTTTTATACAAATACCATCCTTATCTGTCTCTTCATCGTATCCACTTTCTGCTTCCATTTTATCAACCTAGTGTCTTATAAAGCCTAGCCCATTTGACCTTGGTTTTTGTCATTTTTTACGTAGTTTTAGTATCAAGGTATTTGATCAATTCATCAGTTCATTCAATTTATTTAGATAGAGAGCACATTTTGGGATAGTGTGACAAAAGTTTCGGCAGTTGCATCCTTTGTTTGTTAGTCCTTTCTTATCACCAGTCTTGGTACTAATTATAACTGCCTTTAGGAAAATTAGTACCATTGATCCATACCATTGTATCCTGGTTATAACCACCTATGGACAAACAAGGGGAAACATTAAGCTTTGACATACCAACTTACCCCTTCCTATGTCCTACTATGCCTTTTTACCAACTATGTTTGTTTTGTTTGAATTGGTTACTACACTAGTCAAATTCCTCTAATGTAAGGGTGGAACTACAGTGACTTGAGGTCCTACTCTAGGACTATGTAGGCAGTGCTCAATACTTGTTGAGGTTAGCTTAGTCATCCTAAGCCATGCTCTCACCATTTTGTGAGCAACCTAAGTTTGAATGCTCTCACCGTTTTATGATCAACCTAAGCCACACTCTCATCATTTTACGAGCTTGAACCATTTAGTGTCTCATCATTCTTGATTGAGTTGAGATACTCCAAAACAATTCAAAAAAAAATTGAAAAATCATTAGAAAAGAATAAAAACATTGAGCACTTCTTTACCTTAAGGATTCTAGGAACCCTTACTAAGTTACAAGCAAAATGTTTGTCATTTAGTTTCCCTATCTTTTTTGGCCTTTTCTCTCATGCACTTGCCATTTTTCAAGACCATTACTGTTCTTATATCATAGCCATTCTATTTGTTTTCATCATTTATCACATTCTTCCCATTCCCTAGGAGAACTACATTTGGATCGATGTTTTTTATTGGATATTACATCCATGGAACTATGTAAGCAATGTCCACTTGCCTAGTGCATATGGAGATAGCTCGACCACCCCCTTCCTTTTCTTCTATTGCCCCATTTTGTTCATTTGTTAAGTTGTTGCCTATTTTCTAGGGGTAATGTTCATAGGGTTTCTATTGCTTTATTTGTTTTTGCTTATTTTATTTGTTTGTCTGCTTGTTTGTTTGCTTTTTATATTGTTGCCTTGATTCAATCTATGTGTGTTCATTGGGTGATTCCTTGCCCACACTTACTCTTGAATCCATCCATATTCATATGTTTGCATTGTCATCATGGTTTCTATCATTAGTGAATTATTTTCTATTGAGTATTAGATTATGGGAGTCAATCCTCATACATGTTTCAGCCAAGTCTTCATGATGATATACCATGATGCCTACCGACACGTGCTACAATAAACCTTAGCTTCAAGAAGTCTATTCAACAATGGTGACATCTCTTCAGCATTGACATCCCGATTCACTCCTAATCATATCCCAAATAGAGTAATTAAACATGAAAGAATTTCAATCTTTATTAGTTCAGATGAGCATCTCCCTACTAGTAGGTTGTTCCAATTCATCATTACCCTTTAGGTTAAGTTATCATCATCCTCAACCAATTTTATCATGTTTTTCATAATCAGGGTCCAATGATTATAACCGCTATTGGCAAATCATTTCACACCATCCCACCTGCATTTCTCAATGATTATAATCACCTTTGGGCAAATCATTATGTTGTCACCACTTTACTTTTTCTGTCTATATAGGGCCATGCTATTATCTTGTTTGTCTATCCTAACTGGGGTAGATCCATCTTCTCAATGATTATAATTGCCTTTGGGCAAATCATTATGTTATCATACCATGTTGCCACTATTAGGGTACAATTCTCATAACCACATTTGGGTAAACCATTGTACACCATCCCACTTGCATTCTCAGTGACTTTGACTAATTTTTTAATATCATTATATTTTCACCCCATCATCTTTCCTTTCTTTGATCCCCTTGTTTTGCTTCTTTCTTTTCAAGGGACCCTTTGTCGACATACTTATGCCAACCATTCCCTCGAGGGGGCATCATATAGTTAGTTTATCATCATTACAGTTGTAGGCATATAGGACCTTTTCATTCTTTGAGAAGATGTTACTATGCTTATAGCTTGCAATGCTTTCCCAAATAGGGGTAAACTATATACACCTAAATCTGGCCATTGATAACTTCCAATCAGGCTTTTGGCCAATTTCCACTCAAAACGCACAATTTGGATTAAAAACACTAAAACACATGAAATAATGTGAAACTAACATATTTAAGTGTCGATTTTGGCCAAGGTATCCCTAAATGGGGCAATGTAATTTATGATCTAGCTAACTTTGATCAAATCATTTCGAGTCAAAATGCCAATTTTGCACTTAGGTGCTCTGAATTGCTCTTTCTTGTCAAATCTCTTGCACAAGATGTGTGCCTTGGTTATTTGTTGTCAGTAGCATCCTAAATGGGATAATAGTTCCAACGCATCTAGCATGGACTTCCAATTTCATTCTAGTCAAATTTTAGACCAATAATAAGGTATTTTGATCAATTTGAGTAATTTGTGCACAAAGTACTTAAGCATACTTAAGAGCTAATTATCCCAAATCAAGGCCTAATCAATAATTACATGGAAACTTGTTGAATACTTATTTTTGGAAATGAATATTGAATATCAACATCATTAGGTGACCTCATTTTTTGGAAAGACATCGCTAGGCCATAAATGCCACAAATATCAGGATTCATGCCCTCCATGCCTTAGCAATGCCTTCCATGATGTCATCTTTATCTCTTAATTGCCCCTTATTCCAATGTCATGATGAGGATAATTCCAAAAATTGAATTAATCCTCAACCACACATCTCAATCTTGAGATGGACGACTGAGGTTGATTCTGATCAAATATAAAAATCTATAAATAGAGAGGCCAAGAACATCATTTCTAAGCTATTTTTGGTGCAAATTTACTATGCTCAAATATCTTCAAAGGACTTGATAATGCAAAGTTGTAATGCCAAATTGATTCCAAGCCAAGCCAAAGCCACAAGGTGCCAAGAAGAGATGGAGGTAGCCAAACTTTCATTGCCAAAGACTTCATGTGCATAAGCCGAGCAAGCTACTACTACAAAGGCATTTGGATCATCCAAGGAAGGTGAAGGAATTCTTGTGTTTTATTCCTTACTTTTTAGTTGTGTTTGTCATTTAATTTTTGTTAACTAAGCTCTCCCTAGTGTCTAGGCCTAGAGATGTTATGCTAGTTAGTGTGTTTCTTTAATTTTATTTTTATTTTAGAACTAACATCATACTAACCATCCTCTCTTGAGTAAAATTCCTATATCACACGCTATAGGGGAAGAACTACAGTGACTTGAGGTTTTACTCTGGGACTATGTAGGTAGCACTTGATACTTGTTGAGGTCAACTCAGTCACCCTTTTCCCCATACTTTTGCCATTTTGTGAGCAACCTAAGTCACGCTCTCGCCATTTTGTGAGCAACCTAAGCCATGTTCTCACCATTTTGTGAGTAACCTAAGTCATGCTCTCACCATTTTGTGAGCAACTTAGCCACGCTCTCTTCATTTTATGAGTAAATAAAGCCACACTCTCACCATTTTGCAAGCAACCTTAGTTTAAACGCTCTCACTATTTTGCAAGCTTGAACCATTTAGTGTCTCATTATTCTCAATTGAGTTGAGAGACTCCAAAACAATTCTAAAAAAAATTAAAAAATCATTAGAAAAGAACCAAAAACATTGACCACTTTTTTGCCTAAAAGATTCTGGGAAACCTTATTAAGTTACAATAAAATCACTTGTCATTTAGTTTCCCCATCCTTTTTGGCATTTTTCTCTCACGCACTTGCCATTTTACAAGACCATTCATATTGTTCTATCAGATCCATTTTATTTGTTTTCCTCAATAATCACATTCTTACCATTCCCTGAGAGAACTGTATTTGGCTTGAAGTTTTTTATTGGATATTACATTGATGAAGCTATGTAGGTAATGTCCACTTGCCTAGTGCATATGGAGACAGCTCGGCCACCCCCTTCCTTTTTTTCTATTCCTCCATTTTGTTCGTTTGTTAAGTTGTCACCTATTTTCTAGGGGAAATGGTCGTAGGGTTTCAATTACATTTTTAATTTATTTTTGCTTATCTTTGTTTGTTTGCTTTCAGCATTGTTGCCTTGATTCAATTTATGTGTGTTCATTGGGTGATTCTTTACCCACACTTATTGTTTGATTTCTCAATGATTATAACCGCCTTTAGGCAAATCATTGTGTTGTCACCACTTTACTTTTTCTTCCTATACAAGGGTATGTTATTATCTTGTTTATCTATCCTAATTTGGGCAACTCCATCTTCTTAATGATTATAACCACCTTTGGGCAAACCATTGTGTTATCATACCACGTTGCCACTATCAGGGTACAATGTTTATAACCACCTTTGGGCAAACCATTTTACACCATCCCACTTGCATTCTCAATGATTTTGACTACTTTTTCAATATCATTGTGTTTTCACCCCACCATCTTTCCTTTCTTTGGTCCCCTCATTTTGTTCCTTTCTTTTCGAGGGACCGTTTGCCAACCCACTTATGTCAATCATTCCCTTGAGGGGGCATCATACAATTAGTTTATCATCATTACAATTGTAGGTATATAGGACCTTTTCATTCTTTGAGAAGATGTTACTATGTTTATAGCTTGCAATGCCTTCCCAAATAGGGGCAAACTGTATACACTTAATTTTGGCCACCAATGACCTCCAATCAGGTTTTTCGCCAATTTTCACCTAGAATGCACAAATTGGCCTAAAAATACTAAAACATGCTAAATGATGTGAAATTTACATTTTCAAGTGCTAGTTTTGGCCAGGGTATCATTAAATGGGGTAATGCAATTTATGGGCCAGCTAACTTTGATCAGATCATTTCAAGTCAAAATGCCAATTTTGCACTTGGGTGCTCTAGATTACTCTTTCCTATCAAATATTTTACACAAGACATGTGCCTTCATTATTTATTGTTAGTAACATCCTAAATGGGAATACATATCTAATGCATCTGACATCACCTTTTAATACCAATTTATTTGAATTTTGGACCAATAATAAGGCATTCTGATCAATTTGAGTAAGTTGTGCACAAAGTGCTTAATCATGCTTAAGAGCTAATTAATCCAAGTTATGGCCTAATTAAGAATTCCATGGAAACTTGTTGAATAATTTATTTTGAAAATGAATATTGAATATCTGCATCATCAAGTGACCTCATTTCTTGGGAAGACATCCCTAGGCCATAAATGCCACAAATATTAGAATTCATGCCCTCCATGCCTCATCAATGCCTTCCATGATACCCTCTATGCCTCTTAATTTCCCCTTCTTCCAATGTCATGATGAGGATAATTACAAACTTAATTCTAAAAATTGAATTGATCCTTAACCACACATCTCAATCTTGAGATGGACGGTTCAGGTTGGTTCTAGACATTTACAAAAATTTATAAATATTTGTCCTTACTACATGAATTTTAAGACATGATTATGTAAAGTTATAATGCCAAATTAGTTTCAAAGCTTCAAGTAATTAGTGTTACCATGCCAAATTGATTCCAACAAGCAAAGCCACAAGCCAAAGGTGCCAATGAGAGATGGAGGTAGCCAAGCTTTCATTGCCAAGGACTTCATGAGCACAAACCAAGCAAGCCACCACTACAAAGGCATTTGGAGCATCCAAGGAAGGTGAAGGAATTCTTGTATTTTATTCCTTACTTTTTAGTTGTGTTTGTCATTTGTTTTTTTTTAACTAAGCTTTCCCTAGTGTCTAGACCTAGCAATATTATGTTATTAGTGTGTTTCTTTCATTTTATTTTAATTTTGAAACTAACACCATACTAACCATCCTCTATTGAGTCAAATTACTAGATCACATCCTCTAGTGGAGTATTATGCCCCACACCTATCACATCATCATGGTCACAATTGGGACCCACCTTGGGCCCCACTACGACACACCTTATTGTCACATCACCTGTATGCCATTTCACCATGCATGCCAACTCATATGCACACATGCATGCCACATCACTTGTATGCCATGTCACCATGAATAATGACTATGAATAGTGTATGTGAATAGTGACATATGAATAGTGGCTTCACACCTAATAAATTTTACTTCTCATATTATGTGTCGAGTAATTTGAGTGGTAAGACCTAGATGTATCACAACCGAAAGGTTATGTCATGTAGCAATGAGATGAAGTCTAGATATACATAGCCATAACACAACATTACATACAGGGCATTCATGGCCTGTAACCAGTAGGCTATCAGTCTATAGCCACCAGGAACTATTGTAACAAATATGAATAATTGCATGTAGCTTGTCTATGCATGCAACAATTGTAACATCCAACCTTTTTATTGATTTTGGTCCAAACAAAAAAGATTGGAGAACAAACATGCATGGCCATATATAAGCATACATGATGAGGACTCAGAATGTTGAGCATTCCTATTAGATGACATTTTAATCCTTCCAACTTCCCAACAACATCACCCATGTTTGTATCCTATAGCCATTATTGGTTACATTCTCCATAAATGAATATTATCAAGTTATTGTAATTTCTTACCAAGCAAATAACTATATCATCTTTTGTATATATAGAACATAGATGCAGGCTAGGGGAGTAGATAATATAGGAGGAATTTAGATAATATAAGTGTGATCAAGCAATATTATTTTATTCATTGTAATCTTACCATAGCAATCTTTAATTACTACAGGATATGAATAAATTCAATAGTTTATAGTAAACACATTTTAATTCCAAGGGAAGGATTGGATCTCAATACCAAACAAGGAGGGCCTCCTTAGGAGGAATTGTAGGGAAGATATCGATTCGTTAGACTAGCTAAATAGATTCAATTTTTAAGTATTTGTTTGCATTCTTTAATTTCACATATGTTGTTTGAATATCATAGATGATTTCAATATGGCATTTATTAAGGAAGCTTCCACAACATGTTGTTTCATTTAATTATGTTTATTTCATTCATGCAAGCATGATTTCATTTTAAGTACTTTACATTTTTGTAATTCCCTTTATCCAAGTATGCTTATATGTAATTGACACAACCAACAAGTGAGTGAAGTGTGCACATACAATGATATCACCTTATTAAGCTAAAACACCCTTGCGTTGACAATTAATGAAGTAGTTATTTTATTCATCAAGTGGCTACTTCATCCTATGAGCATAGATGAAGTTGTACACGATGTTTAGGTTTAATTGGTGGTAAAATTATGCTCATTAGACAATACAAGGTAAAATGTGCCATTAAGAGCCCAATCTGAACAAATGATCTATATAGACCAAAAAATAATAATACCATAGAAAATAACTAGTCTCGCACCAAAATTAGGTGTCTACACTCACCTATGGACAATATATATTTGTGCATGATACTTTCAAACTTTGACACTTTTTACTGAAAAAAATATATTAAATTGCACAAGCAATTCATGAAATGTAAAAAAATCAATGTTAAATTTCTTTCTTATTAAAAAAACACAATTGAATTTTCTAATCACATCATCACAATCCATGTAACCACAAATTTTTAAAAATTGGTAAAGGTGTAGTAAAAAATAAAATAACTTTTGTATTTAGAGCACAACCAAGAAGGACATGATACATAGGTTCATGGAATCCATCAAAGCAAAATCAAAATCAGATATTTATCATATGTTACTACATTGAATGCAATGATTATGAAATATGCAAAGCATGGCTACAAAAATGATGACCTTACAACACATAAAACCTTAACAAAAAACAAACCAAACAATATTTTTATGCATAATCAACAATTATTGTAGTCCATAATTCACTAAAAGAGTTTGAAGGAATCTTACAGGTATGTGTTTGAGCCCCCTGAAACTTATATAAAAATGGGAGTGAACCCATCCACACAATCACAATGGCCCATACACAACCCAGCCATTGACTAACCTTTGTATCCATAATACAAAGCCTCATAAGAATCAATATCATTAAAAAAATGCCTATCTTTATACTGTATTGTTTTATATACAATAATTTGGACATTGCTACGATGCTACAAATTTTTGGTGGTTAGTGTACCATGTTTGTGACCCTTAAGCTACAACCTATAAAACAATGCACATCGTGTATAACATCTATAATTTAAAAACATTTAAAAATGAAATGAAATAATAGTGGTCGTACATGAAACTAAAGCTCACTTTTTATTTTTTTTATGATCTCAATGTATTTATAGCAAGGATAACCTACAACACAAAACCTTAACAAAAAATAGTAATTTTGTGTATACCTAACAATTATTTCAATCCATGATTCGATAAAAAAAAAATGAGGGCATCTTACAAGCATGTGCTCGAGCCTCCATGAAGCTCCTATCGAGATAAAGGGGAAAGGACCCATTCACCCAACCATTGTGGCCCACCCCCACCCTAACCATCGATTAACCTTTGTATCCATAATACCATATTAGAAAAAAGAGTATGTTTCTAACAAAAAGCCTCAAAAATTTTATATCATAAATAAAAAGCCTCAATATTCATACTATGAATGTGTGTTTGGCACAATACGCTATATGTTGTTATGGTGGCATAAATCACTAGTGATTAGCCTACCAAATTTGCACCCTTTGTTTTCACTCTATAAAATAGTGCACAACATCAACAACATCTACATGTTAAAAGGATTTAAAACTCAAATAAAATAATAATAAATTTTTACATGGAGATAAAGCTTAAAAACAAGTGTTTTATCATCTCAAGCTAGTTATAACAAGGATAACCTATAACACTTAAAACTTTAACAAAAAAACTAAAAAAAATAATGGACTACAATAATTTCATAAAAATGATACAAAGTACGTGAACTGTTCCACAAGTTGTCTCAACAAAATGTGGTCACATGGACTATAATGAATGTAAGATGCAAAATGTATGATCATAAAAAGTAAGTGAACTATTTGACAAAATCTATCGACCAACTATTGTAGTTTGTCAAATAATTCACATGCCTTCTCTATGGTGTCACATTTTATAATTGATATTGCATTAGAGGGTTTGAGCCTTACATAATACTTAGAGGATGTTATAGACAGGAATATACATCCATAAAAACACAATAGAAATTGAAAACTTTTCATATGTTGTATTTGCAAATACCCTATGTACAAAAAATGTGGGAGCATATACATAAGGTATGATAAATGTTAGATAAGATGTCACAATGAAATGCGGTCACATGGATTGAATTGATTGTAGAGTGTAAAATCTAGATCATAAACAAAGCTAGTGAAATGTTTGACATAATATCTCAACGAAACATCTTGCAACTAATATCGTATTATAGGGGATTTTGGTAGAGGAAAATGGATATGGAGGAGTTGGTTTAAAAAAAGACAGAGTGGATTTAATAGAACAAGGAGTCAATTTGGTAGAGGAGAAAGAACTAATATGAAGGAGGAGAAGCCCAAATTGATCGTTATCACCATGACATCACATGTCAAAATCGATTATTTTTTATTATAATCTATATAAATGTTTTGTGTGCCGATTTCCTTGCACAATTGTTTGTGTTGTAATTTTTTATTTATTAAGGTTGTATGTGTTGTAGAAGTTTTTAAGGGCACATGAGAGAATGTTTTGACTAGATGATAGGTTTTTCTTAGGGTGTGTGTTGAACTAATACTAGTTTTGATTTAGATTGCATTGGGGTGTATCATGTCTAATTGAGATTTCTATAGGGCATGCCATACTTGAATTAAAATATATTGTTTAATTTCATTAGTTTATCAAATAATTTAACATTTTTAATATAAGGTTATGTGAATTGTTTCACAATATGTGTCGGCAAGATGTGGTCACATGGATTCCAATGATTAAATGATGTAAAACATGGTCATATGGATTGTAATGACTATAGGATGAAAAATGGTAGAGCATAAACAAAGCAAGTTATATGTTTGACAAAATATCTAAAAATAATGTCATAGTTTGTTAAAAAATCACATGCCTTCTCTATGTTATCACATTTTGCAATTGATATTGGATTAGAGGGTTTGCACCTTACCTGAAACTAATATAAAATTTTAACCAACACAAATAAGAACAATGATACTAGTCCAGGATTAGATCCAAGTGTTTAATGGCATGGATGCATTTAAGCATCCTAAAAACACTACTTTCTTGAGAACGATATGTCAGGGGATCTCTAGCTCTACCAATTAGAGCACAATTGATTACTTTCTTATATGCAATTAAACACAAAATTATACCAGAATGATAAGGTAGCTAGAAACTTGAGACATCAAAGAATTTGAGAGACAATACACACTCTTGTATTAAATACTACTAGAAGAAAATACAATAAGGAAGATGCCACTTCTTCTTCCACCTCAAAGGCTTGCCACATCTCAAGACCTTCTTCCCTCTCTCTCTTGCTCAACACAAAAACTCTAAAGCCTGAGTTGTTATCCCTCCTTGAATGCTTCAGCTGATCTCCTTGACCTTACACCTGTAGATCTCCTTGACCTTGCTAGCTTCAATGCTTTTACTTGCCTTAGAATTATTACAATACATGCCTTATGGGTCTTTAAATAGGATCCCATGCTTACAAAAATAGAACTATAGTTACAATAATTAGACACGCAGCTCGTGACTATAATTAGTCGCTTGACATGCAAACACTCGCTTCACTTAACTGACTGTTTGTCAACAGCAGTTCCGAAAATACACAGGCGACCGATGCCGGTCCCTGCTTGTCTGGTGTTGCCGACGTCGGCCGACTGTCTGCCATCACCGGTCTTCTTCTCCACTATTTGTGACCGACGTCGGTTATACTGTCGATGCCGGTTCCTCTGGTTCTTCAGCATCCTCTCTTGTGTCTGCAAATAGTTGAAGTTTTTAGCTCCACACCTTAACAATCTCCCACTTAGAGATAAACAGCTGCAACTTGTACCTGTACCTGTACACCATCTATTTTGTTCCTTAGGCTCTGTATCCCTCTTCAAAGTCACTCTTGAAGACCAACCACCATGCAAACCTGTGATGCAATACCTGTCTCTTATGCCACAAGAGTTTTGCTGCTCCCAAATTCTTCATGACATACTTCTGAACCAACTCTACCCTTAGCTCAGAAAACTCCCTGTATGTGAAACCCTGCAACAAGTAACACAATACAGTAACAGGATAATGTAGCTAATATTATCCAACCTGGTAAAGATAAAATACAATGGTCAAACCTCCATTGTTCTGTAGCCTACTCAAGACCATATACCATAGCCTTCTGTCTCATTTGTCCATCCACTCTCTTCTCTAAAACAAGAATCCATCCCTTTGTCCAGTGCTTCCTTCCAGCTGACAACACTACCAACAAGTACCTGATTGGTTCTCCAAGGACTCACACTCCTCATCCATGCCAAGCTCCCACTGTTTCTAGATTCTACCTGCATTGCTTCTTCCAGCTTCCTAGTTCATGACTATCAGTAAGCAATATAAAGAAGGTGAACAATGAATATGAGGTTCACATACCTTTCCTAACCTCCACATGGGTGTTTGAGACTTATTAATTCACTCAACATCTGTTCTAGTGACCGATCTAGGCCATCTCCCAGTCTGCTCCTGACCGATGTCAATTCCCTGCATTGGCCCTGACTGCCGACGTCATTTCCCTGGCTGACGCCGGTGTCCCTCCTGCCGACGTCGGACTTCTCCAGTCCAACCTACCGACCCTGCTGGTCTGCACATGACCGATGTGGGTATCTGGATGACTGACGTCGGTGCTAGGCAACTGACATCGATGTCTGTGTGTTCCTGTAAGTGATGAAAGTTTCAATTGTGAGCTCTTCTTGGATCAAACCTCTGTCCATGCTGCCCTGCTCAGATTTATTCAGCCCCTGTGACTGATCTCTGTCCTTCATCTCCTCCATAAACACCAAGGCTTCTTTGTTCCTATCAAAAGCATCAAATTTCCTCTTTCTGCAATGAACTATATTTATGCTTTCCAAATTTGAACACATACTTTTTAAATCAAGAACTTCCATTCCCTTCTTATTCATGTGACCAAGCCTATTAGGCCACATCTTCGAATCTACACCAGAAGTAGAATCAGTAATACAAGTAGACAGATAAAGAGTATCTACTTTCTTACCTCTTGCTAGAATAAGTGCTCCCTTGGTAACCTTCCAAGAATCCACTGTGAGGGTTATTGTGCATCCCTCATCTCCCAACCTTCCTACAGAAATCAGACTCTGCTTCAGAATTGGAACATGCATGACCTCTTTCAACACCCATGTGTTGTCAATCTGCAATCTCAGCTGCACTTTCCCTTTGCCAACTATCTGACAAGGCGTACCATCCCCTAAGTAAAGAACTCCAAAATCTCCCTGTTCATACTCATAGAACAAATCTCTGTTTGGGGATGCATGAAAAGATGAACCAGAATCTAAAATCCATGATCCTACCTGACTATCCGAAGAAAGTATGAGAGCATCCTGCATCACAATATTTGCATCCTTTGCTTCTTCCATACCTGCATGTTGATTCTCTTTATCTCTCAACCAACACTCCTTTGTATGTCCTTTCTTTCCACAAAACCAACAGGTAATACCTTTGGACTCGGATCTCCTTCTCAACCTTGATTTCCCTTGCTCAACCTTCTCCTTTTGCCTTCCCCTACTTTCTGCACTTAGAGCATTCCCTGATGATTCACCTTTGCTTTTCCTGCGTATTTCCTCATTCAAGATCACACTCAAAACATCATCAACTTTTAAAATTTTAGAAGCAGATGCAGAATTACTTACTGCCATAACCAAACCATCCCAACTTTCAGGCAAAGAACATAAAATCAAGAGAGCCTTTACCTCATCATCAAAAACAATATTGACTGAAGCTAGTTGGTTTACCAAACCATGGAAATCACTGAGATGAGTATGTACCGATCCACCTTCCTGCATTTGCAACGTAAATAGCTGCTTCATAAGATATACCTTATTAGAAGCTGAGGGCTTTTCGTATAAATTTGCCAAGGACTTTATCAACTCTTCCATTATCTTACACTGTGATAAGCTGGAAATCACAGATGATGCAAGGCTCAACCTTATGGAACCGAGAGCCTTCCGATCAAGAACATTCCATTCTTCATCCTTCATATCTGTGGGCTTGCATGCAACCCCACCCAATGGTAAGTACAAATCCTTCTGATACAGATAGTCCTCAATTTGCATCCTCCAATGTTGATAATTCTTGCTGTTAAACTTCTCCATTCGTATCCTACTTTCTTTTGCCATTGCTGAACTCCCACTCAATCAAAAAACCCTGTGAATGACCTGTAATCAAAAAATAATACCCTGCTTCTTGCAAACCGTAGCTCTGATACCACTTGTTAGGGGATCTCTAGCTCTACCAATTAGAGCACAATTGATTACTTTCTTATATGCAATTAAACATAGAATTATACCAGAATGATAAGGTAGCTAGAAACTTGAGACAACAAAGAATTTGAGAGACAATACACACTCTTGTATTAAATACTACTAGAAAAAAATATAATAAGGAAGATGCCACTTCTTCCTCCACCTCAAAGGCTTGCCACACCTGAAGACCTTCTTCCCTCTCTCTCTTGCTCAACACAACAACTCTAAAGCCTGAGTTGCTATCCCTCCTTGAATGCTTCAGCTGATCTCCTTGACCTTACACCTGTAGATCTCCTTGACCTTGCTAGCTTCAATGCTTTTACTTGCCTTAGAATTATTACAATACATGCCTTATGGGTCTTTAAATAGGATCCCATGCTTACAAAAATAGAACTATAGTTACAATAATTAGACACGCAGCTCGTGACTATAATTAGTCGCTTGACATGCAAACACTCGCTTCACTTAACTAACTATTCATCAACAGCAATTTCGCAAATACACAGGCGACCGACGCCGGTCCCTGCTTGTCTAGTGCTATCGACGTCGGCCGACTGTCTGCCATCGCCGGTCTCCTTCTCCACTGTCTGTGACCGACGTCAGTTATACTGCCGATGCCGGTTCCTCTGGTTCTTTAGCATCCTCTCTTATGTCTGCAAATAGTTGAAGCTTTTAGCTCCACACCTTAACACGATAGAACAAAGTTGTCAAATGCTTTGGCTATTATTGATGTGGCTTGTAAATCTTGTTCTATGTATCCAAGACTATGAAGAAGTGTCATTATACATGTATTTTCACTTAACCCATTATCAATCATGACATTGTATATAGCTTGTTTGTTAACATAATCTTGAATAAATAGTGCATGCCTATTTTAATCATCATCATTGATTTCATTGTCATCAAATATGATCACAGGACATGATGTTGATGTACTTGTAAACGTGCCAATAATTCCATATATTGGTTTTCCATATGTCAAAGGAGGAGGATGCACATTATACACATGTTGTACCTCTAAAATGTCTGTATTTTTTTGTTGTACCATAGTTTAGATTTGGATCATTGAAGATTTTTTGCTTTGCATTGTCATTCTATTGTTGTCTAATTTCCTCTATGGGTGTGCTCAACTCAATAACATTATCATTGATATGATACTATAACTTATGCCTTAATTAGAAACACTTGTTTAAAGAATGCCAATGCATCTTTGATAGTCATAGTATACATTACTATAAAAATCCTTATGCTGAGGCTTGGTCTTATCAACCTCTAATGGTGGATGAAGAAGTATGAGTTTAAAATTGAGTATTTTTTGTAATAGGTCACGAGGAGGTTGTAGTTACCTTGTAAATTACCTCCTTGGTTGAGCTATCAATTGACGCTTGTTTGTTATTTGTGACATTATATTGAATGTTACTTTTGCTTCATTCTTGCTTTTATTATATCTAACCTTTTAATTTGGTTTGTTTTGAAAAATTATATTTGAAGTAGACAGAGCATTTGGTGCATATTTTAGCTTATTCAAAGTTATGAGTTTGACTTCTCCTTTTTTTATTGTGTGGCATAACTCATAAAAAGATTTGAATTTGTCGAACATGATAGACTCATGGGTTGGTGTTAGCAAATTTTGTGTGAAGATCTATTTTAATTCATTATTTGCCATAGAATTTGTCATTTTAGCTAACATATTTTTGTACTAAAGAACATATTCATTGGTTGGCTCATTTGACCCTTGATTGAGTTTTTTAATATGTGTGTAAGATAACTTTTCACCAATGTTGATAGAGAAGTGTGCTATAAATTGATTTGCCAAAGGTTTGAATGCTCTAATATGTTGGAGTAGGAGATCATAAAACCATCATAAAGCATAACCTTTGAGGCTTCTTGGAAAGAGCATGGATAGTAATTTGTCATTGTAAGCATAATCTAAGCATGTTGCATGGTATGACTAAAGATGTTGCTCAAAATCACCTTACCTTCATAAAGTGGTGACTTAGGAGTTATGGATAATATGTTATCTCATGTGTTAAAGGATTGTGAAGCAATGTGTGAGAATCCATTGAGTGACTAGCTCTAGAAACAACTTTCTCTAATTACAACACTTTAGCATGTAAGGCTATAATAGTTTTCTCAAGGGAGAATACATTAGTCAAGGTTGGTTGTGGACCATGCGTAGTAATCAAATGAAGTGTGTATGATTCCATAGAATAAATAGGCACATAAATCTATTGGAAACCATGTGATGCCCCCATACCTAGGGATGATGGCACATATGTAACTAAAGGTGTTGATATAAGTGTATAGGTAATTGTAAAAACTAGAAGATTTGAAGTAGAAGTGGAAGCTTGAGATGTTTTATTTTGTTCATCTCTTGCAATGTATAATAATGCATCAATCTTATGTGGGTTAAGATATTTGGTGAATTTTGTCATTAATTTCATCCACTTGCTCAGTATTATCTTGATCAATTTCAATGGTCATGATAATTCCATCAATAGGGTGCATAGTATGCCTTATAGCATTATGAATGTACAATTGTTCTTGTTCCCAAGTCATACTTGATTTGAAATTTGTTTGACTTAATGGTGCTTGAATTTAAGGATTATTATTTCAACAATGTAAGTATTGAGATTGTACATTATATATTTAATCTTTTTTGTGATATTTAAATTTGATTAATGCTATTAACTAGTGAATCTAAATAATACCTTAGAAAGTAAGACAAAATGTAATGATGAACCTTAAGAGGTAAGAAGCAAAATTTGTTCATTTTCACCATGTTTTTAATTTGAAATTGAAACTTTTAGATTTCAAATGGGATGAGGGGTGTAACTAGATAGGGTGTGTTTTATTTGTAGGTCTCGGATATTGTGTTAGATTTGATAGATCGCAATCTATAAAATGTAAACATATATTCAATTTAAAAAGATGATTTAAATTACTAGTTACTTGCTTGTGGGAGTGACTTGTTTCTATTGAAGACTATTATATCTATCATACATTTTTTAATAGAGTTGGTCCTTAAAATGTTCAAATTGTTTACTCCATGCTACCTCATGTTGGGACCATAGTATGCCTTTGGAAAAAATTTCAAATCTTTGTCAAGATTGTCATTTCTTATTCATTTTTTTGATTGAATTAAGCTGTTAGTATTTAAAACAATATCTACAAATATTTAATCTACATCAAAAAAGAATCAATTTTAATTTCAGTAATTGTTTGCCTTTCATCCTTTTTTTATTCATTCGATAATTTGATTGATTTATCTATGAGGAGCATACACTTTGTTACCCCATTACATTCAACCCTTCATATCTTCACTTCCTTCACTACTTTCTTTGTACATTTCTCTATTGTCGACATTATTATATTGTGTTATTTAATAAAACATATAATTAATGACAACCTAACATAAACAACATAAAATAAATTACATCAATATTAATATTTCACATTTACAATTACTTATACTAATAGGCCAATATTGTGCATCAGTGCCTTGTGTGTTAGTCTCCTCATTCTCCGTACATATATAAGAGTTTTATTTAGCCATAGAATGCATTTTTCATCATGATATTGAGTTAGATACTTAAAAAATACCAAACAAAATATGTATGTTAATTTCAATACACACACACACACACACACCCCACCCCTCGATGTGTAAGGGGTATTAACTACATGGGCATTTAAAATAAGTATGTTTGCTTGCATGGGTTTGTGATGTTGATGTATTTCACCCAAATCAATTTAGAAGGAATTAAACAATCATTAAATTACAAAACTAGTCATATGCTTATAAATTGCATATATATGCTAATATGCAAACCATATATCAATGTGTTAATATTGTGCACTTGTCAATTTGACTCTCTACTGTGTTGGTAAGGTTGCACAAAACCTGTTTAACAAGTAAAATATTGGTTATGAGAAGTGATTAAATATTTTATCTCTAAACTCGACGTGTTATTTATAAAGCAATTATTTATTAGATTATCGATCATAATGGGTGGAATTAATTCAAATGGCCTATGTCCTGGTGTTAGGGACAAAGCATTATCGAACATACCATTTAATACCACTAAAGCCTTTCTTTCTAGCATGTTTTCAACAATGGCTACTTTTGTTAGCTCTTATAGTACTTTTTCATCTCTTTTAGTTTTTTCAAGGGGTTTCATGGAAATTACTCTCCTATTAATAAACATGACACCAATTAAACATGTAAAACATTATTATATTAACTTTAAATTATATTTCTTATATGTCTACATGCTTACTAAAGGAAGAACTTGTCCCTAGTCATCTTCATCCCCATTTATGATCTTTCCTTTGTCTTTCCCACTCTGTCAAATAAAATATTAAAACTTCTTATCTCTTTACATTTAATTGATTTAATGATGAGGATTAATTTGTATAAATAAAATCAAAGTCATGTACTCATAACAAACACTGTCACAATTCTAATTATAAATTAACAACTACAATTGGTAAATTCCCTTAATTTCAAAACCATTGTGAAGGAATGAGAACAAAATTTACTAAAGTTGCTAAAAATTCACATCAGAACACTAATATCCTCATATCTTCACAAAATATAATTATATGTCCTAATCCCATCATTATAGTCCATGTGACCACATTCTATTGAGTCATTTCATCAAACAATTCATCTGTCTTATGTATGTTACAATATATTGTGTACATGTCGATCAGGGTGTTTGTAAATACAACATATGAAAAATATGCGCTTTCAATTATGATTTAATGGATCTACTAAAGTTAATAATGTATCAAACCATAATTACAATATATTTTCTTGCACACAAAACACAAGTGTCATAAGTACATCATTCAACCATGATTTTGATGGATGTACATAATCTTATGTAGCAATCTTAAATAGTTTGAAAAATAATGCAAACATTGCAAAATATCCTAATGCAATGATTGAATTTATCCTAATGAAATTTTATTGGAAAATGTGTGAGAATAGAGAAGGCACGTGAATTGTTTGACAAAAAAATGCAATGCTTACAAAATATTTTAAAAAGCAAGTAGAAAATTCCCTCAATTTCATAACCAAAATGAATGAAACTAAAACATACAATAAATACATATATCAACATGTTTGAAACCATTTTTTTACATGTTTGTCACTAAAACAAATAACAAATGTCTATTTTTTATTATGTTTAAATGTATGTACATAGCATTATGTAGCAAACTTGAAATATTGTGAAGATAAAGACCCTATAATGTTACATTGTTTGAAAAACTAAAACATTCATATGTATTTACATTGACAAAAACATATACTAAATTTATTTACAATTCAAGCCATAATGTTAATATCCTTGGCTACTCACAAAATACAAGCATGCTTTTGATGGATGAATCTACAATTATGTATCAACCTTAAATTGTTTGAATAACAAATTTAATGATTATATGATATACTAATGCAATGAATGAGTTGACCCCAATACAATATTAATTGCACATAGTGGCGGCATAGAAAAGTCACATGAATTATTTGACAAACACATGCGATGATTATAGGATATCCTAATGTAGCAATGAGTAAATTACCTCAATTTCATAGCATACTTGTAAAATTCATTTTGTCTTTGTATAATTATTTAGGGTATGTTCATATGGGTTCATTAGTTGGAAGAGTCTAAGAGTGTCCTAGTAAAAGGCATTTCTTCATTATATATCTAGTTAGGGTACATTCCAAAAGGCCTAATTATTTGGAATAATTTGAGAGCATCCTTGTGAATCCATTTTTTCATAATACAATTGGTTAGGATATGTTCCATATGACTACTTGGTTTGAAGAGTTTGAAATCATCCTTGTAAAATTCTTTTTTCCATTATACAATTGGTTAGGGTATGTTTCATTGTGCTTCATTAGTTTGAAGAGTTTGAGAGTGTGTTGAGACTAAAATGGGTCTTTATAGTTTAATGATCCTCTAAACAGGAAAAGGGTAAAATACCATTCTAAAATCAACATAATATAAAATGTTAATCCACAAAGTGGTTCAAGGTTATATACAACGTTCATGTCTAAAGGAGGCCGATATTGATATATAAGTGGAACCCAAACATACAATATTTAAAGAAAGTGGGTGGAATACATTCCTCGATCCATGGTGTTATCATATGTTAAAGCAAGAGCAATGTAAACTAGGGGCACCACTAGGCAATAAATTGAAAGATATGAATAATAATAATTTAAAAAATAGAAATGAAGTAACAAGCATCTACTACATTGTAAAACACATGAGACATATAAATTCAAAAATACCAAACAAAGTACAAAATAAAGAAAGATTTGGGCTAGGGATACTTATATTTGGTTGACTTTTTATCTCATTAATCTCTTGTTTGGTATGTAAAACTTTGTGATATATGGTTTTAGGTGAATTTAATATGTATTAGTGAAACCCTAAGTAGACCAAAGATTCAGACTCTAGAGATTGGTATACCTCATCAGTGCATCTCCTATTCATGAGGTCTTCAAGGCCTTTTTTACTAACTTGTTTTCCTTTGTGTAAGCTCCACTTAACCCTAAATCTTATTCTTATTTCTAAGGAATATTTGTGTGCATGAGTATATTGAATGTATCATGTATGTATGAGAAATAATGAATGGCAACCTATAAACATGGATCAAATCCCTAAAAGCAAAAAAATTAGTTTTAATTGATGTCATCAATTTAAATGAAGAAATATAAATAAATATTAAAAATAGATCATTGATGGCTCGACCAATGACATGGGCTAAAACAAGGGGTGTTATAGGACATGATCATGGAGCCAATGATGTTGGCTATGAACATGTAATGGATATAAGGGGTCAGAAGAATGGTATAAATATTGAGGAATAAAAAATTATTGAAATGATGGTGATATGAATTTATTGGTAGGAATAGAACCTACAACACATCTATCTTGACGTGATACAAGTTATACCACCCCAATACTGGTATGTGCAAAAACATACACTCAAGGGGATTAATATGCCAATGAATCATAGGCAAATGAAATGTCAATAAAGTAAAAATAATTTTTATACACATGCATCAAAGATCATCACTCATCATAATAGTGTAGTGAGTAACGATGCTTTGTGAAAACATATACCAAAGATATTAAATGTTTGTAATAAATGGAAGTAAATTTGAGATAAATGTGATAGCAGAGGTTCCTAAAAAACCCATCAAAACATGTTAATACAAGGATAGTTGTGAAATAAGTGATAAGAGTATACAATAGACTACAATTTAGATTGAACTTATCAATTTATTAACTAAAATAGATGTAGAGATGTAGCAAACATAGACTCATTAGTTACAAAACATTCAATATAATCTACATGATAAATATATTTAGAAAATGTAGCATTTACTTCACATAGAACAACCATAAAATACATATAGGGTAAACCATTTTAAAAACAATGTATTAATCTCTATCACATCGTAACCAAATCATAATACAATTGAGCATTATATAAAGAGTTTTTACAAAGCGTTGTCACTTCATATTCCAACCTTTTTCTACATCCACAGAAAAGAATCTTCATATTTCATAGACTATTGTTATGCTTTCAAGAGATGAATACATGCAAAAAGAGATACAAAAGACAAAAATAGTGTGAGTTTCACCTGTGTCCACCAATTACACTCTGTGATTTTTGTATCCATGTTCTACTCCCAACACTTCTTAGACTTAAACAATTTTTTCATCTCAAGACAAAGTCACCAAAAAGGTGCTATTAACCAAAGCTAAAAAATTTGACTGCTCTAAGGAACTAAACCAAAAATAAAAGTTATGGTGATCACTCAAGATGTCATTTATGTTAGGTTGTGGAGCTAAAAGCTTCAGTGATGCAAACAAGAGAGGAGGTTGTTGAAAGTTGCAGAGTTGCAGAGCAACCAACGTCGGTCTAATCAGCCAACGTTGGTCAGGTTAGTGAAGAGAAGCAACCGACGTCGGTCAGGGATCAGCTAGCGTCGGTCACCTCCAGGTAGACAGGGACCAATGTTGATCACCTGTGCGGTTTAGAACTGCAAGTTTTACAGGCAGTTAGTTAACGAACCAAGTGTTTGCATGTCAAGAGCCAAAATTAGACTAAAAGCTGCGGATCTAATTATTGTAATTAGATGTCTAATTATTGTTTGCATGAGATCTATTTAAGAGACTCATAGGCTATATTGTAAAGTGTGCTAGTTTGAGTAGAGCAAAGTTAGCTCCTTCTGTGTGTGAGGTGAGCAAGGGTGTTCCTCCTAGTTCCACAGCAGTACCAAGTGTGGGTGTTGGTTTTGGAGAATCAGCAGGATTCTTCAGGGGTGTAGGATCTTGGTCAGCAGGTGTGCATGGCTACATTAGGAGATCTACATGGTAAGTAAGATCATTGATTTGTAGGTGTATGTGTGTGCATGATCCAAGTTTGCAGGTGTGCAAAACCAGATTGATTTGCAGGTGTGTAAGATCAGGGAAGACAGCAACACAACAGAGAGCATAATCAAGTGGGATCTACTTGGAGTACAGTGTGTACTCAGAAAGAGAGCAAAGAGGAAGGCAAGGTAGTTCCTTCCATAAGTAAGATCATTTGGGTTGCAGGTTGTTGTAGTTCAGGGGAGATCTACTTGAAGTATGTTTGTGTACTTGTGGAGTGTGTGGAGCACTGGGTACTGGCAGTAGTGGATACTGGCTGGTTGGAGGTGAACACCAACTCTGTGTTTGAGTTGTGTGTTGGGACCGTAAGAGAGAGAGCTTTGAGGAAAGAAGTACTGTACACTTGAGGTGTGGGAAGCCTCTATAAGGTGGAAGAGTGTGGCGGCTCTTTATTGTATTCTTTTCTAGATGAGTATTAATACAAGTTGTGTATTGTCTCTCATATTCTGTGTTATTTTTGAATTCTAATTACTTGTGTATTCTGGTTAATTTCCGCATGTTAAGTTGCTTGGTAATCAATTGTGTGCTTCCGTATTTCCCAACAAGGTGGTATCAGAGCTTTTGGTTGGGTATCTAACAAGTGGTATCAGAGCCAGGTTGCAGGGAGCAAGTTTTGTGTTTGATTACAAGTCACTCTTAGGGGTTTCTGATTGAGTGGGAGTAGAGCAATGGCAGAAGAAAGTAAGCTAAGAATGGAGGAATTGAAAAGCACAGATGATCACTTACGGTGTTATGGAAAGAAAGAGCAGGTAAAAAAAATTTGTTGGTTTGTGGAAGATCAGCATGAAGGAACTGAAGAAGCAGATGTTGCAGGTGATGCGGCACAAGATGCTATGGTATGTTTCTTGGATAAAGTAGAATCTTGTTTTATAGATTCTGTTGCCTCTTTCCATGCAATCTGAAATAGAGTATCTTTTCATGGTAAGGTCTTTGGAGACTTTGGAAAGATTTATTTAAGGGCTGGTGTGCCTTGCCAAAGAATTGGCAAAGGGGAAGTGAAGCTGAAATTGCAGGTGGCCAACACATGGTTGTTGAAGGAGGTCATGCAGGTCCCAGTCTTGGAGTTATGGCTAATTTCTTTAAATAAGTTGGGTAATGAGAGATGCATAAGAACTCTCACATCAGAGGCACTTGAATTAGCTGGTGGTAAGAAAGCAGGTACCCTTTATCTACTTGCTTATATTACTGATTCTTCTTCTATTGTGGAGACATGGCTTTGTAGGCTTGGTCACATGAGCAAAAAGGAGATGCATGTTCTTAAGCGGAAGACAGATGTGTTTGATAGACTTAAGAACTGGAAAGCCTTGGTGTTCTTGGAGGAGATGACAGACAGAGACTAGTGGATGGGGCTGGATACTTCTGAGCAGGGCAGTTTGGACATGGGTTTTGATTTAAATGAGCTCATGGGTAAAAAGTCATCACTCATAGGTGAACATAGGTACCAGCATCGGTCAGGGGGAACCGGCATCAAACAGACAGGTGCTGATGTCGATCATGTGCAGACTGAAGCCAGTGATGTCGGGCAGGGTAAGACCGACATCAATCAGGAGGATCGACGTCGATAATAGGTAAGACTAACGTTGATCAGGAGGATCGATGTTGGCAACAAGATACACTGATGTCAGTAGAGTTGGTAGTCAGGACAGTCGCATGGAAACCGACATCGGTCGGATGCAGACTGTGTAGTGACCGAGGTCAGTCACTGTAATGAATTTTGGGTGGACATCAAGCTGTCAAGGAGTCTCAAATGCCCATATGGAGGACTGAAATGGTACGTAAGCCTCAAATTCATTATTCCTCTTCTTTATACTAGTTGCTGACTATAGAGCAGGAAGGATCTAGGAAACAGTGGGAGCTTAGCATGAACAGGTTGTAGGACCAAACAAGAGATTTGGTAGGGTTACCAGTTGGTATGAAAGCACAGAGATGAATGGATACCTTAGTTAAAGAATAGAGAGAACAAACACATGAGATGGAAGACCAGGTCATATGGTCTTGAGGAAGCTACAGGACAGTGGTACAGGGTTTGACAGGTGGATGACAAAGCAGGGCTTTAGTCAGTGTCAGTGTAACCATTGTGTTTGTCTTACCAGGTGGATGATGGTCATGACATTATCTTGTTACTGTATGTAGATGGTATGTTTGCTAGTAGGTTTGTACATATAGGGTTTTGCTAAGCTAAGGGTAATGTTAGTTCAGTGGCATGTCATGAAGGATTTGGAGCAGCAAAAATTCTTTGGCATGGGAGACATGGAAGATCACAGGTTGATTTTGTCTCCAGTGGGAGCTGATGTGAATTACGTGTTGGTGAGGTTCAAGATGCAGAACAAGAGCACACTAAGGGTTGGATAGTTCAGTGTTTGAAATCACATGAGGTCTGGTATAGACCTAAGTTTGCCCAAGCAGTGGGTGGTATCAACAAGTTTGGAGCTGATCCGAGAAAGAAGCACTGGAGGGCAGTTCAGTGGATTTTCAGGTATTTGAGAGGGACCAGTAGCAGGTCGACATGCTATGCAGGGTCAAGTTCTTTTTCTACATGTGTTTGTAGATGCAGATGCGGCAAGTTACTTAGATGACAGGAGGTGCACCATAGGATGTGTGGTGGTTGGTCTTCAGGATTCATCTTGAAGAGGGATACAAGCCAAAAAATAGATTAGACAAAGTATAGGTATAGGTACAGTGCAGCTATTTATCTCTAAGTGGGAGATTGTTAGGTTGTGGAGCTAAAAGCTTCACTGATGTAAACAAGAGAGGAGGTTGCTGAAGGTTGCTGAGTTGCAGAGCAACCGATGTCAGTCTGATCAGCCGATGTCGGTTAGGTTAGTGAAGAGAAGCAACTGACGTCGGTCAGGGATTGGCCAACGTCGGTCACCTCTAGGCAGACAGGGACTGACGTCGGTCGCATGTGCAGTTCAAAACTACAAGTTTTACGGGCAGTTAGTTAATGAACCAAGTGTTTGCATGTCAAGAGCCAAATTTAGACTAGAAGCTGCAGATCTAATTATTGTAATTAGATGTCTAATTATTATTTGCATGAGATCTATTTAAGAGACTCATAGGCTATATTGTAAAGTGTGCTAGTTTGAGTAGAGCAAAGTTAGCTCCTTCTGTGTGTGAGGTGAGAAAGGGTGTTCCTCCTAGTTCCACAGCAGTACCAAGTGTGGGTGCTAGTTTTGGAGAATCAGTAGGATTTTTCAAGGGTGTAGGATCTTGGTCAGCAGGTGTGCATGGCTACATTAAGAGATCTACATGGTAAGTAAGATCATTGATTTGTAGGTGTATGTGTGTGCATGATCTAGGTTTGTAGGTGTACAGAACCAGATTGATTTGTAGGTGTGCAAGATCAAGGAGGACAGCAACACAATAGGGAGCAGAATCAGGTGGGATCTACTTGGAGTACAGTGTGTACTCAGAAAGAGAGCAAAGAGGAAGGCAAGGCAGTTCCTTCCATAAGTAAGATCATTTGGGTTGTAGGTTTTTTTAGTTTAGGGGAGATCTACTTGAAGTACGTTTGTGTACTTATGGAGTGCGTGGAGCACTGGGTACTGGCAGTAGTGGATACTGGCTGGTTGGAGGTGAACACCAACTCTGTGTTTGAGTTGTGTGTTGGGACCATAAGAGAGAGAGCTTTGAGGAAAGAAGTACTGTACACTTGAGGTGTGGGAAGCCTCTGTAAGGTGGAAGAGTGTGGCGGCTCTTTATTGTATTCTTTTCTGGATGAGTATTAATAGAAGTTGTGTATTGTCTCTCATATTCTGTGTTATTTTTGAATTCTAGTTGTGTATTTTGGTTAATTTTTGCATGTTAAGTTGCTTGGTAATCAATTGTGTGCTTCTGTATTTCCCAACAAAGTGGTATTAGAGCTTTTGGTTGGGTATCTAATAATTTACCAATTTTTACCCCTTGTGCAATACTTAACTACCATTTTAGGATTTCAACTAAGTAATGTACTAGTCTACCACCCTTATAGGTTTTCAATATAATAGTCTAATCGATGGCTGCCCTTTATGGGTTTTAAACCAACACAACCTCGCTCTTAATGTTCAAGGCAATCCTACTCAAGTGCACAAAAATTCTTCAAAATTGTAAAATTAGAAATGTGCGTAGTACCTACTAAGAAGGTGGTGGCATGCTTTGTGTTGATTGTGTAGGAGGTTGTGATGTTGGTTCTGTTTGAAATGTGGAAGAAGAAATTAGTGTTGTAGAATCTAGTGGATCACTGGATGAGAAAGTGTGGTTATCTACCTCTGATGGGGTACCTATTGTAGTTATTGAGGAGGAATAAGTTATGGATCTTCAATAATTTGTGTGATGTAATTACCCACATGTGATAAATCATGTTTGAACATTTTATAGTCAATTAGAACTTCTCACACTATAGTGAGCAATGTGTGTAGGGAGACTTAAGACACCATCAGATTCTGAATATCTTCATCTTCTATGATAAGTAACTACTTAAGTGCATTGTCTATTGATGCAAAGGTATCTAAATGATATTCCATCATAGCTTTGGCTTTATCCACCCTATCAAACTCTGGTTTGGCCTAGGACAATGAATTAGAGAGTTATTACTTATAATTGGGAATTCCTTGAATGATTTGCTTTGCTTAATCTGTAGTCGTAACCAATACTTGTTCATATTCTTCCAAGAGCTCAAAAAGTACCTTTATCTCCACTTTGATGTTCTGACATTGAGTGCAAAGTGATTTCATCTTGTGTGCAGTAAGTCAATCCTTTGTTAGCTACACCAAAAGAGCTAAGAAATGTTTTTATTTTGACATGACTTGGTCACCTAGGACTTGGGTAAAACATAGGGTAAGTGTTATCAATGAGTTGGCACACATTAGTAAATCGAAGGCATAAATATGCATTGTATTCTTGAAGCTGAAAGACTTTTTAATCCAAGGTTGAAGACTTCTATGTTACTAATTCTTAAAAATTAGTTATACCTTCAATTTATTTAGAAAGTTGAAGCTAGGAAACATCAAGAGATATTTCATTTACTATTTTAGCCAATGCCAAAGTTGAAGTCACAATCATCATAGGTGCCTTCTTGATTTACTTCATGGGAAGAGAAAATATTGTGCAACGCATGGAGGATGTAGGGACATCCCATAGCCATTTGCTATAGATTTATGCCATGTGTTGAAATGCCTCCTCTTGTGCACCCCTTGAGTAGATTCCAATCCCTTAGATGTGGACAATGGTTGTTGGGTCTCAGTTATTCCTATAATATTGGTGGTCTTTATTGCTTTCTTTATGAGGACTTCTAAATGCATTGTGTGTTGTGTTTATGGCTTAGGTTTTTCTTCTGTATCAGTCTTAAATTTAACTTGTGCTTTAGCCTTAACTTTGGATTTTGTCTCAACCTTATCTTTGGATTCTTGCTACTTGGCCTACCACTTGGCTTGTTCCTCTTTTGTGTACAACACTTTTTTAGTCTTTTACTCCTCTAGAGCCTTTACGACTACCTTTGCTTTGTCTTTATTTTATTATGTTACATGTGATTCTTGGCTCTCTTTTTATTTATGATTCCTTACTACTTATTCATCTTCTTTCTTCTTACCTCTACTTCTTCGACTCTTTTCTTGTATGCCTCAACTTCTTCGACCTTTTTCCTGCGTTTCTCCATATATGCTTATTGGTTTTGCCATTCTTCCCCCTTAATAGCCTTGTACTTTGCCTCTTCCTTATTATTAATCTTTTATTCCTTTTAAACCTTCTCTACAGCTACACATTATGCCTTTTATTTGTCCTCTTACTCCTTAGTATCTTGTTCTTATGCTACAACATTGAATTGGTCAACTGACTACTTTAGTTATGATGAACTGGTCTCTTCAAGCTCCTCCATAGGAGTTGGTGAATCAAGCACTATAATTGAGTGTGAATCTTTAGAAGAGGATGACTCAATAAAAGTACTTGTACATGTGACATCCTTCTTCTAGGTAGATGAAAGAGTAGTGAGAGTCTTCATTGATCTCTTCTCAGCCTCGGTCATCTCCTAGGTTTGTTTTTGGGGTCCCTAGGCTTGATTCATTTTTAACTCTTTTGATAGATCTAAAAAGGACATCACCCTATCTTTGATTATTGGGGAGACTTTGGCTTCATCATGGGTCCTTGGATTGGGCACTAAGGCTAGTGGTGGACTTTCCTACAATAAAGAATGTATTTCCTATGCAGTGGAATATCCTATAGCTATATCCATCTAAAATAGATCCACTTAAAAACATTGACACGTTGCTTCATGTCTTATATTGTCTACTATGATCGAAGGAGGAGGTTGAGTAATATCAACCCACAAGTCTAGTGCACTTGATTTTTCACTTCCAAAAGAAGAATTATTTCTCTTCTTCTTGGTCATAGACCTCAATGCCTATGTCTATGATCATTAACTATAATATTTCCTATTCCTCTAAGCCCAATTTAGTAAGATCGTACTCTACAATAATTTTTGGGACATACTTATTGTCTAATAAGGATTTGGTATTTTGTGTCCTCTTCTTTGGTGGTGGTGGAGAAGCTCATTGTGTTGGTGCCTTTTACTTGCCCTTACCAACCTATGATGTAGCTAATTCTATCTACAGTTTTGTCTATGGTTGAACTTGTGCCATGTAGGTAAAGGTTGTGCACTTAGAGGTATAAATTGTAGAGGTTTTACTGACTTGTAAGCTAGGGATTTTTGCCATAGAAATTCTTCCTAGGAATCCAACATGATGATGAAAAATGGTGGTGGAGTTACTATTGCTTTGGGAAATTCATAAAAAATGATCCGAATCCCACTATGTAGCTTTACAACTAAAACATGTTGCTTTAGGTAATACAAAACATCCTTGGATACTATGGGATGTGAGATGATCATGTCTTAGATGTCAATCTAACATACATTAAATCTCCCCAACTGATCATAATACTACCCAACCTTGGTCTAAGTGATGTTGGCAAATGTGGTCAAAGGCCAAAAGTCTTAATCTAGATTCATTAGGCCATTTGGTGACTTTTAATACGTAAAACAATGAAGCAAGACCAAAATTTGATATTAAAACACCTGGAATGTTTGGATGAGAACCTTCTCAATGTTGGTAATAATCATTGAATCCAAAAACTCATTCCAATTGAAATCCCCATGCTTATGTATCATTTGATACGTAATGTCAATAATGCATTTGGTTACGTATTTGGCACTTTTGGTGGTCTGATAAAACGTTTTGGTAATGCACTCAAAAATAATACACATTGAGTTATCTTCCATTGAGTCTATAGGAATCCCCCTACCTACCTTAGTATATTTCTCCTTTGTGTCTTAATGGATGGGTGGGGACTTAGTTTTATAAGGCAAAAGAGATTTGCCTTGAGTTAGAAGTCCTATTGCTCTCACGATGGTCGTAGGATTAATGAATATTGTAACATCCAGTGAGAGATAGATAACTCCCTCATTATATTTGCTAAGCAATGTAAACATTATCCTCATCTAATCATTCAAAGGTAGGCAACTTGATAAGTCACTCTACATCAAAACATTATAGAAGGTGTTGAAGCACTAGAGATCCTACTTGTGTTGCTTTGAATTGATCCTATTTGAAGAGATTGGATTTTCTAATGCCAATGAAAACAAAAGGGTCTAGATCACTAAAAAGGTTGTAGTCTGAGTGGTGAGGATGATGGTTGCTTATAGCAATCCACCAAGGTACAAATCCCTCCAGGTACTTACCATAGATAGTCAAATAGTTAAGGCTAAGATCATCCCTCAGGTGATTTTGATGGCGTGGATGCCCCTTACTCATTGTTACTTAGGTTAAGGAGCTCACTGATTTAGATCTATGATTACTTGTCATTATAATCTGTTATATGTTTATTTCCAAAATGTGGGTTGAGATGCTGACATTCAGTGTTAGTGATTTCATGTGAATGTTACTTGTTGTGGCACACACAAAAAATGGTCTTGATAATGGTATTTGGTTTGCCTGAGTGCTAATCAAATCCCCATTTTTTAATTCTACACATCTATGAGTGGGATTAATAGTTATGCATGATCCATGTTTGTTAGTGTAGACATAGCCTAAGAATCTCTTCAATTGTATGAATGATGATAATAAATCTATGCACAATTGGTTGAATTAGATGAAAATCATAGAGCTCCCTTGTTTGCAATAGTAGTAAATGTCCTTGTGTTTTTTTTCTCCCCTTGTTATATTACTTTTACCACTCAAATCCATTTGGAAAAATGGTTTAAATGTATGAGCAGGTCACACATGATTTTGTCTAGAGAATTAATGTCAACCGATTGCAAATGATGTGATTGTTACCATTCTACGTCTAAAAACATTGATCCATCAGATGATAAGTATTTATGTGACATACCATCTTATCACATTTCCACTTTCCTTTATTGTACATCCAATCATTTTAACATAAGATCTACTTTGGGAAAGATGCAATCTTTCAGGGGCATCATCATTAACGATTTTGAATGGCTGTTGATCATTCTTTATTCATACTTAAAATAGTAGCACCTCATTCCCAGACCTAATCGATGATCCCTGTATACCCATTACAATCTATCTTTCCTTTGGGCTAAAATTATTCATAGATCGCACTTTAGGTTTAACAACAATAGTTTTGATGTTTTGCGATATAGAAATCACACTATATAAATACACACAAACCTAAAATTAAAATAGAAAAATAAAACATTAAATAAAAATCCTAAATTACATGGTGCTACTTAACACCCTCTCTCAATTTTTTGCATGAACTGATAGATATTATTGACAGTAAGGCTTAAGCCTACATCCATTTACACATCTTTGTAAAATGGTTCCTATAATATCTCTTAAAACAATTGTTCCCTACTACAAAATGTCATGAATGATATAATGTCCCTTCTACCTAATGCACAATTTGCTAAGAAATGCTCTAAATCTACTATCTACAATCACCTAAAAGTGGTAATTGGATGCCGAGAGTGTCACTTGAGTAACCCTATTCTTAGCTTAGCCCTAGACCTATCGTAGAGCCTTAGAGACACTTTTCTAGTCATTGAGTAGACCATAGTCACCTATAATTAGCCAAAACACATTCCCAATTTTGTCTTCTTATATCCTAACCTAAATTTTCCAATAGTTTGCCAAGAGGACATTAGTAACACATTTGGGACACTCAACCACATGGTGCTAGTGTCCCCAACAAGGCACTATTATCCTTAGCCCTAACTTTTCCCAATGGTTACTTTTTCAAATGTGTGCCCCTTCTAAGGTCAGCCTAAGCACATTTTCTTATCTGCACAAGCTACAGATCTCTATAAATACAAGTCTAATTGACCTCTATTCACTAGATGGAAAATAGATGCAAAAAATTATTCAAACCAAAGAAAAGTTGAGAAAAATTAAAGTATTTGATCCTTATTCTGCCCTAATTCTACATACTACTATCTACAACATCCCTAATCCCAACTTTCAAATATTTTAAAGATCAAACATAATCAACGCATCTAAGTCCACTCTCATTTTATCATTCACTTGCACTTGCATCAAGCACTGGGTGGGATAAATACATCAAGCTTGATCCCTCTTCAGAGTATTGTTATGTAGGCAACTCTCTTCACAATAGGGTGTTAAGGATGTCTAGCTTATCCTACTAATGAACACACAATTATTAATCATGTCATACTTACAATGAAGATTAGGATTTACACATTAAATTTGGTCTTATAGGCATAACATAGAGCTCCAAGTTTCATGCATGCAAGAATAGGACCTAAAAACATAGGCGCACGTACTCCTAGAAAATAGGAATAGTACCTCAAAGGGGACATTAGTGCGACATTTAGGACACTGCACCAACATGATGCTACTATCCATATGGGGTGTTATTTTCCAATGAGTAGATAGACATCAAAATCCTATTGATGACCCTCAGAACTGTCCAAAACTAAGTTTTCAAAACCCAAATCATCGATGACAATCACTTTTAAGATAAATCTATCTTTATGCCTATTTATTGCTATTTTTAGAAAGTCAAAGAAGGTTAAATGCCATAACAAATCAATGTTTAATTATTTCATATTATTTGATTGATTTAAACATCTTAGCCCTTTAACCAAACATAATAATTACTTGTGTAAAACCCTAAAAGGTTAAATCATTTAGTGACCCTGACTAACTTTGAATATTGATTCAAACCCTAGTTTACATTTTCTAAATTTTTGTGCAATAAATTAGGGTTGCATAACTCTAATTTTCTAATTTTTTTAGATAACCTAGATAATTAAATTAATTTCATATTAGGGTTTCAATTTATTTAAATATAATTTAATTTTGTTACAAAGAAACCCTAGATTCTAAAAACCCTAACCCTAAACACACATAGGGTTTGTATCCTTTTCTATTTATACTTATATTTTAGAACCATACATCTTCTTATTTATATTTCACATGATCATGATCATAATGATAGAATAAATTAATCTCTTTTTATTTTAAAGTTTCATACTTTCATTTGCACGCTTGTTACCTTTATTTCAAAATGAAAAAAAAGACATAAACACATGTATAGATGATGTTTTATATTAATTAAAATTTATGTCATATCTCATAACATGTTATATTTATCCGATATGGAATTCCATTAACAAGCAAACCCATACACACATGGAGGATTTAGCACATAAGCTAACATCTATATTTCAAGCTGCAATGTCATATCTTATGCACATGAAAGAACCTTCTTCTCCTCTTCATCTCCATGAGGGTGATAGATAATTTCCCTCTAACTAAATCCATGTTATTATTCCTGCATGAGATGAATTAGCCTATAACACTTCCAATAACCCCCCTACTCAGCCTATTCACACCTCTTCCCTACAGGGTGTGTGCCTACATGTTTAAAAAAAATAGCTAGGGTTTGCACTTGTGAGACTCTATGTGATCAACTTATCAGTATGAGCAAGATGATTACAGGTTTACAAAATCAAAATCAACTACTACATGAAAATATTACAACATTAGAAAAATAATTTACAAGATAAAGGCCTCTAGGGCACAATAGTCTAAATCATGTATGTGCATATTCACTTAGTCAATTTGTGGCAAACAATGTTACATATCCAAATCATAAATCATGACAAAGTACATCTACAACTAGTGATTCAAAAAACATTCAAAGATCAAATAAGAGCTCTAGTGAAATACTAAGGTACATGATTAAATTTAATTAGATCAACCTATCTCCTCTACACCCAATCAAGAGATCCATATATTTTTATGTATATCAAGGAATGCATGGGCACCACACATATTCATGTTTAGCATTGAAAAGGAAAATAAAACAAATAATGGATACATATGACTCGCATAGTGACACATCATCCACACAACATAAAATGACACATTTACCAATGCAAAAAAGGGTCAAATTTAGAAACAATACAAAAATGGTTACCAAAGCATAACTCATAACAAAAAAAAGGTTCCAAAAGCATAATCACAAGAAGAAACAGTACAAAAAACATAGATAAATAAATCAAATCTACCTCTGTAAAATAAGGCTAGTCATTCAATATGGTATGGAATTGTTCAAAAGTATCTACAACGTTATGATTATCATGGTCAAGGTTTGGGCAAACAGGCCCAAGGCATCACTTCTCTTATTCTAACAGTTGATAATATTGGTCAACAAGTTTTGGGATTCATTAAACATCCTAAGGCACATCAGATATAGGTACATTTTATCAAGGTAAAACATCCACATACACATGACATGTTACAGAAAGATCAAGATCTTAATTTGAAAAATCAAAATCATGCTCAACCACTAAGCATTCTCAAACAAGGTTTTCTAGCAACAAAGCCTCCGCAACATCATATGTCTACAATCAACACATAGTCAAAGGGAAAAATCACCATCAATATGCCAAAACACAATTTTAAAATGTCAAATACATAATATGAGGTAATTCCTTCTAGCACACTAGGTTATCATGATTCCAATGTGGAACAATATTATGATTATGATAAGGAATAACAAACAAATTCCTACTGCAACAACATTCAAGTACAACATAAAAATCACACTACATGAGAGATTATCATTCCTATTTTTGACATAGCCCATAGTGATATTGAGTCTCCCATGAGACTCATTAGTTAGTATGGTTCTTACCCTTGTATATACTTCTTTCTCTCTCTCGCCCCTTGTACATAGTTTATTTTCGTTTGCTTGTACATAGCTTATATCCAGAAAACACAAAAACAATGTAACATGTCAAAATATAAAACCATTAAAATATTTCAAAAAATACAAAATTTACATATTTTATACATTTATATGTTTACATTTCTACTACTTTCCAACTATTGAATAATGCTAGCTGTCTTAGTATAGTTAGTTTTATCATACACATATGCTTCACTTGTTTTTATTGAATGCTTACATATTACATACAAGACTCTAATCCACTACATCAGTCCAGACTTGCTATCATCTACCCACTGGTGGCATATACACTGATCCAAGTTTATACATTCGATATATCCACCCACTTAGGGGCATCTCATACATATTTGTTACTACCAGGTTCTATCTATAAATACTATACATTCCAATTTAAGAATTGATACATTTTGATATTGATCATTGTTATTCATTGCTCAAATTTTACTAAATATCACTAGTTAAAATTAGTATATATGCATCGTATTGGGTGAATATTTTGTCGACCAGCTAACTGGTGAGCAAAATAGTTCCTATTACCACAACATAGGGAGATTAGTCATCCAAGTGTGCAGTTTTACCACATCAACAGGGGACAAATCTCTCCTCTCATCAAGGGGAGGTTCCCTATTAAATATACAGAGGATATATACTATATATACAAGCAAAAAGTAAGACACAGGGGTGGGATAAACCATCCATCTCTCTTCTTTCAGAGATGATGTTAACAAACAAAGGAGAAATCTTAGGTGATTGGTGAAGGTACTTCTCTTCTTTCAGAAGTAACATTCAGCCAAGAGCCAGATCCCTTCTTGGATAGTAGAAATCTTGGTGAAGTGACAGAAGGCACTTCTCTTCTTTCAGAAGTGCTTGTTCTTGCAAACAACAGGAATCTTTCTGGTAGGATAAGTAATAGGGTACAGAGTAACCAATAATATAAGGTGTAGCACAAAGTCTCCACCTTGGCTGCCCAAGAGTGAGATACGAAGAACAATGGGGGCACAAAGTCATCCCAAGGTCCTTTACAGAGAAAGAAACTAAAAACACACATTGAAAACAATTATGTCAGCACAAAGTCTGAAAGTAACTAGTTTCAGGACACCTCCCTTATCACTTCCACTAGATCTACTTGTTAAATTGAATAAACAAGAACACATTCAAAAGATAGACATAAGAACAATCTCCTAAAATGATATAAGCTATACAACACAAAGTCTGTGAATCACTTGCTTTCTCATTCAGATAAAATAATATAAAATACAATTTGAGCTCAAAGTCTCAGTATTCGCCTTTCAATTTGGGCAGAGTTTTGCTTCTATGGTCAAAAAGATCTCCTTTGTAACAAATGAGAGATTACAATATATAGCCACCAAGCAAGGCTTGATGCTCTCTCCCATGGGATGGCCCATGCTGCAGTTAACGCCTTCAATGCACCTTCAGTTCTATCTGGAGGGACCATGCCTGGAACAGTGTGTTGCCTTAACTATGGCATGTCTATTCATCTAATATGTCTTCTCTTAAGTTTGGATCATTTGGTATGTTCCCTCTGACATCTATGCAGCTGTCTATTTTGTCTTTACTCCAAAGGAGACCAACAGGCCATGCCTTCAATGTTTACAAGCTCAAATATCTACTTTGTGGACTGTTCCACCTACTAGAATAACTTCTATGCAGATATTTTAGGCTTTTCCCTCTTTCCACTTTTGTCCTTTATAGCTTTGTCTTTTCCATCTTTGTCTCTTCCTGGAATTTAAGGTCCTAGGCTTATCTTTTCAGCCAGTCGCTTGGTTTTTCCTTCAAGTTCTACACTTTATTTGAATTTCAACGGATATTCCCTTACTTTAAATTTGACATTTGCGGGCTGTCAATGGTCGTTAGCCGCTTGAACCATGTTAAACCTTAAACCTTTGAACCCACTGAAAGTACATTGGTTCATTAGTTCATCGGTTCATTCTACCTATTTTGTTCCATCACTTCCTGGTTCAATCACTTTCTTGCTCCTTGGTTGAACCATCCGTTGAACCACCTGTTTGTTGCTTCTTTCCTTGACTGAGGCCGCCTTTGAACCTTTGAACCCATGAACCATTGAACTTTGAACTCTTTCGGTTCAAAGTTCAATCGATTCATTGGTTCATCCTTTGTCCGTCACTTGTTCTTTCTAAGCTCTTTGATCTTCATCGCACTGGTTGAACGTTTGAACTTGTGAACTTGTTGAACCTTTTGGTTCAAGGTTCAATGGTTCATCATTTCATTCTTTTTATTTGGCTAAGTCTTTTGATTGCTCGAACAAAACACATTGAACCATATGGTCGTTGAACCTGTTGAACCATTGAACCCATTGAACCTTTGAACCAAAGTGGTTCAATGGTTCAACAGTTCAATGGTTCAAGCCTTCTTCTCTTTGATAAGTGTTTTGAAGCTGTTGAACCTTAAAGCGGTTGAACTTGTTAAACCTTTTCCAAAGTGCTTAACTCTTGCCGATGATGTTGAACCTTTGAACCCATTGAACCCGTTGAACCAAAATGGTTCAAGGTTCAACAGTTCAATGGTTTGATCCTTGCTTAGAAGCTTGCCGATGGAAATTTTGGTTGAACCTTGTCATTGAACCATCCTTGAAATCACCTAAGTGCTGAGAGCTTGCTTCTTTCCTACAGAGTCCATAGAAATCAACCTGTGAAGTCCGTAGTTTTCTCTAAGTTTTCTCTTGAGCCTTGAAAGAGTCTGTAGAAATGAGCCTATAGAGTCTGTAGTTTTAAGCTTGTAGAGTCCATAGTTTTAAGCCTACAGAGTCTGTAGATTTCTTCCTGCAGAGTCCATAGATTCAAGCCTATAGAGTTTGTAGATTTTTAATGAAGCTTTGAAAAATGAAGAACTTGAATGCTCAGAAAAAATTTTGAAAGGGGAAGAGAGGATTTTGGTCTGTAGGACCAAAATAGTTCAAATGTTGTCCCAAAAATGAGTGATATTTTTGGGGGACAACACATCCTACCATCTACATAGATTTTTACTACACAATTATACATGCTTTCATTTCTAGTTTTTCTTAGATTAAACTTGATTGTGTTTCCTATGATTCTTCCATCTTTGAGGGCATTTGAATATGGCATTGTTCTTTATCTCTATGCCACTTCTCTATTTGTATGCCTTGGACATGTGCCCATGTCCCTTGTGTGTGATTTTCATGCTTCTATATGTGTGGACATTTGAACATGTCCTTCTATGTGGCTCTAAGCCAAATTTCTTGTTACTTGTGTTTATGGACATTTGAACATGTCCTTATATGTTTTCATTCTCAAATTTAGTGACATGTGCCAATGTCCCTTCTATTATGGCCCCTTGGCCTAACTTTGCATGCATCATATGCTTGTATGCATGATTATTTGTATGCTTCTTCACCATGACACTCGTATTTTCTTGTTACACACATTAGATTTCGATGCCATGAGAGATCTCATGCATCTACCCTTCCTACTTGGGTGTCATGATGGACATGATGCCCCACCCTCTAGTTAATTACTTAGATTCATTGATATACACATTGATTACATATATATTACAACCCTTGTACAATGCTAGATTATAACATACATCTTACATTACCTACTTATTCTTAGATTCATTTACATTATGATGTTATGTTTGTACATGGTATTGGAATACCATGCACATGCTCTGGTTGAATATTTTGTATAGCTAATTTTTTAGGGAAATTATTGCACATATTTCAAGACTAACCTAAAAAAAGGGGGATTTCACAGGGGTTTGTCATAGATATCAAGCTCCTACTTTGTTATTCACATATACATGTCAACACATAGGCTCAGTTTCAAAAATTAGACATGGGTAAAAATAGACTCAAAAAATAGTTTAGATCACCCATATTTCAAACTAGACAAATATCAATGCCCAGAGTTGGACACTATCACCATAGGGAACTATTTCCACCATAGGGCACTATTGTCTAGTAGCCCCAACTTTAGGATAATCCAGATTACTTAGACTAGTACACTAGGTATAATACATATTTTCACAGATACAATCACAAGTTTGATAGTTATGTTCAGATTTTACTTATATTCATTCATTACAACTTAGATTCATAGAAGTTGCTCATATTTAGGGGCATCATGCTCCCCTTACAATACCTGAAGCATATACACAAACATGAAATGGCTTAGTCTAGTCAAGGAAGACCAATATGGGAGCTATAACTAACCTTTGATTTAGCTCAAAAAATGTTAATTAACACTCTTATATCCATTTCAACCTTGTATCCTTGCACAATAATTTCTCCAAAGGCACATAGATAGCTATGTGACCTTTGATAAACTTTTTGTAGTATCCTATATGGCCCAAAAAAGCTCACATTTTTGTAGAACTATTTAGAGGTGGCATACCCACTATGACTGTGACTTTGGCTTGATCAACCAAAACTCCCCTATAGACTATATGACCTAAAAAAACACCAAATGGTATAAAAAACAAACATTGTTTTAAATTTAATGTATTTCACAGGGCTTTACAATGTTATAACATTCACCACAGTTTAGACAAGTGGTCTTTATATAAATAAATTATGACCTAATCATTTAAATAAGTTTCTATAAAATCATGAATAAAATCCTTGAAAGTATTCACCATAGCCCTAGGAAATATACCTAGAGCATTCTTTAGCCCAATTGGAATTACCTTATATGCAAAACGACACCATGTAGTTGTGAATGTTATTTTGGTTTGATCTTATTCTATGATGGGACTTTGATGATAACCACTGAATTCATCCATAAAGGAATATACTTCAAGACCCGTAACTAATTCCAAAACCTCATCAATTAAAGGTATAGGAAATAGGTAAATATGTAAGCATCATTAAGCACATGGTAATCCCCACATATCCTAGTTTTGTTTGACTTTTTAGGCTACACAACCATGGGACTAACCCAATCTACCTTTTTGACTAGATAAATGATACGTGCTTCTTGCATGCGATCTAGCTCAACGTTCACCTTTAACTTCATGTTGGGATTGAATCTATATGGGTACTTATTGAAAGGTTTTGTGCACTTTTTGAGTTCAATGTGAATCTCTCCCAATGATGGATCTACACCTTTCACCTTTGCAAACTTAGTGTGAAAAACATCACGTTAATCCCTCAACAACTATAACCCTTCTGAAATTTCATTTTGAGTTCAGTAATCTTCCAAAGTCATAATATTTGGCACAAACTCTCCCAATATTATAAATAATTTTCTTTAGTTGCTCTTGATATATCCTATTAGATTTATTAGGAATGGATTATTGTAAAGTTATTTATCCTTCCTATTCTAAAATATTGAACTTACACATTTTTTTATTCCTCAATTTGTTTTATGATTTGAGCTTTAGGTGGCTCAGCTCCTCATTCTAGTTCAAAGAAGCCATTCAAGCAAAGATCTTAATCATTATTGTTGGATCCTATGAACTCATTTTTAATTCTATTACAAGGTTGTATAAGAAATTATTCCTTATTTTTACTGACCTTATAAATTTTTATAGTTGCATTTAGATCTCAAGATGCTTCTTATTGTGATGATGAGTCTAACGTAGCACTTATCAGAATGAGCTCCAAGAATATTGATCTAAGTGAATGCACTGATTCAATATGTTATGTGAGATGCCTATTGTACAAGACAATACTGAGCAAACATAAGCACATAATTACAAGAATGAACCAAAGAGAAATAATTCATTAATAATCCACACACTATTACCTTAGAAATATGAAAGGGAATAGGTACATATATAGGTTGTTGAGTAAAAGGTACAACACATTCTAGTGAATGTGGTATTAACCTTTTCAAGTAACTAACATGAATCACTAAAGCCCCAAAAATCCATATACAACTGTGTAACCAAAACCTATAAGAAAAAGGCATACACCAACACCCCTCTATAAGCACAACTTAGGTAGGCAATAATACAAAAAATTGGTCCCAACAACAAGGCCTAATGAGGTACCCATGTACAATGTAATCTCTCATAAAGTAGAGAAAATGAGAAAACCTAGTGGGAAAAAACTCCCCCACTAAAAGAAAGATGTTGAAGAAATTAGAACTCCAAGTATAGCTCACAAAATGATGAAGGTCAATGATGAGATCCTCTACCTGAAGACTATAGAAGCTCCATCCACATCGAACAATGTTTCTTCCCTTTGGAAAAAGAATAACTCGATGTGTGTACTAAAAGTTTACCCATTCCACATTGGTAGATGAAGGCAACAATATGAAGATATCTGAATGTGGCCCAAATCATATCTATGGCATAGGTTTGATAAGAACATGCATAGAAAAAAATGAAGAAGGAAAGTCCATAGGAAGAGATGAGTCATTTATGCTCACAATAGGTGTACTTAAACTGTAAATAGTGGAGTCCTCTAAAGTGTAAGTCTATGAAGTCTCTGAAAGAGCAATAATCTACATAGGAATGGATGTAGAATCTGTAATAGGATAAATAAGGTCTATCAAAATCTCATCCTATAGTGAGGGCTCGATAGAAGGAAGAACATTGTCCACCATGGATATGTCATCATAAGAAACAAAAATAGGAGGTGAGAGTACAACTGTCTCTAAAAAGATGATTGGTAGTGGAGGAGGTACGTTGTAAGTCTTAGTTGGATCTCCAATAAAGGATTATAGGATACTCCAAATAGTGAATGGATACTCTATATGTTCCACATGGCAATAAATATCCATGGAAACATGTAATAATAGTGTCTAGAACCTTGTCACATGTATTATCCCACTTATTAAACTGAATAGGATCATTGGGTGCAAGAATTTTTCCATTTAGAAATGCAATATGATTCTTGTGTGTGAACAAAAGTTCCATAAAAGCATGTCATGAAGCATAATTATCCTTTTCAAGAAGGATCACTGGAGATGAAACAACTCTCTTCATCTAGAGTAATAGTGCACGCTCTGGATATAGACTTGAATTATGCCAAAAATTGAGTCCAGTTAAATGAGAGTAATCAGTGTACAAGTGACAATGCATGCTCAAGTGGACATCAGGATCTACTAATAATACATCCAAGAGTATAAGATCAATCTATGTAAGTAGTCAGTAAATGGGCACAAGTAATAGTTATGAAAAATTGAATGTGCGTAAGAAAGAATGCAGGGCCCACAACAACTTCCTCGAGATAATCAATAGTGACCCCCCTATGTTTGCAATTAAAAAACACACTCAAAAATGAGAAATATATGCTTATAATTAAGTACTAGTGCATGCTCTAAATATGGATGTTAGAATTAACTGAAATGGGTCTACATAAGTAAGAGTAATCAGTGCATGAGTAAAAAAACACGTCTTAACGAATGGATGTTAGACTCAACTGACAATGCATCCATAAACATGAGAAATCAATGAAATATCCACTAAATTAGCACAAATGAAAACTATAAATAGGCCAAGTAGGAGGACATCAGACTCTACTGATAATGCATCTATATGAGAAGTAATGTGTAAACTAGTCAGGTAGCCCACCAAAATTTTGGCACTTTATAATTCAGTTTGTTTTATAATGTAAATGGGATAGCTATGTGGGAAATTGAAAAATAAATACTAAAAAAAAAAATGAAACTCAATTTTAATCTACCATTTACAAGATATTAATGAAACAAATTCCTATCAATAGCCCATTTTTAATAAAATTTGCACTAAATGATTAAAAAGAGTACCCTTGGGCAAGGTGAAAAGTGCCTTCCAACCACTCATTAGAACTAGATCAAAATATAGAATAAGGTGGTTTGGTATTTTGAGGGGGATTTAGAATCCTTCTAATCTGGGCCTCAACTTTGTCTTCAACAAGCGGAGATACAAGACTTTAAATGACTCAAAAACTATGCTTTTTAAAATATTTTTAGATGACTTCACTTTTCAACATACTAAATGATGTTGTAGAGTTTTAATAATCACTAAAGATAGAAAACATATAAATTGAAATTACCAATAGAGATGGAGGCTAGACGTGGGCCCACCAAGGAGGAAAGGTGTCAAAAATGGGACATCAAGTGCAAAGACCAGACCCCAAACTACTCAAAATGAGCAAATCAAATGCCAATAACAGCTAAGACTGGTCCTCATATCCTTCAATATAGGTCATATCACAATGAACAATAGAAAAAACCAATGCATCTTGTCAAGAAAGTGATGCCAATGCTGGAAAAAGTGCCATAAATAGCAAGGAAGGATGCTAATGGCTGGAAAAGGATGCTAAATGGCTAGAAAAGGATGCTAAGGATAGTAGATCACATCTTAATTCAAAGTTTTGAAAATCCAATGTAGAAGTCCATATAAAATCTAATGCCAATGTATATCACACCATATCAATATATCTTCAATGCCAAGCTATGACTTTTCCACAAATTGCCTTGCTGGAGATCACAATGCCACTTTACTCAAATCTGATCTGCAAGAGCATATTAGAATGGATTTCAAGAATGAAATATGATGCCACCAAACATATCAAAGATATCAAATCTATTTTTTTTATTACAGGTAGATCTTGATAAAAGAGGAGTTGATCATAAATAAGATTTGATTTCTACAATTCCACAAAGAAAAGTGCTAGTGGTAAATCAAATAAAGCATCAGATTAAATCTAAATGCCAAGAAATATTATGATGCCAAGATTCTACAATAAAAAATAAATGTTAGAGAAAAAAATGCTAAGCCTAGATCTAAAATAAACAAGGAGACAAATTCAATGCCTAGCCTCTCTCTTTTACAGCCTCAAAACAATGAAAAACTTGCAAACAAACCCAACAATCCTCAGATTCTAGGTCGGCTTTAATATCATATCAGAATGAGCTCTAGGAATAATAATATGAGTTAATGCACTTATTCAATATGCTATGTCATTCATGTATTATACAAGACAATATTGAGCAAACACAAGCACATAATTGCAAGAATGAACCAAAGAGAAATAAGCCAGGAATAATCCACACACTATTACATTAGAGATATGAAAGGGAATAAATACATATATAGGTTATCAAGGAAAAGGTACAACACATTCTAGTGAATGTGGTATTAACATTTTCAAGTAACCAACATGAATCACTAAATCCCTAAGTAAGCATATGCAACTGTGTAGCCAAAACCCATAGGAAAAAAGGCATACACCAACGACACTCAGATCTTCTATTTGCCTATGACATAGAAATATTTTCTATTTTTGTAAAGAGCTATGTACTTTAGGATTTCCATCCTAAAAAATAAATATTTGGATAAAGTCTTTTTGAATATTCACCCAATGCTTAGTTTCTTGCATGCACTCTTGATATATATACCAAGCAATTGGAAGTAGTGCCAAAGTTTAAGAAAACATGCACATAATACTTAAGTTCAACACCTTTTATAGATAATATGTCTACACACCTATGTATATGCAACTCCAAGCACTATCCTTCTTAAAATAATGACCAATAGGCCCTAATAGTGATTGGTATATGAAAATGTGCTTGTAGTAATTAGTATGCCTTATCTCATGATAACTGAGTTTTCCTATGAACTGTCCACTAGGTTGTTATGGTTCCTTTGAATACATAATTGAGTGCACTTAATCTTTAATCAATAGTAGATACATGATACTCTAATTGGAAAATGAATTGATTGAGATCCTCAATTGAGAAGTATTGTAGCAGTTGGCATTCAGTGGTGAACACCATTCATAGAGGGTACACCTCATAATCTCCCTGAACCCAATTCAACATGTGTATTCGAGTCACCACTTACTAAAGATGTTACTTCCTAAGGTAAGGTACATTTTAGAGTATGATCTATGTAATCTATAGTTATTGCATTTATATTATACAAAAAGTCTACCCTAGACCTAGTTGTTGATCAGACAAATGGTGTGCTACATTATTGAATATGAAACTAATGGGTGGGTGACTTTGTTATAATCGATATGTACATAGATTGTTTAACTAGTTACGACTATATTTGACATTCTGGTTGAGGATTAAAGAACTAGTATTCAATAACTTGCACAACATTCAATTTGTTATATATATTAACCTTGAACCGACTGTTATCCTTATAAACATAATGTGACTTTGGTTCTCTAAGGACAACATATATCTTATGTTCATACTTGTTCAAAGGTATCATAATTATCTTATCTCCTTAGTGTGCCTCCAATTTATTTTGTACTATATTGATAATCATTTGACCATCATAAGCTCATTTATTATCAATAAAATAGGGATAATGAGTCTCATCTATTTTCATGTCAATTACCTCAAAATCCCCTAACAAGCTTAAGCTAGTAACCTTAATTTGTACATCTACAGGCCATCCAATTGGTTCTACTATCCCATAATATGCAAGACTAAGAGTGACCAGACTATAACTCAGTGATGGTTGACTAATAGCCTTCCATGTAGATATTGGTATCATATTTACTATGTTTCTAAAGTTAAATAAAAAATTAGGTACCTCATACCCTATGAGATCATTATCCATTTGAGAGTCAACATCCCAAGGTTTTTTAGTTTTCACATACCATACGACCTTGTCAATATGTTGTTGTCCTCATTATGCACACTCAAATAGATTATGCAAAATATTTGTAAAATTCAATGAAGTATCTTCATTTCATAGAGTGCTCAAAAGTTTTAATATATCTATTAATGCAGCCACTATTCATTCATGTTGTATTATGCAAAAAATCTACCCACACTTTTGTGCATCAATAGTTGTAGCATCACCTTTTGATGTATTTTATTGTTGTATGTTGTACATGACTTGTGTTGTTTGATACATCAAGCCTTTTTCTCTTGTAAGATCAAGATGTTTATCATGTTGAACCTTCTTGATTCTTTGATTTGATGGAATTTCTAAAGGGGGCAATCCTAGCCCTACATATTGTTACCTTGCGATTGCTTGCATGAACACATTATCCACATGGTGTAAATTTATCATATTTACATTTCACACAGTTTTTGTTTCCTCTAATTTTTAAAAATTGGACAATCTTTAATACGATGTTGTCTTGTAACTCTGCAATATACATAATACATTTGTCTTTTAGGATCAATCGAGTAGTTTTGTACAAACTGTTATACTCACCACATGTATAACACTTAATTAGTTGATGATATTTTGGGTTTTTATTTTGAACTTCTTAGTATCCACCATGGTATCCTCCCCTATATCCTCCTTTTTTTGGTTGAAAACTCCAACCTTTCAATTATTGCCCCTCAAATATCATTTACTATTGTTGTTGCACATCATATACACCATACTATCATTGAGTTGATGATAGAACCCAATTTAATTGTTGGGGTTGAGGAATCACAATGTTCTATGAGGATTGATACTAATATTGTGGAGATGATGGAATCCATCTAGTCATACCATGGGGTTGATATTATGGTGATGAAGGCATCCATCTAAGACTAGTTTGTGTCACACTTTCCATATCCACCTTTAGGCCTGGAATTCCCTACTTTGTAGAAGTTATTTATTGTGCTATGACTGTGAAGATGTTCTTAGTGATATCTTAGTTTAGTTCTTACAGAGCATGAAAACTATTCTTATCATTATTAGTCAACTTAAAAAAATTACAATACAAGCTCTATGGTTTTTGAATATACCATTGTAGTAAATGATACTTTGATGTTGCATGTCCTAAAACTCTACCTATGTCACAAAGTTTAGTTTTGATTTTAGGATAATCATTCCTATGATGCCCTTCCTTAGCATATTACATACACCATATACGTAACTTGGGCTTATTTTTCTCATTTAGCTCATCCATCTTCTTGAGAAAAATATCTATTTTCATCTTAATTTTAGAGCTAGTTGATGAAACATCTCCACAATCCTCAATTTATTTTACCTGGAGAGCAGTTGCTTGAGCATCAACCTTAGAAAAAAATTATGACTATGCATTGTCAAATCTAATCCTTGATTTCAGCCCTTCAACAAACCAAACAACTTTATCTTTGTCTTCCATGATAAAATCAATCTTGTTCATTACATTTTAAAATCTATGATCGTATCCCCATACTGATTCTTCACTTCACTGTTGAATCTCCTTAAGATCCTGAATGGTCTGATTTAAACACTTCTTTATCTTGAATTCTATGATTAAATGGTCCTTAAATTATTTAAGACTTAGGGAATTAACATTCCTTTTATAAATTAACTCCAAAGCTCTACTTGTTAAGGCTCCTATGAGTACACATTTCTTCACATCTAAAATAGTCACTCCCTTAACTTTCCATTTCATATCATAGGTTAATGAATATTATTTAGGGTCAAAAGACCCATTGTATGGAGTTAAAGTAATAAACATTCATACGTTCAATTCCATGTTTAGTGCATTAGTAACTACTACTATGGGATTCTATGAACTAGTCCTTATGGCTATCTTAAAACTAGTTTTAAAAGAGAGCCTAACCTATTCTAACCTCTTCTTGTCTATCGATTTCTTAGTTTTTATGCTAAGTTTACCAAAATTATCGATAAAATATTCAAATTAATTTCTACTTGTCTCATCTTCTGCACTTTATTTTCTCTTCTCTGTTGATAAAATGGGTTTGGGGGATGCGTACTCCAAAAATATATGGTTTGTATCTTCAACTTATTATATTTGTGACCTTAAACCTGTGATACTTATGTGATTGTGCATAAATTTATCCACAAAATATTTATTCCTTGGTCTAAACAATATCCTTCATTATAACTATTATTTACCCATATTTTCTAATTGTTCTACTGCTAATCTACTTTCCTCTTTCTCCTCACTCTATTCCATATCCTCTCTAGCCCAATTTTTATCTTCTCCATTCTAAGGCCCTTAAATTCCTCGCTCTACATAATCTCCAAATTCTCTAATTTATATAACTTACATAGCCTCTCTATAGGATCCCCTCTCTTCTACATCCTCTATTTTACTCTTACTCCTATTCATAGTTAAATTTGTATTATTTAGTTTATTCCGACTTCTTTATTGCCACAGTTCTATTTCCAATCCCATAATTTTATTCTCAATCTACTTCTCTTTGTTCTCCATATTTTGGGTTTAGGATCAAGTTCCTCTATTCATCTCTGAATTATTCATTCCTACATCACACACACCCCCATAATACCTGAAGTGACTACTCCATGTTAGTAGGGGTAGACACCATGGCATTTTCAACAACCAACATCTTGATCAAAGTAGGTATTCACTAGAATAAATTTACTTGAATCCTCTCACAAAAAAATTCTATGTAGCTTCAAAAGCAAGGTATCTTTGTATGTCAAATTATGTGATGTAACTATTTATGGTAGTCTTGGTCTAATGATCTACTGCACAGGTCCAATCAGTGTCTAAAGTTTGTAGGCTGTGTAATTTTCTTCTATCTAAATTATAAATTATGTCCTTGGATAAAATTAGTAATACTCTAATTTAGATAACCATGCAACTAATAATCTAGGCAATTTTTACCAAAATATTTCATAAATTTCTCTGTGTATATGCTTTGAAATAACTTATTTTACAGTCTTCCTAATTTTTTTTGCTTCTTATTCTACAAAGTTGTGGATTTTTTCATTTGACCATCTCTCTAAATATCTTTCCCCTGGTATCCATCTCAACATGTTTCAAATAGAAGTTCCACACTCACTACGCCATTGTTAGCAAATGTTCTTGGAAAACCCATCAAAACATGCTAATGCAGGGATAAATGTGTGATAAGTGATAAGAGTATACAATATACTAAAATTTAGATTTAACGTATCAATATATTAACTAAAATAGATATAGACATGTAGAAAATGCAAACTCATTAGTTACAAAACATTCAATATAATCTACATGACAAAAAATTTAGAAAACATAACATTCACTGCACACAAAATAACCATAAAACACATATAGGGAAAACCATTTCAGCATTGTATATTAATCTCTATCACATCAGAACCATTTCAAAATATAATTGAGCATTATTTAAATATTTTTTACAAAGCATTGCCACTTCATATTCTAACCTTTCACTACATCAAAAGTAAAGACTCTTCGCATTCTATAGACTATTGATATATTTTCAAGAGCTAAATACATACAAAAGACAAAAATAGTGTAAATTGCACACATATCCACCAATTACACTCTACATTTTTTATAGCCCTGTTCTACTCCCAACAAAATGAAATTAAAATAAATATATGTACGTACCTTCACTTACTTTTCTAGTTATACGAATCTTGCTTGCCATCTTTGATCATTGGTGCTAGGTTGAATCTGGTGAATAGTGCTACAATGGGTTAAAAAAATGGGTGAAAGGACATGTCTAGCAGGACTAAAAAATAACTATTTTTTGTTTTTTTAACGAAAACAATCCACTATACCATTAAATTCCTTGTGACACTAGCAATATAGTATTTCTGATGGTTCATCAATAGGAGTTATGATTTCAAATGTAGGTGCATTTACATAATATGAGGAATAATTTAGAAAAGTTTGAATTTTTAGTTTTGAGGCTATATACAGAGATGAAATCCCTTCATTTGGTATATTAAAATTAGAGTGTAGACACCTAAAATTAGACACTTTGTGTCAATTTTAACTATCCACTAATCATCATCTAACATCATACCTAAATCCCTAATCAGTCCTTAATCTACATTAACAAACCCTAATACAAATTTGTCATCACTATTCATCATCACTATTCACTACCACTATTCATCATCAATATTCACTATACTATTCATAACACATTAAATTAGTTAATTACCCTTTGTTAATTAGCTAATCCCATCCTAATTGGAAATTCCATGGAGTGCACATTTTCTAATTTCTATAAATTAAATAATCCATTTCTCATCTCAAATCTATGATGTCATCACAACATCGTCTAATGCATAATCAAATCCACCTCATAATGCCACTTAATCCCCACATGTCTCCACTCTCACATTTTATAATTTTATGTTATCTTAAGATTCTCCATTATCCAGATCACACAATCCTTGTTATCTCTATTATCTCCATTATCTAATTTTATAATCCTAAATTCCCCCACATGTCTTGCACCATCCAAGATTCTCACTACAAATTAAAATATCATTTTTATGAGGAATCATACTCAACCATAGATCTTTCATCAAGATCAATGATCCACATCCATTCAAAAAAGCTATAAATAGAGCCCCCCCTCCATTCTTAGCTAGTTTTGAATACCTAATGAAGTATTGCCAAATTTAGAGAACCATCCAATGTCAAGATAATCATAATCAAATCAAGATTATAAATTTGTAAAGGGGTTACTTTGTCATCTTATCCTTGTACATCCACCAAATAAATTGTAACTACAATCTAAGTGTATCCAAGCTTGAATTCCAGTAAGGAGGAGATCATAAAAGAGGTATACATTTATGCTATCTTTTAATTTGTTTGTATTATTTTCTTTAGTCTTGCTCAATCAAAGTGCACATGCTTAGGTTAAGAGAAAGATTTCAATCATTTTGATTTTCTATAACCAATTTAAACTTTGTAATCATATGTCACATTTGGCACACCCGGTGCGACTCACAACCCACAATCATCATTTGAAGTTATCAAGTCCTTTTGTCCAACAATCCTATGCTCTCTTGAGCCAAATCCATCAAGAAATGTCCTTTTCACTTTGTTTCTTGTAGGCTACGTCCCAATATCAAAATAAAGCTACCAATCCATTGTCTTGCAACTTTCATTGGTTAAAGACATAACTATCATACAAATAAACACATTTTACTTTGGTGTGCTTAAAACGAACCAACATTTCAAATGGTGTCTTAAAAATGAATTTACTTTAGTTATTATTATTTATTTGTAGTAGCTTGACGTATGTATTCTCTCCCCTTGCCCTCGTGTGGGGTCTTGAGTGACCAAAATCACACAAGTTACCATTTCCTTAATTAATTAGTTAAATAATAATTAAATCATTTTCATTTCATTGCAAGTTTGTTTGTTTCATAAAACTTGTGTATGTTTTTTCCTTGCATCACATTGGTGATGATTTCTTGGAAATAAAAAAAACTTTTGTAATTTTGTGTTACCTATGATATGCTCACATATGCTCTTTCCTTGCATCACATTTGTGATGATTTCTTGGAAATCATAAATGAGTCTAGTATTTTTAAAAAACTTTAGGGGTTTTATTGACCATAGATTTCATCACCACATGGTAGGCCAAACCTCGTATATCAACATGGTATATAAATCAAGGATAGTTGTTTCAATTACGTAAGTAATTGTGTGTTTTAAGCACATCATGATGTGAGGGGGTTTATCTTCCAAAAAAGGTTTCAAAAACTACCTCAAAGTCTATTTTTTTGACTTCACTCCATTGAAATCTTATAGCTGGAGTGGGCACATACAGACTAAACCATTTTGTGTGTTTTCACTAATCATCTTATTCTATGGATTGGGCTTCAACGTACCACAAGGTATATAAATGACATTCACTAGTTGAGATTGTATAAACCATAAGCCTTAAGATATCCATATTTTTATTTGACTTGTGGTGTACTTAAGAGGAGTACACTACCTAGGGAAGTTACTTTCCATGTGCCCTTGAAATTAAGTTTAGTGGGATATGGGTATGGTTTTACCTCCATATTTAGTGTTCTAAAATATTGGGTTGATAATTTTTAATGGACAAGTAAGTATGAAGGAAATCACACAAGTCACTCAAGTTCCTTGGCTTAGATTTTATCCTTTTGTGTGACTTGTGTGTTATGTGTTTGAAGTAGAAATTATTTGAGTATCTTCAAGTGTGTTATTGCATTCCTATTGTTTTCTTGATTTCATTTTTCAAGTGTTTGGTGTGGTTTCTCTAAAATCCATGTAGATCTTTATAGTTGAGGTATCTAGATGAAAAACAAATAGTGTCATTGGATTCAAACGGTGTCAAAACCCTAGGATTGGATGTCAACACAACTTAGATTTGTGACAACCATTTTCATCCATTTTTTGAGGGTTTCAAACAATTTTCTTGGCTATTGTGTATTTCCATACCATTGGAGTCTTCAGTCAAAAAATAGTTTATGGGTTTTTCTATGTTTTTATATTACTAAGTGGATCTTTACCAATTTTTTAGAAGTCCAAACTGATTTTCCTAACCCAACTTAGCCATCAGCCCTTGGTCATATGGAAATTAAGCCCATGGTCACTTCCAACCCAAAAATTCTTAACTTTTACTCCATAGAGGCATAAGTTTTCTTTCAAAAAAATTGTTTCACAATTTTTTTTAAAGCTTTTTCTCCAAAAACATCAAGTTTTTTTTAGGAAGTTGATCAAAAATATTTTCCACCATTTACATCCAAATTTTTCATGAAAGCTAAGATTTCTAAATGGCCATAACTTGGATTTGAGTGTCATCTTCTTTAAAATTGTTTACTTTTAATGTTCTACATATTGGTGACATTTTTGGGCTCCCTTCAAACCAACTATTATACACTCTTGGATGCATTATCGACTGAGTCTGATGTCCCTTTAGTTCTTTTATACTTATGCACAAATTATTCAAGACACATTTTTGGTAGTGTCTGACATATATACGAGTGTGATTATATTTGAGACTTAAGGTGGGTAACTCTAATAGTTCTAATGGGGTATTGTGTGGTGTTGTATACTTTTTTATGCATTTTTTATTTACTTTGTACAACCTCTTTTCTTAGATCATGTAAAATTATTGGTTGTTTCCTCCTCTTACAACATTCAATTATCACAAATGGAAAAGTAATGTGCTACTTGCTCTAAGAAAACAAGGATTCTATATGATTATTATGAATGAGTAAACTGAACCTACAGTAGATGTAAAGAAAAATAAATGGTTTAACAAATGTGATCAAGTACATTGCTATCTTATTTTATCTATTTCTCCTAACTTACATTTTCACATTGAACTTGTTAAAACACTAAATGAAATATGGGCCACACTAGAAAAAATCTTTGGAAAGTAAGATGTGATGAGAGGTCATGAACTAGAGAATGAACTCATTAGTTTGAGCCTAGATAACTTTGACACTATTAAACTTTTTCACTAAGTTTAAATATTTGAGGTTGAAGTTAAAAGAATGTGGAATAGATAAGAAATATGATCAACTTGTTCTGTCTATACTCTCCAAACTAGGTCCAAACTATTTTGTGTTTGTGTCCACTTTCCATGTCACAAAAAGTGCTCTTGCAATCACATTGAAGATGTCTTCTTTAGGTACCTTTTTTGCTGACTTAACTAGGAAGTAACATAAGTTGATAAAGATGGGCATAATTAAGTCCTCAAAATTTCATGCACTCTTTGCTAAGGAAGAGAAGGCTTTGAATAACAAAGATAAGAAACAAAACAAAAAGGATAAAGAGAAAGATGCAAATCCAACCATGAGACCTCTTCTTATAGTTCTAAGCCTAAGAAATATTGGATCAAATATGGGTTTTGATCAAGAAATCATGATGAAAGTAAATGTTTGAAGAAGTATATTGATCACTAAGATGCTCGAGAAACATAACATTAGTGGCCTTGATTTTACCATTCATAATTCATCAACCCATGAATCCTCTAAGACAAATAACCATGGTAAAGAAAACACAAAAGCAAATAGTAAGGGGAAAACAAAGGGCAAAGCCTTAGTTATAGTTGTACCTATGACTCCTACGTGGTTCATTAACTCTAGTGCTTCACATCACATGGCCTCTTCATATATAGAGTTTAATTCCTTGAAACCATGTGACATGTCCTCTATACAATTAGGTGATGACACTTCTAAAAAGGTTCTTAGGAAAGGGTCTATTTAAGTGAGTGGTAGAACATTTAATAATGTTCTAAGTGTTCCCTCACTTTAAAATAATCTCCTATTAGTTTACCAAATCACTCACCTTGGTTCGGGCATGCGAGTTGAGTTCACTCCATATTCAATGTGTGTTAGAGAGATGAACTATGATACTATATTGGTAGAAGGAATGGTCTATCATCAAACTCGGCTATATAACTTCACACACTTTGCTCATGAATCTCTTTCAAAATTTTCTTCTTCAAACTCACCTAAATTTGATCATAATTATGAGCCTGAGCACACCTCTTATATTGATGACTCTTCTTCTGATATAAATGACTACAACAATGATGGGGACACACCTCCACCATCTCCTTGTCATCTTCTAGATGTTGGCGAGTTATTCCCTGATCAACCTACCTCTAGTCCAATGCAGACATTATAGGGAATATATATACTAATTTAGGACACATTAAACATTAAGTAGTCTATTCCATAGTTTTATGGAATTTAACAATCCTTTGTTGTCTCTTTTCCCATTGCACCACCATTGTATAGAGTAGTTTTCCCTCTTATCTTGCATGAGGAGAACAATTCCTTAGATAGTAATCACACCTTGGTTGAAGATCCATCAGGCTCTTAGTAGACTCATTCACTATTCTATGGTGATCCACTCTTCATTGCACCTACTTCTGATCCATATTCACCTTTGGGAACTTCGTTGTAGGATATTGGATGGCTTGAGGAAATTGTAGACTATAGTAGGGATTTTTATCTCCCTTATCTTCTTTACTCTCTTTTAGGGGAAGATTTTTATCCTATGGGTTTTAGCTTTTTCCTCACGTTATGAGAGTTTCATTGTGCTTGGGTACCTCATCAGGTCTTTTTGTTGGGACCCAATTCTTCTACCCACCTAAGCTATGCTTAAGGGGGGGTGTTGGTATAGGTTTTTTTCCACTATGTGGTTTTACCTATACTTTTTTAATTAGATTGATTAGGTTTATTTTAGGTCATTCATGAAAGATAACCCCACATGCATGAGGATTTTGGGACATGTCTATCTTTCACCTATAAATGTACCTTTCTTATTGCTTTTATGGATAATGCAAAATACTCTTTTTATAACTTTTCTTTGGTGAGACAAGTTTCTTTATTTTGAGGGTTTTAAGATTTTATACAAGTTATCCACATAGGTTCTTTGTGCAAGATTCATTGTTCAGTTAATATTGGTATCATCTAACACAAATTAAGTCAAACTTTCTTAAAGTCAACCCTTGAAGTAAAAAATTTAAATTCAAAGTCAAACAAATTTAAAGTCAAAGTCAAATTGTGCAAACTTTTTCAAAGTCAATAGTTGAAATTAAACCAAGTCAAAATTTGAATTTGACCCAAATCACAAGTTAAAAGTCAACTTAAAATAAGTCAAGGTCAAATTAGAAGTTAAATTCAAATTAAGATCAAGACAAATCAAGCCCAACATCTAAATTTAAATGATAAAATTTAACTAAGTCAACCAATCAAAGTTAAATCCAAAGTCAAATATCAAAACAAAATCAAATCAAGTTAACATCCAAAGTCAACTTTGACCAATGTCAAACATCAAATGTCTAAACTCAAATCAGGGTTATTTTTACCAAGTCACATCGAATCCAAATCAAATCACATCTTATCCTCATATTTTTGTTCAATCTCACACTTGTCAGTTGGGAATGATAAAATCACCAAATTCATCATTTCTTCCATCTAAATCAAATTTAAAATTGAATTAGAGTTTAATCAAATCAAATATCAAATGCATCCAAGCATCAACCAATCCTATATCTATTCCATCCAGGCATATGACATCCAAAGTAGATCAAGATAGAGCCCAATTATTTTTGATATGCTCAAAGGCATTACATGGAATCACTAAATTACATAGAATGTTAGCATCTCTATGCATATTTCATAAATAAACATATAACATATTTATAATGCTGAGTAAGCATACATCTAAATCAATGAGCTCTTTTAGCTAAAGAACCATGAGCAAAGGGCATACATCCTGTAAAAATAACCTAAGGCATGATCCTGGCCTTAACTGCTTGAATCTCTATGTCTAATATCTAGAGGGATTCGTACCTTGGTGTATGGATATAAACAACCATCATCCTCATCGGTAGGAATACAACCCTTTCATTGATAGAGCCCAATTTGAACAATACATGTTTGAAAACAAAGATGATATATTTTTACGGCTCTTATAAATAGGTGCCTAAATACTTGCAGATTATGATTTTGAAAACCTAGGATCCATCCTAAGCAAGAAAAGTAAAACCTTTCCACATCACCATCCATAAAACATCCCATCCTCTAGTTATGATCTTGATCATCATATCCCCTATCACACTAATAATGGGAAAACTATTTTAGCACCCTTATCCAACATCCATTCAACCCCTAAGCCATAAAAATCACATCAAGAATCAATTACATCCACATCCAAATAAGGTTTCACATGGGGATGATATAATCTTCTTAATAAACCCTTGGAAGAAATATTTTACCAACTAGTCATGACAAACATTATTGTTTATCTATGCACTAAGTATTTTAATGAAAACAATCTAACACTTGAGTGATATCAAGAAGATGAACATTGTGCGTATCATAAGATTCAAGGCCATTCTCTTAATCAATGTGCTAGACTCAATATTTATATCCAAGGTTTGATTGACCATGGTGCCATCAAAATAGAAATGAATACATCTATGTCTGAAGATCAACCAATAAGGATATGCCAAGATCCCTCTATTAATCGTGATCAGACTCATCCACTTCTAGATCAAGGTCAAGACAACCAATCCATCATTGACAAAGGCACTTTTGTCGAATCACCTATATTTGATGAGTCTCATTTTAATGAGATTATTTTTATTACCCTTATATTTAAAGAACCCCTTTTTAATGAGCTCATCTCCAAAGAACCCATCATCGACCAATAGTCTATCTTTACTCCATCACAAAGCATCCCTCATTTTTTAGAATACCTTCATCCCAAAGCCTTCATTTCCAAACAAGAAGTGAAAAAGGTACTTTTGGATAACACAATCCAACCAAACCTCCATGTTCCCAAATCACAATTAACATTAAGATCAACATCAAAAGTAGTATCTATATCAATATCCACATTGGAGTCAGAACCATTATCAACATTAGATTTAACATGAACTCCAAAATCATAATCCATATCTTATTGCATTAGCTACACATCTCTTGCAGATCAATCTTAAGACATCAGTAATCCTTCCATAATTCTTGAGGAAGTTTCCTTTAACATCAAAGCAAGTTCTCCTAGGAGCCTCTATGAAGATTGTGCTACCTTTAATCCTTTTTACATCAACCATCCTATCCCTTATTTTAGAATTCAATCTCCCATACCCATCAATTGGAACTAATATAATTGCATGTCATTAGAATTCTTATAGTGACATATAAATTATAAAATTTATGGTGATCCAAAACAACATTTTGTTAGAAGAAAAGTCCCATAGTGAAACCTTGTTTGAGGAACTATGACACAATCAAGATCAAAATATTGGAAGTCCAAAAGAAAATTTCCATAGTGAAACCTTGTTTGAGGCACTATTAGAGAATATAGTAAACTAAAATCCAAAGTCAACATCCCATTGAGGCATTAGGTGGAAATCAAAATAAAAAATTATAGCATTTAACAATTAATATCAAAACTAGTTTAATCCAAATTGCTGTGTTGGTGAAAATTCTTTGAGGCACCAATAAATGAACAAATTGATTTTGCATCATTTGATGAATACATAATTGAAGTCAATATCAAAATAGTAGATCATCCAAAAATCATCCAAATTATAATAACTCTCATGCCTAACGAGAAGAAAAATCTTTTTGTTCTTTTGAGAGAATTTTTAGATGTCTTTGACCCCACAACATCCAAAATCACATCTCATCTAGAATAAAAAATGGTGTGTGTGACTATTAGTTCCCCAACAATAATATATCCCTTCATGATCATATCATTCATCCAAATCCTATATCACACCATAAATTATATCCTTTATCCAATGCTTGTCATACTTTACCCTCCCTAGCGGCACTCTCTTTGATAGAGGTTATGAAGACACCTTGTTTAGAGGTTTAGAGAAAGTAGAATCAATAATCAACATATATCACAACAACATCAATGGAGTCCACATAAAATATAGGATCTTGATAGAGAAGCTATTTAGAATAGGTATGGGCTAGAGATAAAATAGGGTCAACATCATGCATCTTGAAAGCTTCCAATAAGTCAAGAAGACATTAAAATAAAAATAAAATCAAAAGATAAAGAAAAATGATTTATCCAATGGTGAAAACCATGCTTATGGTGCCTTAGGTAAGTACCATGATGAAGACCAAGTTTTTGGCATCATGTGTAAATATTTTTTTGTCTATAAGTGCCTTGACACTTTGGGGCAACCCCATCTGCATCTCATCCAAATCATATTCAACCATCCTATACAAATCCTCATCTTGCCACCATCATCTTATCCATCATATCTGTGTCTATCTTTTCTTCCCATTTTGACCTTGACAAGGAAGGGGGAGAGGTCTTGAGATTTTTTATGACATAATCTTGTCATATCCTTCAAATGGCACTTTGATAATTAGACACTTGGTTCCCACATGACATGGTCCTTGAAGATCCCTAATCCATTCCTAATTATCTCTTGTCCTCATCCAATGTCATCCAACATTATCCTTTCCATCCGTTCCTTTTGTTATCATCTCCCATCTTGATGCTAAAATAAGTTTTTCCTTTACTAGTGACCTCTTGTATATACTTATTCCAAAAATTTCTAAAACATCAGATAATCCAAAAATTCCTAAAAATAAAAAAACTCTCAAAATCCTAAAAATTAGAAAATGTGATAAATTTCCAATAGAGATATAAAGCCACAAAAATACAAAAACATTCATCTTGTCACAAATCTAGTCAAAATCCTTGATCCAAACATTCCATCTTTTTAGGATATTTCATTCCCACCCCTGCTCTACTTGGGGCCAATTATCAATCCAAGCTCACACCTTTCACTATGTTTTAGGAAAAACAAAGCATGAAGCTTACTTTAGGATATTTTATTCCAAATACATCTACTTACATGTATCCTTGCTTGGAAATACCACCCTATTATCATTACCATCAAGCTTTCACATGTGGATTTAGACTTGATTGATGGTAAGATGTTTTCTATTTATTTTATTTTCAAGGTTGTGTGTGTTTGCTTGATTGTTTAATTTTCCTATTATGCCTTGATTTGGTTCATATGTGTGTGACAAAAGGGTCATCATGTTTTTTCAATTTCATGGTGCCTTTTGTCATTTACTTGTTCTTGAGTCCATATAATGACATACGATGATATTGCATCATGATTTTTCCATATCATGGTGTATTTGTGTCATTTATTTGTTGAATTAGGGTTTAATCCTTACGCATATTATAACCAAATCATCATGGTGTTTTATACCATGGTGCATAGTGTTGTGTGAAATATCAATAATAAATTTGAAAAATATATGTGGAGGCATGCTAAAATGGAGGTATATCCCCTTACAAAAATCAACATCCATGTCTTAATCATCTATTTTCAAATCAAATCAGCTTATCCAACTTTGACCTAGTTAAATTCAAATCATATTTTCTCATCACATTCCTCCCCTAGAGGGAGAACTACATTAGCCTGAGGTCCCTACGATATATGTAGGTGGTGCTCATTTACGTGGGGTTTATGAGGTCATCTTGACCACTATCATTCTCATTCTTATTATTATTTCCATTATCCATCCCCCATCATCTTTAATAATTTCATCCCATTCCTCCTCCATAATAACATATTCAATCCATCAATATCCATCACCTCATCATGCTTAGCTTGTCAATCTATTTTAATCACTCGTCCAACTTGTCAATCTCTTTTAATCACATGTCTAGCTTGTCAATCTCTTTTAACAAGCTTGTTGACAACCATCCTGGCTTTATGCCTTTATCCCTACCAATCCTTTGTTTCACCTCATTTTTTAACCCCTTTGACATCTTCCATCCTAATTTCATTATCTTTCATATTTATCACCATTCAATTTTCTCCCTAATCTATTTTAGGCCTCTTTTCACCACTTTCATCCTCTCTCACATCCCTCATGTTTTTTTCCTACACAACAACAAAAATTCCATTGTAGATGCTTTAAATTACTTAATCTAATCAATTTTCACTGCCATCCTTTCAACCTCATATTATGCATTTTCTTCCATTTCATTTTTCACATCTTTTCCATATTTTCCTTTTCTTCTTATATGAGTAAGAACTCATACTCAACACTACCTATTCATCTCATCTTCTACACCACCCTCACCACATTCTTCCATCCTCATCATCATATTTTTCTGTGACCTCATTATCATCTTATCCTCTTTCATCCACAATAAGGGTTAAGTCATTGATTTATACTAATCCTACATGCATCTCCATGCATGCTCACATTTTATGCCTTCTTGCTTCAATGCATGAAATTTGATCAGATTTTGCTACTTGATGCACACACTTCTTGCAGATCAATGTTTCAACATGTTGTGCATATGAATATTTTCTCCCAATTCTCTTTTTTCAAGTTCACCTATCTTAACATCAAGGTTGATTTTCCCTCCTATCGTGTCATGGGTTGTATTTTTCTCAATAACTTTGGTCCTTTTATGTACTGAGATCCATGCCTCCTATGATGAAATAAGTCCATACTCATTATGTAAACTTGATTTCTTCAATACCTCATAGGTCAAGGTGGAAATACAAGATGCATTCAATTATATTATATTCAAAACCATTATTATCACTCAATACATCATCACATCATTATTCAATCATTATGTCATCACTTTGGGGCATCCTCATGTGCCTGGTTTTTTGTGGATGCTTCATTCTTTAAAAAGTCATTATACCATCTACATATATGTTTGCATCAACCTATCACACCTTTATATCCATCACCATGATCATTGATCATTTAACATTATTCAATCACTTAACTCCTTTAAAAATCACACCAAGGCTTGCAACATTTTGGAATATTTCATTCCCTAATCTACCCTAGTCGGGGCAAATCAATCTATCATCATCAAAAATCAAATCAAAAAATCATTGTCTCAAGTGAGTTAATCTCTTCCCTTAGTTAATATCATTCACTTGTTCATCACATCTATAATCATAACTTTGTAAATGGATAAATACATCACCTGGAGGTCCCTACAAACTATGTAGACAAAGTTCAGTTACGTGGGGTTTTTGAGCTTTTCATGACCATTCTTCATTCTTATTCTCAGTCCCTTATCATCACTCCCATCATCTCATCATTAATCCATGCAATAAGTTAAATATTGATCTATGTTTACCAATAAATTACTTAATAAATAAATTAGTCTTCCATCCATTCTAAGCTTGAAACTTTTGCATTGCTTGGGACAAGTTAAGCCCACAACTTTGTCGAGATATTTTTTCCACATTTGCCCTACATTGGGAAAATTAAAGTGTGCAACTTATCTTAGGATGTATCCTTCCCAAATATGCCCTACTTGGGGTAAATAAATCCATCCTCATCATAAATCAAAGCATGTTAGCATTAGATCAGGTGGCTTAATCTTGTCCATGGGTTAATCTCATCCAATTCTCATCACATATGGCATCCCAACCCATATCTATTCATCACCCACCCATTAATTCTTTCATTGTAGCCTCTTCCTCTCTTTTTTGAGAGCCCATCCACGTCCTTCATCCCCAGATGCCCTCTCAAGAGGGCACCATCCATCACATTATTTAATCATCATCATCTAATATTTTTTTTTTGATTTATTTTTTTCTTTGAAAAGTCGTTACTTACCTCATTGTGTCTTACAACACCCTCTCAAAGAGGGGAAAAATGTAGACACCTAAAATTAGACACTTTGTGTCAATTTCAAATATTTGATAATCATCATCTAACATCATCCTTAAATAGCTAATCAATCTTTTATCCACATTAACAAACCCTAATACTAATCCGTCATTATTATTCATCATCACTATTCACTACCATTATTCATCATCACTATTCACTGCATTATTTATCACACATTACATTAGTTAATTCAAAGTTGTTAATTAACTAATACCATCCTAATTGGAAATTCCATGGAATACACATTTTCTATTTTCTATAAATGAAATACTTTATTTACCATCTCAAATCTATGATGTCATCACATCATCAAACAACACAATCAAATCCACCTCATAATCCCACTTAATATCCACATGTGTCCATTATCAAATTTTATAATTCCATGTAATCTTAAGATTCTCCATTTTTAAGATAAAATAATCCCCACTATCTCCACTATATCCATCATCCAGTTTTATAATCCTTAGATTCCCATTATCCAATTTTAGAGTCCCAAATTCCCTCACATGTCTTCCACCATCCAAGATTCTCACTACTAATTAAAATATCATTTTTTTGAGGCATCATCCTCAACCATAGATCATGCAATGAGATCGATGGTCCACTTCCACTCAAAAAATCTATAAATAGAGGTATACATTTATGTTATCTTTAAGTTTATTTGTATTATTTTATTTAGTATTGTAATCAGAGTGCATATGCTTAGGTTAGGAGTAGCATTTCAATTATTTTGATTTCTTGCTTACTAATCTAATCTTTGTAATCGTATGTCACATAGAGATTTTGAGATTTTGGATTTATGAGTTTACCATTTTTTATGCGATGAGAGGATATCAATGGAGCATAGAGAGACAGACATAGGGGACCACCTTTAGGTTTAACAACATCAATTATACATGTAGATTTTGTGTATGAGTTTGAGGTTGTTAGATATGTAAGTTATAAAAAAGTGGGACTCAAGGTAAACTCACTTGGAAAAATTTGCCTTAGAAGTAGTCAAATGTAGGTAGTGATGAAATAAATGTGGTTTTTGCATAAATTAGTTTCTTAATATATGTGTCTCATTAGCTAATTTGTTTAAGGTATGATGAATTATATCCACTGGTATGATATTTTTTTTAATCCCATGTAAGGCCATAATATATATATATATATATATATATTATAAACTAAAAAATAGGAATTAACCACATATACATATAATAAATGGGTTTGGGCCCTTTCAAAAACCCACATTTACTAATGACCAAAAAAAGAGATCCAGGCAACAATTCAGGCGACAATTCGGGCAACGGTTCTACCATTATTGATGACATAACTTCTGGGAGCCATAACTTTTGCACTGTAGCTCCAATTGACTCCCCATTTGAACTGTTGGAAATATAAGAATGAGGAGAATGTAGTGAGGTGGCATAGAGCTTTGCTCAATGTTTTTGACCCTCAAAAACCTAATGGAAGTGCCCCAAATTTCTATTTTAGTAGTGTAGTCTAAAAATAGTAAGTTTCTAAAAATAGTAATTCCTCAAATTTTGTATTGTTTTAAATCATGGAAATTGATCCACTTAATCTCACTTGATATTGGTGACCTTTCACATCCTCCTCATACTTTAAAAATGTGTATAAATGAATATGTAACCCAAAATGGAAATCAAACATCTCTTCCCAAAGATAAACATATAGTTGTATTGCAATATTGAGTAATAAAACATCTCTTCTCAGAGAATTCATTATTACTGTGTTATTTTCATGTTCTTGAAATATTTGTCAATCAAAACTTTTGAGTTTTGGATCAGTGGTATCAGAGTGGTTTATTTTGAGAGTGTATGATCTCGAGGATGAGGTCAGGCTACAAAGGCTTGGGTGGAAAATAACAGAGCTTCCAAACTATCCACTTATTCACTCCAAATGAATTCAAATGGTGGATGACACTGAGACATCTGATCAATTTAAGGAAATGGTGAATGAAGCTATACAATGACAACAAACACGGATGCTACAATAATTAACCCAAATTATCTAATAACTCTTGATGGGAAATTTTGGCTCCTCATCTGCACTTCGTGGCTCCTCATCCATGGAATGTCCTTTCAGTGCCCCAACACCCTTCAAGGTTCATGTGAATTTTCATATCCCTACATTTGAAGGCAAAATCAATGTGAATGTAGTAAAAAATTAGTTGGATCAATTGTCTTCCTACTTCTCTGTAAATAAATTCACCGATGGAGAAAAGATCACTTTTGCTCTTTTGAAAGCATCATTACCCATGAAAAATTAGTGGGAAGTGTACCAAAAGAGGTTCAATATAGATGACATTGGCCTTGAGGTGGAACCTACCTAGGATGATTTCATGGAAGTGGTAAAGGAAGAATTCTATCCCATTGGAGGATATGATGATCTATACATACATTGGCAATAAATTTACCAAGGTAAGGACCAATCTGTTCAAGATTACACAAACATTTTTCATTCTCTATCTACAAGATTAGGCATCCGTGAAAGTGAGAAACATAATAATCTCAAATATCATGGTAGACTATAATGGTACATACAGGGGGAAATGGAACTATTCAATTTGGAAACCCTTAGTGAGGCATACAAGTTCATGGTGAAGATTGAGCAGAAGCATGGAAGAAAGAATACAAAGAGTCAACCTTCAAAACGGAAAAGTGACAAGGAAGGTCAAACACGAGACCAAAATTAGAATCAAAAGGAGTTTCAAGATAAGAAACCCCAGAAGGGGAAGACTAGAAAATGGTGTGATTACCACAAAATTGGAACTCACTCCAAATAAGAATGTCGAGCCATCAAGTCACTGCTTTTTAAGTCATAATACTCGACATCTACTACTTTATCTCAAACATAATCTATAGTCAAAGAGGATGAAGAAGAGATTGTAGATGTTGATCCTGATACCATCGTTGCTTTATCACAGACCCACAAGAAAAGGATAGATGATAAGGAAAGATTGTTTCACTCTAAATAATGGGTAAAACACAAGCCTCTACATTTCATTCTTGATAGTGGGAGTCAAAAGAATTTAATCTCTACTAAAGTTGGGAAAAGTAGAAATTTATCTATGAAGCCTCACCCAAAGCCATATAGTATTGGATGGTTGAGCCCAAGGAGAGACCTTCGTGTCACCCATTAGTGTCTTCTTTCATATGCAATAAATCCTTTCCAAGATGAAGTCTTGTGTGATGTGGTCAATCTAGATGTTTGTGATGTAATCCTTGGTCAGCCATTCATGCATGATTGACATGGCATTTATGAATCATAAACCCAAAGAATCACCCTCACTCTTGGAATGTGGTGCTACAAGGTACCAGAGGTACCACCTCCCACATTTGTCTCCCTGATTAGAGCTAAGTAATGTAAGAGATTGGTGTAGAAGACAAAGCAATTTATTCTCATGGTGGTCAAGCCATAGAAATCCAAGAAGGTCGATGTTGCAGTCCTAACTACACAATCAACATAACAATAGAAGTAGATGGGATAAATCACAGGAGAATATGATCACTTATTCAAGTCACCCATGGGAGTTCCACTACATTTCTAGGTAAAACATTCTCTCGATTTGATCCCAAGATCACCTTTGCCTAAAAATATTATGTATCATATATCAGTTTTAGAGAATGATGAGATAAAAATATAGATTCAAGAATTGATCTAAAAGGGTCACATCAGACCAAGTTCTTCACCCTATGGTAGCTTGATTGTCCTAGCACCAAAGAAAGATAGAACATGGAGGCTTTGCATTGACTATTGAGCCCTGAATAAAATCACTATAAAGAATTGCTACCCACTCCCTAAGATTGATGACTTGTTGGACCAACTTCATGGTGTGAATTTCTTCACCAAAATTGATCTCAAATCTAGCTATCACCAAATTCCCATCGATCCCACTGATGTCTAGAAGACTGTATTCAAACCTAAGGAAGGGCTCTTCAAATGGTTGGTTATGCCTTTTGGCTTAACTAACACACCTATACCTTCATGAGGATGATGGATGACATCTTGTGACCCTTCACCAACTCATTCATGGTTATCTACGTGGATGACATACTCATCTACAATAAAACATGGGAGGAACATTTGCAACATGTTTGTAAAGTGCTTCAAATTCTTTGGGAGCACACGTTGTATGTAAATCTTGACAAATGCACATTCAAGATAAAAACAATTCAGTACCTAGGGTATGTTTTGAATGAGGAAGGGGTCCATGTCGATCCAGAGAAGATTTGGGTTATTAGAGAATGGCCTACACCAAGGACCCTCATAAAACTTCACAGCTTTTTAGGTCTTGTAAATTTCTATCACAGGTTTGTTTATGGATTCTCACATGTTGCTTGGCCACTAACCCAAGTGACTAAAGGAGGATCTAAAGCTATATTTTAGTGGAGTGAAATAAAACAAAGGGCATTTGAGAATTTGAAGAATAGACTTTTCTCAACCCCTATTCTTGCCTTGCCAAAATTTGCATCAACCTTTCAAGTTGATGATAGATGCATCTAAATATGTTATGGGAGCTATCATCATGGAACATGGCCATTTTATTGCATATCATATTGAAAATTTCACTGATATAGTCAGGAAATACTTGACATATGACAAGGAGATCTATGCCATTGTGCAAGCCTATAAATAATGGAAACACTACATCTTTGGGAAAGAGACGGTCATCCACACTGACCACAGACCATTGGAATTCATCTAGACATAGAGCAAAATGCAAAATGAGAGGCACCAAAAGTGGGCCACATATATGTAGAAATTCCATCTAATAATCAAACACAAAATGGGGAACTTAAATACAATTTCATATTGTCTGAGCCACCCACCAATTACTGCACTCAAATAGTTCTTGACTTGTACAGACATGAGACTGCCACTTAGGGTGCTTTGTATGAAGCAGATCTTACCTTTGCTGATACATATTAGGTGCTTCAAGAAGGTAAACATGTTTTTGATTTCTATATTTAAAATAATGTCCTCTATTATATGGGACATATCTATGTTCCAGCTGTAGAACAATAGAAGATGATATGGGAAGCACATTTTAGTAGGATATCTAGACACTTTGGTGTAGAAAAGACATTGGTAGTTCTTTAAAAACACTTCTACTGGCCCCATTTACAAAAGGATGTGGAAAGGCACCTCAAATATTTCACCCTATGTGTGATATCAAAGTCAACAAATAAGAAGTAATAATTTTACACTCCATTACCAGAACCAACCAGGCCTTAGGAATCTATCTCAATGGATTTTCTCTCAGGTTTGCCCACTTCAAAACATGGCAAGGACTGTATTTTTGTTGTAGTTGATCATTTTTTAAAAATAGCTATCATGATTGCTTATAAGAAAAATATATCTACTAAATAAACTGCTCAACTATATTTTAGTCATGTATGGCTCTATTTTGGTCTCCCCAAGTCCATTATCTCATATCAATATAGTAGGTTCTTGAGCATATTTTGGTCCACTCTATGGAAGATGATGGATACCAAGTTGATGAAATCCACAACTTTCCATCCACAGAATGATGGTCAGATAGAAGTGGTCAACCACTTGAATGTTCACATGATTCATATGTATCACTCTGAACATCCACACACATGGGATGAGGGGTTTATTTTCATATAACATGGACATAATTGGGACTTGTACAACTTGACCAAGCACAATTCATTCCAAGTATGCTGCGAGTTCCAACCTATGGCACCAATTGATATAGTCATTCCATTCTCCACCATGGAATACACACCTCATGGGAGATCTAAGGTAGTAAAAGCAACAAAGTTCATTGAACAAATGCAACACATCCAACAACAAGTTCATGACATCTTCGAGAAGATGAATCATAAGTATAAGCAACACCATGACAAACATAGGATTGCACACCATTTTGTTGTGGGTGACAAGGTTTTGTTATAGCTTCAAAAGGAATGACTTACAAGCCCACATAGAAAAATTTATCCTCTATGATATGGTCCCTACACCATCACCAAAAAAGTTAGAGAAAATGCTTTTGAGTTTAACCTACCAGCCCACCTTGGTCTACATCCAACATTCAACATGGAGCTCCTCAAACCATATCATCTACCTCTATTGGACACTTTAGTCATAGCAAAACAACTAGACATTAATGAGCTTGATACATAGAGTTTTTCTCTAGTGGAAGAGGATCAGATTGTGAACACCTAGATGAAGACAACAAGAGGACGCTCTATTCCACTTTATTGGGTGGTCAAAAGGGGCCAGCTTAGCCACCAAGTTGAGTGGCTCATAGAGAATCAAATTGAGACACAACTTCCACACATGATGAGGAATATTGACACAATGTGGACCATTTCTTCTCAAGGAGGGAGGAATGATTCGGGTAATAATTCAGGTGACAATTTGGGTAATGGTTCTACCCTAATTGATGATAGAACTTCTGGGAGCCATAACTTTTGCACTATAACTCCAATTAACTCCCCATTTGAACCGTTGGAAAGCTAAGAATGAGGATAATGCGGTGATATGGAATAGATATTTTATAAATGGTTTTTAAACCTTGAAAACCTAATGGAAGTTCTCCAAATTTCAATTTTATTAATGCAGTCTAAAAATAATAAATTCTAAAAATAGTATTTCCTTGAATTTTGTATTATTTTAAATCATAAAAGTCAAACCACTTAATATACCTCAATATTGGTGACCTTTCACATCCTACTCCTACTTTTAAAATGTGTATAAACAAAGATGTAACCTAAAATAGAAAACAAACATCTCTTCCCAAAGATAAGCATATAGTTGTATTGCAATCTTGAGTAATAAAACATCTCTTCTCAGAGAATTCATTGTTACTGTGTTTTTTTCATGTTCTTGAAATATCTGTCAATCAAAACTTCTAAGTTCTGGATCAAAAAGAGAGGCAAAAACATTACTAATAAATTGATAATGTTAATTGAATGCAAAATGTCATCATATATATTAATTATCGAATCAACATTAATATTCATTATCACGTTTGTCTTCACTAAGATCATCAACATTAACATCATTATTTGGTTCATTTGAATCACAAGTAGTGCGCTCCCACTAGTACACTATGTGGGCCCTACAAAACTAAATAAGTTTCCATGTCAAATAATGATAGGTGGAAATCGGAAGCATCTAGGTCAACATTATTTTGGTATACATCCTAGATTCTTCATTTCCCCTTGTTTGTACTTTACCTATTTTGGTTTTGGTATAATGAGATGCAAGTGTTATTTTATGTTTTCTTTTTGAGTTTTTAATAGTTTTTACAATTTGTAAGTGTGTTTTTTTCATTACTTTAAGTTTGATTATGAAAAAAAAGGAAAAATACTATAGGTTCAAATTGAGTATGACTATGTTCTTCAATAGAAGAATTCAATAATAACCAAATCATGTCAGATGTACTCAAGGTGAACCCATAAAATAATCAAGCCTAAATTTGAATTGGGTACATAGCATACTATTAAGTGTGAATTTACTATTCAAAAAAACACTATTAATAAATTCACTATTCACATGTCACTATTCATGGATGAGGTGGCAATGTGACTGGGCAGGTGAGATGGTTCTTAGGTGACGTGGCATAGCCCATAATGGTATCTTTCATTGTTGGAAAGGTAGGAGAGAGAAATGGGGTGCATTTTTCTTTGGGCACATGGGTTTGCTTTTGGAAAGCACATGTGGGTAGCATGTGGGATGCCATCCTTGACACTTGACTTGTGGGAGCATGTGGGAGACAAAGAAAGAGGATCTAATCATTCTCTTTTGGCATGTACATGTGGGGCTTCTATGTTGGAAGTCAAAAGTGATTGAGGTATCTTTTGACCCTTTGTATTTTCACATGGAAAGTGGGACATGCCATTTATGGGCACATGGAGGATTTCAACAAAGCATCATGAGATGCTCTTTGAAAGGAGGTCCTTGAAATGATGATTCCACTTTCTACTATTCATCAATATTCATGTCACAAGGAATGTGACACAATTTTCTTCTCTCTCATTATTTTCTCCTTCATTATTTTGTCTTTGTAATTTGGCTTTAAGTATGATATGCATACTTGGTCATGTAAGGGTGAAAAAGACTAGTTAGTCTTTGGTGAGCTTGGTTTAGCTTGGGTTAAGCATTTTAAGTATGCTTTGTGAATTTAGGAAATTAGATTTATTATAAGCTTATTAAAAACTTGTATTCATTGAAAGAAGATAAGGAGAGTGTGAGAGATTGGAGAGGTGTATTTGTGTGTGATAGGTTATAGTCACAAGGTAGTATTTTCTAGATGTTGCTGATATAAGAAGCTGATTAATTCTTTGTGGACATAGCCAAATTGGTGAACCACATAAACATTGTCTTATGGTTTACATATTTATTTTTTTATTTAATTTGTTCAAAGTTATTTTGTGCACACATAGTTCCTCTCATTGCAACTTAGGAGGATATTTCCACATTAGTTTTATTATATCATAACAATGGTATTAGAGAAAGGTTATTTGTTGTTGAGGATAAGTTGTAGGAGACTAAGGATTTTATCTGAAGTGGGAGCTATGATAGATGAAAAATAAAAGGTGGAGAAGTTTAATGAACAAAAATTTGGATTGTGGAAGATGTAGATGGAGGACTACCTATTTTAAAAGGACCTCTACTTACCATTGGGAGGTTTAGAAAACAAGCCAATATCAATGAAAGATGAGAGTTAGGAGTTGTTGGATAGAAAAGCACTTAGAACCATCTATTTGTGCCTTGCATCTACAGTTGCAATCAACATATCCTAGGAGAAGACTATATAAAGTCTCATGAAAGTTTTAGGGAAGTTGTATGAAAAACCCTCTACCTCTAACAAAATATTTCTTATGAAGAAATTATTTAATATGAGAATGGACGAAAATAGTTTGATTACAAACCATTTAAATGATTTAAATACAGTTACTAGTCAGTTACATTCTATTAACATTGAATTTGATGATGAATTTAGGCCTCTTCTTATCTTGTGTTCTTTGCCTAAAAGCTAGAATATCTTGGTTATGGTGGTTAGCAACTCAGTCTCAAACAATGCCAAACTCAAGTTTGAATATGTGGTGGGTCTTATCCTAAGTGAAGAAATGTGAAGGAGAAGCAATGGTGAAACATCCACATTAGAAAATGCATTGTCCATAAAGACTAGAGGAATATCCAAGAATATAGAAAAAGAAAACCATGGGAAATCAAAGAAAGGTTCTAGATCAAAATCAAGAGGAAAGTTGGAGTGTTGACACTATGGGAAGCCAGGTCATACAAAGAAATAATGTTGGGCTCTTCACAAAAAATCAAGCAAGGAGAACATGAAGGTAACAAGGAGGAAAATATAGTAGGTGATATACTACAAGATGTGTTAATTCTTTCTTTTGATAATATTAATGAATCTTGGGTTTTAGATTCAGGAGCTTCATTTGATACCACTCCTAACAAACATTATTTTAGAGATTATGTTCAAGATAATTTTGGACATGTGTATCTTGGTGATGATGAAACTTGCAGTATTATTGGAAAAGGCAGTGTGAGTGTGAAAATGCATAATGAAAACACTTGGGTACTTAAGGATGTCAGGCATGTTCCAAGTTTGAAGAGGAATTTGATTTTTGTAGGACAATTAGGAAGTGATAGTTGTGTGGTCACTTTTATTGGTGACTCATGGAAGGTTACCAAGGGTGATCTAGTGGTGAAAAGAGGTGAGAAGGTGAGTAATTTATATTTATCCACTATTAATACTAATGCATCTTGTGATTTAGCTACTTTAGGTAGAGATGCAAATATGTGCCATTACATACTTGGCCATATGAGTGAGAAAGGAATGAAGATCCTTCACTCAAAGGTAAAATTACCAGGTCTAAAAGAAATATACTAGAATTTTATGAGAATTGTGTGTATGGAAAATAAAAATGTGTGTTGTTTTTGAAACTTAGACCAACCAAAAAAACAAGGAAGTTAGAGCTTGTGCATACAGATGTATGAGGACCCACTTATGTATCTTCACTTGGTGGTTCAAGGTATTATGTCACATTTGTTAATGATGCAACTATAAAGGTTTGGGTTTATTGTATTAAACAAAAATCTAATGTATTTTACACATCTAAGAGATGGAGATATCTAGTTGAAAATGAAATAGGTTTAAAGCTCAAGTGCCTCAGGTCGAATAATGATGGAGAGTAATACAGTAAGGAGTTCAATGAATACTGTTCACTCAATGGAATTCATAGGTAGAAGATAATTCTAGGAAACCCACAATAGAATGGTGTGTCAGAGAGGATTAATAAAACCATAATGGAACATGTTAGGAGTATGAGGTTACATGCAGGATTACTAATATAGTTTTAGGTGGATGTAATTGATACATTTGTGTACTTGATAAACCAAGGACATTCAATTGCCTTAGATGGTAGCATAATATAGGAGGTATGGAGTGGTAAGAAGGTTTACTATTCTTTTCTAAAAGTTTTTGGTTGTGAAGATTTTGCTCATATTGATAAACATAATAGGTCCAAGTTAGAGGCTAAATCTCAAAAATGTACTTTCATTGGCTATGGTACTAATGACTTTGGTTTCCAATTGTGGAATGAGGAAGATAGGAAAATCATCAAGAGCAAAGATGTGATCTTTAATGAAAAAGTCATATATAGGGAACCATTTTTGGAAAATAAGCAAGATAAAACCAAGAGATAATACACAGTGATGGAGGACATAAAAAATGAAAGTGTCCCAAAGGTGCCAGTGTAGAGTGTACAATAATAACAAGAACCCCAAACTCCTATTGTGAGGATATCTATAAGAGTAAGAAGACCACCTAAAAGGTTTTACCCTTATTTTAATTACTTGTTACTTACTATTGTTGGTAAGCAAGAGAGCTTTGAAGAAGCAGTGCAGGTTGATGCCAAGGATATGTGGGAATAGGCTATGGATGAGGAGTATGAATCTCTCATGACGAACCAACCATGGGATTTGGTGAAGCTTCTAAAGGGCAAGAGGACATTGCATAACAAGTAGGTATACAAGATGAAGGAAGAAGATGGAGGTAAAAAAATACAAGGCCATATTGGTGGTGAAAGGGTTATCATAGAAGAAAGGTATAGATTTTGATGAAATCTTTTGTCTTGTGGTAAAAATGACTTCTATTAGATCTGTTTTGATTATAATTTTAGTGGAGGACTTGCATCTAGAATAGTTAGATGTGAAGACTACTTTCCTTCATGGGGATTTTGAGGAAGAGATATACATGGAGCAACCATAAGGTTTTGAAGTCAAGGGTAAGGAGAAGTTTGTGTGAAAATTGAAGAAGAGCTTGTATGGCCTTAAGAATGCTCCTAGATAATGGTACATTAAGTTTGACAATTTTATGGTAGATCATGACTATTCTAGGTGTCATTTTGACCATTGCATATATTTCAATAAATTTGAAAATAGAAGATACATTATCATGATTTTGTATGTGGATGACATGTTAATGGTAGGTTCTAACATGCAGGATATATAAATGTACTCAAGAGATAGTTGGGAGATTCTTTTTCTATGAAGGATCTAGGTGCTGTGAAATAGATCCTTGGGATGATAATAGCTAGAGATAGAATCAAAGTTTGATACTATCATAGGGAGATTACATCAAGAAAGTGCTAGAGAGGTTTGTCATGCATAATGCTAAACCAGTTGGGACACCTTTGGTGGGCCACTTCAATTTAACAAAGGCAAAATGTCCCAAGACAAAAGAAGAGAGAAGTGACATGTCCAAGTTCCCTTACTCATCAACGATCGACAACTTAATGTATGCAATGGTGTGTATAAGGCTAGACATTACCCATGTAGTGAGAGTGGTCTGTAGATTTATGAGTGATCCAAAAAAGTAACAATGTAAAGTGGTGAAGTGGATTATTTGTTACCTCAATAAGGACCATGGATGCAGTGTTATGTTATGGTGGATCTAAAGTTACTTTATATGTATATGTGGTTTTAAACATGGCAGGTGATTTGGATGGTAGGAGGAGCACTACCGGGTATGTTTTCATTGTGGGTGGTACAATGGTGAGTTGGATCTCACATATATAGAAAGTGGTGGCACTTTCTACCATAGAGGCTAAGTATGTTGCTACTACAGAAGCAAACAAGGAGATGATATGTATATAAAGACTAATGGAGGAGTTAGGAAACCAACAAGGAAAAGGGATACTTTTCAGTGACAATCATAGTGCCATTCACTTAGCAAAAAACTCAATATTTCTCTCCATGACAAAGGACATTTAATTAAGGTATCACTTCATTTGGTCAGTATTAGATGAGAAATAATTGAAGTTGGAGAAGATACATATGAATGAAAACCCTATGGATATGATGATCAAAAGAGTGAAGCTTAAATTATGTTCAACTTCAGTTGGTCTTCATGGATGAATAATATCAGGATGAAAATTAGATCAACAAATGCAACAACAAGAAGTTGTAAATATTAACTTCAAGTGGAGAATTGTTAAGTGTGAAGTTACTATTCAAAAAAACACTATTCATGAAATCACTATTCACATGTCACTATTCATGGATGAGGTGGCGATGTGACTGGGTAGGTGAGATGGATCCTAGGTGATGTGGCATGGCCCATAATGGTATCTTTCATTGTTGGAAAGTTAGGAGAGAGAAATGGGGTGCATTTTTATTTGGGCACATGGGTTTGATTTTGGAAAGCACATGTGGGGAGCATGTGGGATGCCATCCTTAACCCTTGACTTGTGGGAGCATGTGGGAGACAAATAAAGATGATATAATCATTATCTTTTGGCATGTACATATGGGGTTTCTATGTTGTAAGTCAAAAGTGATTGGGTTATCTTTTGACCCTTCGTATTTGCACATGGAAAATGGGACGTGCCACTTATGGGCACATGGAGGACGTCAAAAAATAATCATGATATACTCTTTGAAAGGATGTCCTTGAATGATGATTCCACTTTCTACTATTCATCAATAGTGATGCTATAAGGAGTATGGTGTAATTTCCTTCTCTCTCATTATTTTCTCCTTTATTATTTTATCTTTGTAATTTGAATTTAAGTATGAGATGCATACTTGGTCATGTAAGGGTGAGAAAGACTAGTTAGTTTTTGGTGAGCTTGGTTTAACTTGGGTTAATCATTTTGAGTATGCTTGGTGAAGCTAGGGAATGAGATTTATTGTAAGCTTATTATAAGCTTGCATGCATTGAAGGAAGACAAGGAGAGTGTGAGAGATTGGAGAGGTGTATATGTGTGTGACAGGTTATAATCATAGGATTATATTCTCCAGGTGTTGTTGATATAAGAAGTTGATCAATTCTCAGTGGATGTAGCCAAATTGGTGAACCACATAAACATTGTCTTATGATTTGCATATTTGTTTTTTCTTTTTTTATTCAAAGTTATTTTCTACACACATGGTTCCACTCATTGCAACTTAAGAGGATATTTATGCATTAGTTTTATTATATCCTAAAACAGACTAGTATTATGTGTGGGTAGGGTAATAAATTAGTAAGGTAGATGCATATAACTAATAGGGAAAGATGGGGCCACACCTAATTTTTGTACAAGACACTTTTCCACTATATCATTATCATGTTTTATCACACTTGGCCTATTTGTGTACATTTGGATCTTTTCATAGACTTTCCCTCCACATTGGACCCCTCATAGCCTTAAATCATCCAAATCTCCTCATAAACACCTTAGATATCTCATTTATATATATCAGCATCTATCTAGTTATCCTCACAATAGATTGATCTTTGTTTTCAACCCTTTTTTGAACATGACCATAATCATGGGTCCACATTTCCAGTCACTCAATCTTTTGGGTCCTTTCATCTTAAGCTAATTTATCATGATTTGATTGTCCAAGATGATAAATAAAACATGCAAGAACTAAAAATCACATGTCCAAACATTGAAGAGAAGTGAAATAGGGTAGAAGGCTTCATAAAAAGACAAGCGTTGAAATCAGCAGGCCATTGATTCTGTACAAGTTAGAATAAGTGGGCCACCAAATACAACCAAGTAGAAGAAAGGGGATAGGATAAATACCAAAAACACATAGGATACCACCTAACACAAACAAAAACTAAGAGGAGAGAGAAAAATGAAAGAGACCCAATTAGACCACACCAAGAAGAAGGGAAAAGACAAACACACGAAAAAATACCAATAAGGCCCTAATTTGAACCCACGATCTATATGCATGAAACACCACTAAAAACATTATAATAATAATCCTTGTACAAAAATTATGTCTACATAATGACCCTACTTTGATTTATAAATTTGATGTGAATGAATATGTGTGTCAAATTAAAATAATAATTAAAACACATAACTACACTTATCTAGTGAAAAAAGGATGAAATGTTTTAAAGCTTAGGAGAGATTCCACCCCCGCTTTGATGTTCTCAAAACTCTGGTATAATTTTTCTCACATTTTTCTTAGTTACTAAAACTTTCAAGATAAATTTTGACAACTCAACTTTGATTCTTGATCAGGGAAGTGAATATTTGACATTTGGCCATTTTGTGCACCTTCATTTCACTTAATTCACTCAATATTCAAAAACATGAATGTGAATTATGTAGATATATGCCCCCATTTTGAGGTGGGGGATTGTAAAAATCTACTCCTTTAATCACTCATCTCAAAATAAAGAGTCATGTGCACCATGTGTTATCAAGTAATATATCCAAAGTAGTTAAAATCCTTGAAAAATCACTAAAACACATATACGTATCAATTATAAAAGTATAATAATGTATGCACAATAGTAATATATCACTCAAGGGAGTGAATGTGAGGGTAATAAATATGATCCATTATGAATAATATGAAAGAGAGATAAATAATATGTTCATATGAAGCCATATAGTATAAATATCATCGTATAAAGTTTGATAGGTATGTGCATCCTCATATGAGGATGAGATCGTGAGGGGCCAACAATGTTCCTTGATGTATGAGTGTCATGGGGAATGAAGTTATGACCCAATGTCAATTATATATGTTCAAATTATAGATAATAATTAGCTAAATGAGATATTGAAAGGTATGATGTCCCAAAATGTTAAGATGTATACGTTGATGTATCACATGTAGAAACTCCCAAGTGACTAAATGTATGTTAGAATATGTCATGCCTTGATACATGTGATATAAAAATAATAAATGCATGGGTGTGATAAGGATCCATATGTATAAAATATGTATCAATAATGGTCATGGAGAATATGTGGGTATGATTCCCTAAAGGCAATACATAAGTATAGATATGATCGATAAAGCTCACATGATTTGCATGGGTATGGTGCCCCTAATGACAAATACGATGTTCCAAAATGTAAACTTATAAGTATATGTATATGTATAAAATGTCATGTTACAAAATGTATGTAGGAATATTTCATGCCTTGATATATATAATATAAGATCAATAGACACAAGGGTGTGACAAGGCACCATATGTACAAAATATGTTTCAATAACACAAATGGAGATTATGCGGGTACGATGCCCCCGAAGGCAATGCATAATTATAAATATGATCATTAAATATTACAAGGTGTGTATGGGTATGATTTCCATAATGAAATATTTGTAGTATAGCGAACGCAATGAATATAATATGTCCTTATTGACATGAGATATATCAATTAAATAAATCATGAGGAATGTTTAGGAATAATGCCCACATATTCATTAGTCACATGTAAAAATGGTGCAAGTGCATGATGTTCATTAGATTCTTAAAGTATTTTATTCTAATGTAGATACTCTATAGGCCCCTATTTCAAGTTTCTTTGTAACAAAATTTGGGCCTAGCCAATTTGGTTTAAATTTTCCTTTGTGTTCTTTATCTGCATTTGTATTCTTTTAATTTTATTTTAATACCAAGTCACCGATATGAAATTACATATATATATATATATATATATATATATATATATATATATATATATATATATATATATATATATGCTTTCTTTAGGTGATTCTAATAAATGCTCAAGTGCTCAAGATCTTGTATGCATGATCATCATTTTTCTCTATATTGATTATCATCGATAAGGATTTTAAGGGTTATTCATAGAAAATGAATCTCTAATTCAAGAGGGAGAACTACCTCTGCACCATAAACATGTGAATAGGGGATTGCTCCCATAGCTATCTTGACACTTGTACCATAAGCCTGTAAAGTGTAGATAATATGATTATACCAATCTTTACCATGTTTAGCAATATTTTATGTATGATGTTTATAATTGTCTTATTCGTAGCTTCAACTCGACTACTCCCTTGGGGGTAATAAGGAGTAGAAAATGTATGTTGAATCTTATATTTAGTGAAACACTTCTTAACTGTATTATTCTTGAAACATGAACTATTATCTATAATAATCAAAGATGGGAGGCCAAATCAAGATAAGATATGTGTAATGAGAAATCTGCATATGTCACCACCTATGATAGACTCTAAAGAATTTGCTTCAACCAATTTAGTAAAACATTTGGTATGTGTAATAATGAAGTTATGACTTTATGATGGTGGTGAAACTATTTCAAAAATCCAATTAATAAATGGCACAGGTTATAAGTCTTAAGATGGTGCATGTCTTAAATTACTATTTTATTGACATTGTTCACAAATCTTTACATATTCATGGCAAGACTTATCCATGGAAGGCTACTAGTAACCAATTTGTAATAATCTATATGAAACCTATTTCCCACTTAAATGGCCAACACATTCTTGATCATGGACCTTTTGTAATGTAATTTTGGCTTCATCATGCCCAAGGCATCTAACTAACTAACCATCAAAGGACCTATTGAAAGGAGCATCACCAATGTTAATGTATCAAATGACATCTCTTCTCAATTTCCCTTTTATCATTCCATGAAAAAAATCTTAAGAATAGTCTCATTAGATAAAAAATTATATATTTTTTCGTTATACCACTTTGGGTTGTTGGTGTCATTATCATTAGTAAAAATATCTAACATTTCTAATGATGGTAATGAAATATCTGATTATTGTATTCGCTTGATAGTAAGTACAACATGATCTTCTGTAATATTAGTAGGTATAAAGAAAGTGACACTGGGCATGTAGCATGATTGTGGTGATTATTTCTTCTAAGAATATTATCGATCTCAAACTCTTTGAAGTAGGAAATTAAACTATGAATAAGATCTCGATATGACACTAGTTTCTCTTCCTTAGTTTGATAAGTGTGTGTCACTTGATTGATGACAAGTCAATAATCATTGTAAATTTTATATAGACTATATATTTAAAGTGTGAGCAAAGTGTAAACCTAGAGTCAAAACCTCATATTCTACAATATTATTGGTACACACAAAACTATATCTATATTCTAATGGCATAGTTTGAGCCTTAGGTGTCACTAATAAAATATCGACCCCAACACCTGAAGCACATTTGGACCGTTAAAGTACATTGTCATTTTTTTTGCATTGGTATGCATAATAAACTCATATAAAAAAGAATAATTTATAGGAGTATGGTCAAATAAGGGAATTACAATGAGATGATCAACAACAACTCTACCTTTCACCATTTTTTTTGTATAAACTTAAGATCAAAATCCATAAATAACATGACCCACTTAACTATGTGGCCAAATAGACAAGGATTAGACATGATGTATCTCAAAGGATCAATTTTTGAAATAACATAAATCTTAGTATTAAGCATGTAATGCCTAATTTTTTATTAGCAAACACAATAATTAACTACAAATTTTCCATCGAGCTATTTTTTTTAAATCAACCAATGTGAGATTGATGAAATGAATAACTCTCTCCATGAATGTCATCATACTGTGCCAATAAGCTACCCAAGGTGTGCTCAGTGGAAGATGTGTATATTAATAATGGTATATTAGGGATAAGTGACATCATGAATAGTGGATTAGTTGAATATTCATTAATTTCATCAATTTGTTTTGACAATGTTCATCCCAATCAAACTTGATATTTTTACATATTAATTTAGAAAATGGTTGAGTTTTGTTAGCTATTTAAGTTATAAATTGTTAAATGGCTTGATTTTTATCTTGTAAGAATCTTAGTTTTTTTAATCTAGAGATCAACCTCAATATTACATTGGGAGATAATAAAAAATGCTAAAGACACATTTCTTAAGATTTAGCCTAACATTATATTTCCACAATTGCTCAAATATTTTTTGCAGCCTTTAACATGGTATTCAAGTTTATTTGATTTTACAAAATATAATAGACATAGTCCTCAACAATGTCATGCATGTAATCATGAAACATATGAGGCATATCCATCTAATAAGTAGCTCTAGCATTTATAAGTCAAAAAGGCATGAGAGACATAATAAAATGTGCCCCATAGGGTAGTGAAAGCAGTCTTGTACCAATCAATGGGATTTGTTTTAATTTGATTATAGCTAGGGGTCCATCCACAAAGTAAACCATATCATACCCAATGGTAGAATCGATAATCAAATTAATATTGGATAAAGTAAATCCATCCTAAGGGAAACCCTTGTTCAGATCTAAAGTTTGAGTAGATGCATATATGTCCATTTAGTTTTTCAAGAAGGATGATGTTGGAAATCTAAGTGAATAATAGATGGGTCATATAAAACCCACATTTAATATTTTTTGGATTACATATTTAACATATAAAACAACTTTAGGATGCATCTTTCAAATCTTTTGCTTAGTAGGTCTCGCATCAATATGGATAACTAGATTATGAACAATGATGGATGGACCAATATTGGGCATATCAGAATAAGCTCAAGAAAATAATTTAAGAAATTCTATCAATTTTTTTTAATGTTCTCTTTATCCCTATGGTGTCAACCATGCACTAAGTCATATAAATTAAAGATATTCTTTTGTACCATAGTTGAATTTTATTTTTAATTAATTAATTAATGCGTATCAATCCTCAATATATAGGGCAATAGTCAAAGAGTCAAAACTATTGGGTGGATGCCATATTTGATAGGAGAAGGATCACATTTACCAAAGTATACATTGTAATTAAGTTGAAAAGGGAATAGTTTTTAATGATGAAAAATATGGTAAATCAACATAAGATCCCATGTATTCCTAAATCACTTCATTGTTAGCAAAACATTCAAGAGTAGGTACCTCAAGTGAAGCATCTTTATCAATTAGCTTAGGATATATAAGCTCTAAATATGTAACATGGGAAACTTCATTTTGGTGAGATGTACTAGACTTGTGCTATGCCCTTATCCATTAGTGTGTATTAGTTTATGTGTGGCCAACTTGTGGCTAGCATAACCTTTAATTAAGTCATATGATGAATTCTATACCTTCATGTTGGTATTAGGGTCAACCTATAGTGTATTCTTAGCATAAATAGGCTATATATATGAGTTTTTTATTAGTGTCAGTATCATATTAAAAATTATATTCTTATTGTAAGATTATGGAGGTTTCCCACTTGAAGTGGCTAATCATTTATTAAAATATTTTGTGCTATTTCTTTCATAGTGTGATTTGTTACTATTATTTTACTCAGGTGGTATAGTAAATATATTATAACTTGAAAGTGAGTATATAAAACTTTATACATTGAAGCAAAATATTGAGTATAAGCATTAAAAGTCTCAAGATCTATTTAAAAAGGTTTCTCTTTAGTTGCAGCATCTACACTATGTGCAAGACCTAGTTTGAATTAATGAGGAGTTAGAATTATTGGTTTTTAAATGCCTTTTTCATTTTTACCTAATTCATTACCTTTGTATCCCATACTTTTAGCAGGTGTATCCTTTTCCATATTCCTTTAAAGTATCTTGGGATGGACCAATAAATTGTGTTGGTTAAGTAGTATTGAGTCAAATGTTTATCATAGGTTTCTTTCACTTATCCTTAGAAAGTGGTTTATCATTAATCATAGAGAATGAGAAAGGTCACCCAAAATATTTGGGATTATAATATAATTCGTTTATATCAAATTTAAGCATGTCATCTCTATATTTTTCGAGGCCAAGTGGTGTAAACTTAAGTTTTGACAAATGTTTATCTATGCTATTGGATTTGTAATCATCATTATCATCATCATCCTAAGCATGACTATGCTCATTAATCTTACTAGTTTTATCCACATTATATGTATACATTTGTTCCTTGGGAATAGATTGTTGAGGTGGTATGATATTTGGATGAAGTATGTTGAGGTGTTGGATAAAAAATTCTTTGATTTCTAAAAGTTTACAAAATGGAAGGGAAAATTATCCACAACATAAGTATAAATATGACCCTCATGTAAAAAAATTAAAGCATCTATGTAATGTATGTAGAGTATAATAAAACCACCATTCAAACTGACGCAAGACTAATATCTCACACACAACCTACCAAACCTCTTCCAAGGAGAAACCTCATGGATTATTGACTATGATACTTCATTAATTATCAACCCTTGGTCTGTAATCTTGAAAAGATGTCAACACTATATATGCAATGCTAATTCTTTCCGAAGGATGAGGGATTATAGGTTGCATTTAGGAAACACTCTTGTGTAAAGTAAATTATATGAAAGTAAGATGGTCAGAAAGGAAATCACACTTATTTTAATTGAAATGAATTATTGAATTAGAAATGAACTTATTTATTTTATATATTTGGAATATTATTTAAGAACTTATAACACTCGTACGATATTGAATGCTTATTGAATTAACTTAAGAACTGAACATTTTATATAAATGAAACAAAAATTATACTTACTCACCCACCAAAAATAAGAACTATACTTATAGTTTAGGATATTTAGCATAAATCCTAGAAAGGGGCCCCTCCTTGAACAAATAGGAGTTCCAATCCTTCCCTTTAACGACAACTAATTTTTAATTCAAACCAATTATTATTGCATTAAAGTTTTGTAGTAATGTGGGTATTACTACAAGAAAGATTACAAAGAGTTTAAATTGTTCTTCAATAATAACAATGAATTCTTACTTCTTCTAACTCTATATCTCCATTCTAAGTTCTACCAACTTCTCTTAAATAGATGAGATAGGTTTATTGTTACAATGGAATATGAGAAGATAGCTTATTCAAGCTATAAGACAAACCAGATGGTTTCTACAGAGAATAAAGTAATTCAGTTATGTGGTTGCAACAACAAATAAGTATTGTTTGTAGAGAAGGAAGTAATGGTGGAGTCTTTGGTTATTATCATGCTCTTTTCTAGGTCATGAAATATATATTTATAATTTATTAACCACTACAACTCATTAGGCACGACAATTTAGTTTCATGGTTGAACTATTTTAGTTAGGTTACAAGTTGGAATAATTGTCATGTAGTTGCTATGGGTTGCCTAGTTGTGTCTTTAATTTATACAAGATGTTATTCATTTATCAGTTAAGATTTATAGATGTTACATGATCTATCATAGGTGTATATGAGATATTATCATAAACCTAGTAGTTGATATGTGTTACAAAAAAAAATTGAATTTTTGTTATGGGTTGAAAAAATCAACCACTACATGTGTTATGGGCTGGTTTTCCCAATTTTTATGGGTTGACTGTGTCCCTGGACTTATGATTTATCCAAACTATCTAAACATACCACATCAATAGTAAATACAATAAAAATATTAAAAGTATAAGATGCAAACTTTATTCATAAAATGATAATTTTAACCATAAAACATAAAGAGACATACATTATATTCGTTAAGTACTATGTGGTAAGGAAAGTACAAAAGCCAACTTTGTATGCTTAAAAATAATATCATGAGATAAATAAAAATGGGTTATAGTGTGTATAAAAATGATAATTTACATGTCTCATCAAACCCCTCAACCAATCATGTTGCTTATCCTCAAACAACCTAAATCTTTGTACAAACGAGCAAAGTGTCCTCAAATCAATTGGTTTTGCCACACCTGATCTCAGCTTTGTGAAAATCCTAAAGTTTTTTTAATCATTCTCCACTTTCTCCCTTTAGATTCTACATAAAAATATTAATTTACTCTATAATATAAAATAGGAAAGCAAAAAAGAGGGGGCTGGTAGGTTATAACAATCCAACTCAACCTTTTTCTTTTTGCAACATCAACATACTTAGTAACCCTCTTGAGTGTTGAACTATAGTTATGACATGAAAATGGCTCCTTTTTTTTCAATTTTGGAGTTGATTCATTCCATATAATTATGTAGGAATTATATGATTCTTAAGTTTTTTGTTGCATTAAGTTTAAATACTTATTTTGAATCTCAATTTTCTCTTGCCTAGTTCTAGCAATTACTTCTCTTATGTTCATCAATTTCACCCATTCTTATTCTATAATATTAGGCTGAATAGCCTCTCCCCTAATAATTAATGTGGTTGTATTTTATTTTTAATGGTAATAAAATTGTTCCTTTCCTCTTTTATTCTCATCAACAAGTTAAGAAGAAAAGGCTCTCAACAACACATCACCTAGATACAAATTTGGGTTCCACCCTAAATCATGGGGAGTAACATAATTGTGCATGTAAAACTCACATAACTGATTTTTATCTTAAAGAGTGATATTTTTATATAACTCAATTAAATAATGAGTATCACTCAATAATTTTGGAAGATCACAGTAAGTCCTCATAAAATAAAATTTCACCCATTATTTTTCAAGATATACACCATAGACCTTTGTAAGGGGTCTATAATTCATGAGTTTTACTGCTAGTTGGATCATATATTCAAAATTTTATTTTAGCTTTATGAATTTTAATTCATTATCCTTATATTTCTTCTAAAAATCCTCATTTTATTCCTTCAATAGGCTCAAATGAAATTCCATTGGAGCTACAATGCCTAAATTTTAATGTGTCTTTCAAGGAACAATTCCTCCTGAATCAACCCTTTTGTCTGAATTGTAATGGATGAGAAAGTATGCTCATTTTGATTAGTAATATATGAAGATGTTTTTTTGTGCCTTTCCTATAGAAATGGAAGATTTATCTATTGTAAGTTAAACTTCAGGGACTTGTAGATGTCTACTCTCTTCTTTTGCCACCCTGGCCAAGGCATCTAATCCATTCTATTTAGCCTCTAACTCTCTGATCCACATCTTAAAAATTTATAATTCCATTAGGGAATTAAAAAATTTATGTTTTTCTTATTATTATTTTTCAAGGGTTTATTTTTCCTCTATATCCATTTTGCTATCAGTGAGTTGTTCTTCCATTATTTCTGCACTTACTGCATTTTAAGTACCCCAATGTTCCATTTATTCAAAAGATGAAACTTTGGAACTAGAAGGGGTGTTATCTCCATCAAATTTTATAGTAGTCTCATCTTCATATTCAATAAAATATTCTTTAGATTTATGGGATTGCTCACTCTCAATATGTATTATAAATTTTTTTACAGAGGTGCAATGTTTGGCTATCCTACACCTGATCCTTTGAGATTGTCTCCTTGGAGTCTGTGAAGATGAGATATTTTGCTTCTTCCTTGGTATGAATGGGGAAGGAACATCCTCAATTTTATTCTTACCTTGAGGCACTAAGTAATAATGTGCTATAATAAGATTCCTTCTCCTTCTTTTAGGCCTCTCTTATTGTTTTTCAATATCCTCTACTTGTTCTTCAACATTTTTTCCCTAATTATGTCATGTTGGTCCTCAAAAACTTGCTCATGTTTCTCACCAACCACTTCTTATTGGTATTAATTAGGTGGTTGATTCATGAATAATAATTCATCCTAGGGCATCTTATCTCTCAATTTTTTTTACAAAATAATTGGATTGAGTAATGGTGAGACAAAGCTTTTGACTTCCTTTTTGGTACTCTTTAGCCATTATTGTAAGCATGCTTAATTGGAAATTGGGTATGTTCATATTTTTTTCATGCTTGAGATGATTTATAAACTTGAAGTGACGTTCATATAACATGAAACTTATACCCTCACAAGTCAAGTATTTGATGATATACAAGACAATTTTGACCCATGACAAAGGTAGTGAGGAGTGTAATGTACCTTGTTTGGAGAACTCTAATTGTTATACTTCCTTGAATAATATGTTTCTTACTATGGTAGCATTGTATTTATTCCACCATTTCTCTCCTTCTCTTGGCAATATAGTGACATTTTCCAGTTAATTCCTTAGATATCTCAACCTGTAGCTCCTTATAGTGGTTACATCATTTACAAGGGTTTATGAAAAATCCTCTGCAATATAATCATCAAACCCATAAATCTATCAAATTGGTTCATCCATCCATCATCATAAAATATGTATGTAATTATCAATGTTATCTCAATGTCACATGGTCTATTGGCTCTTATTTGACTACATATCCATCCATGTTTACCTAAATTGGTCTTTCCTGTAGCAAGAAAGGTCTATTTTTCTATCTTGACACAAGTATGAAGTGATTCTGTGATGTGTGATGCATATCTCTTCATTATAGGGTTCTTAATTCCCTATATATTACAATTCATCATTACTTTGTGATGGAAGTGACAGAGATAAAGGTTGGTGTGACAATTTGGCTTAAAAAGTAAAGATTTGGTAGCTATTTAGCTCGTAGCTTTGGACTTAGTACTTTGAATTATCATGCTACATAGCTTAAAATATTCTAATGATAAAACATAATCATTCCAAGAATAAGGGTGCAATCATTACTTTTATACGCATTGGTTTACCAATATTTGTAGATATAATTGCAAGTGTTGATGATTGGAACATGTCCTATAACATATGGAGTAGCCATGTAGGATGGAATTGTGAAGAATGTGTTATCTACTAGAGTCAATATTTGAATAATGTTAACAGAAGTGGTGATAATGTGGAACATTGGGGTGAAAATCAAAAACATAATACCACTTCCTTTATTAGTGATGGCCAGCTGTATTAAGTATAAAATATAGTTTCATGTAGCAGGTCTTACTTCAGGGCTGGTGGAAGGTGATTTTTGAGAAGATGGTACTCATGGTTATTATCTATTAGGAAAATAACTTAGTGCTTACATGTTTGAGCTATATATGGTTGGTAAACTAACTCACATAGATTATAAAGTTGAGAGAGAATAAAGGATTTATAAATATATTAGGGAGATATTGTGAGAGATTCATGAGAACACTTAGGAGATATATGAGGGATTGGGTGATGAGATTAGACTCCTAAATTTTAGGAGATCAAAACTCTATTTATATGTATTCTCTCTAATGTAATAATGTGTCAAATGAATCGAAGATCCTGAATGAATTATTGCTTAGAAAATAAGAATTCATAGAATTATATTTTAGTGTGTATTTATGTATTTTTTGAAACTTTATTATTATGTGCATTTAGTTTTAATAATATAAACCATATTTATCATCTGGTGTCAGAACATGATAACCATGAGATCCAAGAGCCTATATATATATAATTGGTATTAAAAATGGGAGTCTGGTAGAAAGGATAAATTTCAAAGGAGGCACTTAAGTAGTGGCTTTAACATGTGTAAGATGCATCATCATATCTACCTAATTAGATTCACCCAATCCTCTCTAGGATATAGATCTCTAGGGATGGGATTTCCACTCATTGTAGTTTATACATGTAGTTAAAATTGATGAACATGATATCGGTCAATTCTTGCATCAGATTTAGAGTGACATCTTGGTAAGAAGAGATCAACGGTGTTCAGATCCTATAATTCCATCTATACTTTGCATATACATGCATCTATACCTTCACCTGGTGCTAGAAGAAATTTCAGTATATTTACATGATATTAAAATCTTGTGTATCACAATTTTTTTATTGCATGGTTCAGTTCTATCATGTCATATTCCCTCCATTCTTCATCGAATATTTTAACAAAATAATCCCATGTGCATCTTCATTACCCTCATATCATCTATGTTGTTGTGCATAGTGAATTTCATAAAAATAAACGTGAAAAAACTTACAAACTATCTATCCATCACACCCACACTTGCAGTAAACATTCCCATGTACTCCTACATTTCATTATGTAAGTGACCAATGTCTTCATTTTACAATCAATTTGTACATTTATTGGACAATATCTCAAGCCGTGCATAGTGATATATCTAAAATTGGAAAAATATCCATTTATTTATTTCATTCGTAATACATAGAAAACTCTACAAACCACCAATAGATATGAGTCTACCACACCTTAATGTCTAAATTTATGGCATAAATAGCTAGAATAAATTCTTTCTCTATCACAGTGTAGTTAAGATCTACACTTTGAAGGTTATTATTGATAAAGTAGATGGCATAGCTCAAGGCTCCTTACTTTTATCCTAGGAAAACTCCTATCGTGTTATTAGAAGTCTCTATATGGATGTGGAATGATAGCTTCTAATCTACTCCATGTAACATTTGAGTTGATATTAGTAGGTTTTTTAGTTCCTAAAATGTTTTTTCACATGCAAGAGTCCATACAAAGTTCAAATATTTATAAAGTAAAACAAACAAAGGTGTTCTTATCTTACTAAAATCTTTGATAAACCTATGATAGTAATCAATATGCCTTAAAAATTGTGAACATCTTTTTGTTTGTGTGGAGTTGGTAGTTTTTTTATTACTTCTATCTTGTCAGGATTAACTTCTATTCCTATGAGTGAGATGTGGTGTCCTAATACTATTCCTTATGTCATCCGTATATAACATTTTTTATGACTTATAAATAATTTGTTATCTTGGTAACATTGAAGGACTTTCTTAAGATTCTATATGGATTCATCATATGTATCTCCATAGATAGTGAAGTTATCCATGTAGACCTCGACACAATCATGGAACAAATCAAAAAATATACTCAGAACAATCCTTTAAAAGGTGGTTGAAGCCTTGCATAATCCAAATGGAAGTATAAAGTATACATGGTACCCTAAGGATATGTGAATGTAGTTTTGTCTTGGTCCTTAGAGCTATTGTAATCTAATTATAACCACTAAATTTGTCAAGAAAGGAGAAGTAATTATTTCATGCTAACATGTCAATAACTTGATAATAAAAGGAAGTTGAAAGTGGTCTTTCCTCATGGTTACTTGTTTGAATAAATATCCCATGGATGATAGGATTCCTACCTATGGGATAATATTAAAATGGTATATTAGTATCTAATGAGAAATGTCTTCCCAACTTATGGAGGTTTTTTTGATAGGAATAAATTTAGAAAGGGGACATGATAGGTATTGTAACATGATGCATTCAAGTGGTATGATATGATAGGTGTTTTATAAGGAATCTAAAATGATTATGTCATTATCTTGGTCTTTTAGGTCTGGGATAGGTTCTATTGTGATAAATTTTTGTAATGAGACTTGCTCATTAACCTCCTCTTCTACCCACCCATATTATTCCTCACTTGAGGCCTAGGCTATTGGATAGAGAATTTGCTTCTTGGTAGTGCTACCATTAAAATTCAACATTTTCCTTGATCTACATCCAATGAATGCATCAATTATAGCCAACCATGGTCTCCCAAGGATGAGTGGGTGTCCTCTTAGGTTAAATTTTAGATATAAAATGATAAAATTATTCATATAATCCCATGAATTTATTGTAATAACTAAGTCTTTTATAACTCCTTTGGTTTAACTGTGGGCTTATCTTCCCTTTAAACAATGGTGGGAGTTGGAAATATAATTGTTAGACCAAGTTTTTGCATGGTTTATTTTGTCATTACATTGATGGATGCTTCTAAGTCTATCAAGGTAATATATATGAGAGTACCATAGACATGTAAATTAACTATTGGACTACTTGGATCGAAGAATTTGGGTGGGACTATGTTTCCCAACATGATATCAATAAGCTACCTAACCACTTTGACAGTCTCAGGATATTTCTTTTTCAGACTAGATCTCTTTAGTCATAGTTCTTGGACAACCTTACTATATATTGGGACATTTTCGATGTCCTAAAGTAAGGGGATGTTTACACAAACATTTTAAAATTGTCCTACAAAGTCAAATTCAAAAGCTTGTTCAAGTTTTTGGAAGTTTAATATTTTAGGGAAACGAGGCTTGTCATTTTATTCTTGACTTATAGACATGGTTAGTTTAGGGGATGTGGTTGGATTTTACAGTTGTAAGTTAGTGATGGCATCAAGAGTATCATTGGGGGATCTCTTTATGAGGTTTCATGATCATAGGATAGGTGGTTGGTGGAAGGATTCACCATGAAAAAAGTTATACTCTATCTACCTCCATGGAATAAGTGGGATATTGCATTATTTCATTAGTTTATGCTAGTTGAAATGATTTATTATTTTGGTTTGGTACAAGTTGGGTAGATCATTGCATTTATCTAGGGGTTGATTGGTTATTGGGCATGAGAGTGGGCTAATCATTGGGCATTAATGTAGGTTGTTGTTGTTGTTGTGGTGGTTATAACTAATGCAAGAAACCAACATTTGGATTATACCATGGTCGATTCCCTTTCCATGGATATTACCATTGGTTAGAAGCATGTTGCCATTGCTAATTTGGGTTTGGGTTTTACCATGAAATATTGATTTTTTGAGGTAGCCATGGTTGGTTTTGAGATTTTGGACAAGTGATTAGGGATTGGAATTTTTGTTGTGACTAGTTTTGCCCTTGAGTTGGTGTAGGGTTCCATGAATTATTTCCATACCAATTAGGTGAAGCAGTTAAAAATTAAGAATTGAAAAATGTATCATTTTGTGACACACCTAAATGTTGTGGCCTTTGGATCCTTGGTTTCCTTTAATCAACATATAAAATTTGATCTTTGTCACCTCCATTTATATGAAACTCAACAAATTCAGGGTTCTATTATGTGATGTTTGTTACCTTTACTCAAATATCATGGCATTTGAAATCTAATTTTTTATTATGATAATTTTAGAAACACACAGTCAAGGCTTGTTCTATTTCTTCTCATTTCCTTCATGTGTGAAGTGTGTATAACTATGTGGCCAAATGATTGATAATGTCTTGCTTCATATCTTGTAGCAGATTACTTACCTCCCTTCATGAGAGTCTATTGGTGGATGAGGAAGACATTTTTTTATTGTTTTAGTTCTTCTTCATCATGGATCTTGAGTAGTTCTTACATAAGTTCATGATTTATTTGAATGTCTCAATACATGAATCTTGAATTCTGAATTCCAATGCCTCAATACATGAATCCTGAATTCCTTTTAAGAAAACAATATTTATTAATTCATTATCTAATGCATGTTGTTTGGATTTATATAGGCTAAATAGGAACCTTTAAAGATAGTCCTCCAAATATTCATCTTCATTTTATGACATTCAAAAAACATCATTCTTTATATAATCCCCCCTACAATAATCTTGGTATTTTGATAAGAATTTCTCTTCATCTCACCCAAAGTGGAAATAACATCACCATATAGTCCCATGAATCATATGAGGGATACATCCTTGAAGGTGGCTCGAAATAACTTGAGATTTTGGGCATCCCGATTGTAGTCATATATATAAAATATGACATCAAAATCAAAGAGGAACATGAAAGGATCCTAACTAGCCATTACTCTAAAGTTAGGCAATGCATAAAGAGGAATATTCTTTATAGGTGCATCCCCTTCAGGGATATTAATGGTAAAATCAAAAGTTGTGGCTACTTTGACATAGTTTTATGTTTATTGGTCACCCATTATTTTCCAAACTACTTGTAAATTAGAAAGCTTGGTTACCCACTTTTCAAAGCCCTTGTCAATCTTAACCCAAGGTGTGTATTGAATGGTGGCTTTAAACCACCTTAAGGTGGAGTGGAATCTTCTGAATATAGGTGATGGGGTGGGAATTCTTAGGAATTATTTTAGAAGCTTAACAAAAATGTCTTATTCAATCAGTTCAATTGATTCAACAACTTCTTCAATTATGATTTTTGGGGCTAAAATGGATTGGAGTTCTCTTTTGGAGAGGGTTTTAGATGAGGGTAGAGGGAGTTGAATACCACAACCCTAGGTGTAGGGTGTCCAAATAGGGTTTCTTTAAGAGGGTGTAAATATATCCTTTTCAGGGGTATGTGGTTCCTCTTGTTGCTTTCCCTTTTACTATCTCACTAGCTCAACAAAGAACTCCTTTGTTACTATATATTATGGCCTCTCAGCTGATAGCCATGAACTAACTACTGGTGCCCTCTTTTGGTGTGTGATTTTTGAAGGTGATGATCTTGCACACCTACAGATCTAACTAATCTTACTTACCATGTAGATCTTCCCTGATCTTGCTACCTGCAGATCAACTGATCTTACACTCGGAAGGATATCTTCCTTGTCCTTAGACTTGTCCTTGATTACAATACAGCCCCACGGGTCTATTAAATAGATCCCATACAAATAATAATTAGACTTCCCAATTAAAATAATTAGAAACACAGAATCAAGACTAAAATTAGTCTTTACATGCAAACTAACTGTCCGTCTAAAATTAGACCAATTCTGGAGATGCATGCAAACACACACACACATAGGTTGCCGATGTCAGTTCCTATCTGATCGATGCCAACCGACCCCTAACCAATGTCAGTTACTATGTAACTGAATATGACCAATGTCAGTTGATCAGTCTAATGTCAGTTACTTTAACACTTAGCAACCTCCACCATTTGCATTAGTGAAGCTTTTAGCTCCACAACTTAACAATCTCTCACTTGGAGATAAACAGCTGCAGCTGTACCTGTACCTATACATCTTCTAATTTTATTTCTTGGCTTGTATCCCTCTTCAAGTTTAATCTTGAAGACCAATAAAAATTGAATGAAGATTCAACTTCTCCTTTATTCCTGGCTTTGTTAACATTTCGGTAGGGTTCTTATCCTTGCTAGCCTCTGTGACTGCAACAACCTTCTGCATCTCTAAAATCCAGCTAACCATCATACCACCAATAGTGAACACATATCCTATGGTGCTTCTTCTGTCATCCAAGTCACCTACCATATCTGAATCTACATACCCATGTAGAGAAGTGCTTGACCCTGCATAGCAAAAATACCTGCTGTTGGTCCCTCTCAGATACCTGAGAATCCACTGAACTGCTTTCCAGTGCTCCTTTCCTAGATTGGCTATTAACTTGTTGACAACTCCCACTGCTTGGGTAATATCAGGTCTAATACTCATGTACTCAACCTCATCATGTGATTTAGGACACTATTCTGTGAACTGTCCAACCATAGGTGTGCTAACTGGTACTGCATCCTGCATATTGAACCTCTCCACTACCTTATTCACATAATCCTCTGGAGACAAAATCAACATGTGACTTTCCCTATCTCTAAAAATACTCATGCTAAGGATTTTCTTTGCTCCTCCTAAATCCTTCTTGGCACACCTCTGAGCTACTTTTACCTTTAGCTTAGCAAATCCCTGCATGTGTGACCCTACACCAAGCATATACACTACATATAGTAACAAGATAATGTCACGACCATTATCCAACCTGGTAAAATAAACACAATGGTCACATTGACATTGACTAAAGCCATGCTTTGTCATACACCTGTCAAACCTTAAACACCATTGTCCTGGAGCCTACTCAAGACCATATAACCTGGCCTTCTATCTCACCTATCCATTCTCTCCTTTCTTTAACTTGAGAATCCATTCATCTTTTAGTGCTTTCATCCTGGCTGGTAACTCTACCAAATCTCCTATTTGGTTCTCTTCCAAGGAATCAATTTCCTTATTCATGCCATGCTCCCACTATTTCTTGGATTTTACATACATTGCCTCTTTAAAAATTCCTAATTCTTGACCATCAGTGAGAAATAAGTAGTATAAAGAAGGAGAATAACAAATTTGCGGCTTACTTACCCTTTTAGTCCTCATCATGGGCATTTAAGACTCTTTGACAACTTACTGTCCACCCAAAATTCATTCTGATAGTGATCGATCTCGGTCACCTCTGGCTGACCTTGATTTGCACCCGACTGATGTCGATTCCTCCTAATCACCGACGTTGGTTCCCTGACCAACATCAGTGTACACCTACCCGACATCATCGACTTCAGTCTGCATATGACCGACGTCAGTTCCTACCTGATCGACGGTGGTTCTCACCTGATCGATGTTGGTAACTGTGTTTTCTTACGAGTGATGATTTTTACTTGTGAGCTCATTTTGGATCATAACCTTGTCCAAATCAATAGTGCCCTACTCAGAATTATTTAGCCTCTTGAGCTAATCTTTGTCCATCATCTTCTCCTTGAAAACCAAGGCTTTCTTGTTCTTATCATTGTCAAAAACATCAAATTTCCTCTTTATGCAATACTGTGATCCTCCAATAGAAGCTCCCTTCTTTGTTGACCCAGTTTCAAGAAACCTCACTTTCTTCTATTACTTACAGAAATCTCGATCTATGCTTTTCAAACCTGAAAGCTTACAATTTGACTTAAGAACATCCATTCCCTTCTCACTCATGTGACCAAGCCTACAGTGCCACATCTTTGCATCTACATCTGAAGTAGATAAAATAGAAGGAGAATCAATAATACAAGTAGATAGATAAAGTGTACCTAGTTTCTTACCTCTTGCTAATACAAGTGCACCCTTGGAAACTTTCCAAGATTCCACTGTGAGAGTTACTGTGCAACCCTCATCACCCAACTTTCCTATAGAAATTAAATTCCACTTCAGGACTGGGACATGCATGACATCCTTCAACACCCATGTGTTGCCATTCTACAATTTATATTGCACTTCCCCTTTGCCAACCATTTGATAAGGCTTACCATCCCCTAAATAAATTTTTCCAAAGTCTCCATGGACATAATCATGAAAAAATTCTCTATTTGGGGTTGCATGGAAAGAGGCACCAGAATCTAAAACCCAAGATTTCAATTTATCCAAGGAACATACAAGAGCATCCTGTGCAACAATACCTACATCTTTTGCTTCTTCATTTCCTTCATGCTGATCTTCTTTCAACCAACAATCTTTCTTTACATGCCCTTTCTTTCCACAATTCTAGCAGATTATACTGCCATACCTGGATCTGTATCTCCTGCCTATCTTTGACCTTGATTTCTCTTGCTTGCTCTTCTCTCTTTGCCGTCCCCTACTTTCAACACTTAAAGCATTACCTGATGATTCCCCTGTGATTTTCTTATGAATTTTTTCATTCAAGATTACACTAACAACATCATCAACTTTCAAGATATTTGAAGCAGACGCAGTATTACTAACTACCATTACCAAACTATCCCAACTTTTAGGTGAAGAGCATAAGATTAAGAGAGCCGTAATTTCATCATCAAAATCTATATTGACTGAAGCTAACTAATTTACTAATCCATGGAAATCACTAAGATGACTATGTACCGATCCACCTTCCTGCATTTGCAAATTAAATAATTGCTTCATAAGAAATACCTTATTCAAAGTTGAGGGTTTTTCATATAAATTTGCCAAAGATTCCATTAACTCTACCATTGTCTTTGCCTGTGATAGGTTGGAAATCACAGACGATGCCAGGCTCAACCTTATAGATCCTAGAGCCTTCCGATCAAGAACATTCCATTCTTCATCTTTCATATCTGTGGGCTTACATGCAACCCAATCCAACAGTAAGTATAGATCTTTTTGATACAAATAATCTCCTATCTGCATCCTCCATAATTGATAATTCTTGCCATTGAATTTCTCCATTCTTAGCTTACTTTCTTCTGCTATTGCTTTACTCCCACTCAATTAGAAACCCCTGAGAGTGAACCTGTAATCAACAAACACTAACCTGCTCAACTGCTTGTTAGTTGATCCTAGCTCTAATACCACTTGTTAGGATCTTACTCTTTAAGAGTACACTTGATTACCTTTGTATAAGCAACTAAACACAAAATTTAACTAGAAGTAATATGTAACTAAAATTCAAAAACAACACAGAATATGAGAGACAATATAATCTTGTATTAACACTCTTTTAGAAGGAAATATAATGAAGAAATCACACTCTTTCCACACCTCTTGGGCATACAGTAATTCTCCCTCAAGAGTTTTCTCTCTCTCTCAATCAATTACAACCACAACTCAAACATAGAGTTGTTCCCTCCACCAGTTAGTAACAATACTGCTAGTCCACCAAGTACTCAAAGTACTCCAAGTAGATCTCCTTGATCTTGCACACCTGTAGATCTAACTGATCTTACTTACCATTTAGATCTTCCCTGATCTTGCTACCTGTAGATCAATTGATCTTACACTCAGAAGGATCTCTTCCTTGTCCTTAGACTTGTCCTTGATTACAATATAGCCCCATGGGTCTATTAAATATATCCTATACAAACAATAATTAGACTTCCCAATTATAATAATTAGAAATGCAGACTCAAGACTAAAATTAGTCTTTACATGCAAACTAACTGTCCATCTAAAATTAGACCAGTTTTGGAGACGCATGCAAATGCACACACACATAGTTTGCCGACGTCGATTCCTGTCTGACCGATGCTAGCTGACCCCTAATCGATGTCAGTTACTGTGTAACTGAATATGACCGACATCAATTGATCAGTTTGACATCGGTTACTTTAACACTCAGCAACCTCCACCATTTGCATCAGTGAAGCTTTTAGCTGCACAACTTAACAATATTCAAGTACCCCCCATGCCATTTCAAAAATTAATGCAATATGAAAATATAATTTGTATACACACAATATTTTTAACCTTTATCAATTATTGATTCTTTCTCTCTTGCAAGAACTTGTTGAGTCTCAATCTCTTTGAGTGCACACCTTAAAGGGTGTACTAGGAAAGGGGTGAGTAGACCATTGGTGCTTCACAATATTTTTGTTCCCTATACCACCACTTAAAACCAACATAAGTCCTTTTTATATGTTTCCCTAATCTTTGAAACCTCCCTTACAAGCTCCTCCAAGCAATTCACCACCTCAAATAGCCCCTACCTAAAATAAAACATCTTTTTACCATACTCTAAACACAATCTAATGGGTTTACCCTATTCTGGGAATTGAGCACATTATGAGACTAAGTCAACCCAATCGACTTAGTCTGAGACCTAACTTCTTTATATCCTAAACAACTAGGTTGATTGGGCCAACTATGTCTGATAAAACTTTAGAAGGGTTTAGGGTTAGATCTAGCTATATAAGCACATCCTTCACCTCATTTTTAGAGCTAAATAGATAGATATAATCATTTATTTACACATATTTACAATATGCTCTTCCACCATTATACTTGAGGAGTCATTACTTAGGGTTTACACTTGGAAAGAATTATATTGTCTTGTGGAAATGTCTTGGATGCATAGGATAAGTCTTATAGCCTAGATATAACCTATATTTATGATCCTTATGAATCACAACAACCCTCTTTCAAAGCACCATTGGCCAAGGTAGAGATTGAGCCTTGATGGGTTTATCTGAAGGTAAGTATTCCTAACTCTTATTCCTCTATTTTGGTAGATATAATTGCATAAGCAATGGCTTTTGAATATGTTTATCTCTAGGTGCATTAAGATTACCTTTACATTGTCTTGAGTAGAATTCTTCCTTCCATGTTTACTTTTATGTTTATTATTCCCCCATTTGTGACACAAGATTTGGTGAGCACTAAATTAGATTTAATTTACTTTATTATTTACTTTGTTAGAAACCATAGGACCTAGTTAGGGTTATTGGTTATTGCTTGGTATTGCTCAACTAAAGGATTTGGAACCCTTTATTGTGATATTGTGTGGTAAGATACCCTTTAGTTAGGTCTAGCAGATCCATATTGGTCATGACCCTAATTGTTTAAATGTACCAAGTGAAAGAGCTATTTTGATTTATATTATTTGAGCTAGGATTGATTTATAGATCAATTGGTGAACCCAACATGAACTGACCCTTGAAGGTTTTCTTTCACGCTTTCATTTATTATCATTTATTATTTATTTATTTCATTTTTACATCACTAGATCAAATTGATTGACTTATTCTAACATTTTATGTGTAGGGTTAACACACAGTTGATTCGATCAACTTTGTTTAACATTGTATAGGTCTTCGTCAACTATGGATTATTGGATCGATCTACTTGAATTAGTTCACTTCTTTGCATATAGATTTTTAGACTCAGTCATCCAAGTCAACTTTGTTAGTAGGTAAAATCTTCATTTGGATGATAGTATAAAAACAAAAAATTCAACATCATTAAAATCATCAGGGTCATTCTCAGCAACTGAGTCATTTATTTTCTTTATTATAGTATTTCTTTCACAATTGTTAGTCTATAAAACCATAACCCTATAGTAAACTAAGTTGACTAGATCGACTTAGTGCAATAGTTGCTTCTTACCTAGGAGACTCAATTGACTTACATGACTGTGTTTCTTTGGATTTCTTCAACAGACAAAAATGACCTAGTCAATTCTATTCTATACTATTTGCATACTCAATCGATTGAATCAACCTTTTACTCTTCAACCAAAAGGAATTAACTCACATTTATAGTAATTAATTCATATTTTATTTTGTTATTTACTTTCTTAGAGTAGCACACATAAACTAAATAGGAAAGTTCAATTTATCGATTTAGTCACACTACTTTTCTTTTATTTCACACACTTTCAAACCACAAAATATCAAAAAGCATTAAACAAATTCTACCCAAGGTCTACCTACTTAGATTTCATCACCAAGGGGAAAGTCGACCCAATTTTTTGGTTGAGTATAAATACATGGTTGATGGAATATATTGACAAAGCACCCGACACCTTTATCGCTACATTTTTTTGAAGTGAGGGGGAAGGCCCTAATACAAAGCCAATACCATCACCAATACATGCTCCTTTTAGCCTTAACAGCTTGAAACCATATTTAGCTTATCTTTCTAGTTCCTTTCTATAGCCAAATGTCCTATCACATTTATTTCTAAAACTATAATTTAAAACATTCAGAGATTACAACATAGATTATAATTTTTATTTTTAACATTGTTGCTTTCTCTTTGTTAATTATATGCTATATTCAAAACTTTTATCAGTCAACATTGATACAAGGTTTGTGTTGTGTGTCGCAACTAGATCGACTGGGTCAACCTAGTTACCTGTGTGTTTATTTCATTTTTTATGCTAAATAACATTAGAGCATCCATAGTCATAACTATCAAAACCTATATTTTACCTTAGAACATAGTTGACCCAATCAACTATGTCTCCTATAGTTTTCCTTTTTACAAAATACAATCATTCTATTTGACCTAGTCTCTCACAGGCTAGTCTCTTTACCCTTCTATAGAACACAATCATTATTTTCAATGTAGTCTCTCACAAACTGGTATGTTTTCCTTTTTACATGATATAGACATCCTGTTCAACCCAGTCTCTCATAAACTGGTCTTTTTTCCCTCCTATAGGACATAATCATCTTGTTTGACCCAATCTCTCATAGGTTGGTATTCATTACTTCCACACAAAACATAATCGACCCACTCGACTGTGTCCTTTCCTAGATTTTTCTGTTAATTTTTCCTTTCAAACTATGTCAACATATTCGACTCTATACCACTTGAATAATTCAATTCTTTGTCCTAAAATCCTACTTAACCGATCTAGTTCTATATCTGGCTGACTTTGCTCCTATTTTTCACCTTTTTTCTTTAGTCTTAGATCCTCATTCCAACCATCATGAGTCCCCTATAAGAATCTTTTTGGACAATGTTAATCTATTTAGATTATACACGAGGTATTCTTTCCTTCCTACTTTTGTTACCCAAGAGGATAATCACTCTTGGTGCACCTTCTCTCAACCTTCATCTTTAGACTATAATATGGTTCAAATTACCCCAAATGATGATACTGATAGATCAAATCCATTTAACACTTCTAGAGATAATTCTCTCTCCAAATCACCTTATTACATTATTGGGAAAATTGACACAAGATTAACCAATAGCCCTATAGGAAATATTTTAAATACCAATAACCCACCACCTAAAATTCATCTATCGAACAACCCATCCCCTAATACCAAGATAGGGAATGTTCCTCTTACCAACCCTAACAATCCACCTTTAAACACTAATAATCCCAATCCACCAATTGACACCACTCATTATTTCACAAATAGTTCAACAAATGAATATTAGACAAACACTAATACTTATCAAATGATGTAATGAAACATCACTTATTAAACATAGCTAATCAACCTCCTATTCGCCACCTCTTAGAGATGCCATGGGAAATACCATTCCCCAACCCCCTATGTATAGCAAGATGCTCCAAAATATTCAAAATGAACCTTTAGGTCCTTTCATTATTGATGTTGATATTGGAAACATCTCTCCATTTATTAAATATGATGGGACAAAAGACCTTGTATATTTCCTTAAATCATTTGGTAATCTTTAAAAAAGACCTTGATTCAAACAAATACCTTTGCTAATACCAAACTTATAGTCAAAACATTTATAAAAGATGTATTAGAATGGCATAATCAACTCCCTCAACATTCTATATGGAAACTCAAGGATTTATTCAATTCTCTAATAAAATAATTTGAACACAATGATCTTGTTGAAAATTGTCTCAGTCATTTTATTAATGCTAAGCAATCCTCTTCTAAATCAGTTCATGATTTCAGTAAATGATGAAAATATTTGGCCCACAAAACCGATCATAACATGACTGATGATAACTTATTTAAACTCTTTATAACTACTTTAACACCTTCCCTTCAATATAAGATTCAAACTTTTTCTCCCCAAACTTTAAATGATGCAATTGATCAAGCTAAAATACAAGAGTTTCTTATGAAACAATTTGAGCCCAACCATAAATCCATCAAGGGATATTTCCAAAATTCCACTAATGTGAGTAATATAAACCCTCCTAAAAAAAAAACATGAGTAGTCAATGTGAATAACCCCCAAGCTTCCCATACCCCATTAACAGTTCAACAAATGAAGTAATTATTAGCTCCTTTTAAACCTTTCACCTACACTAATAATCCACTGACATGGTATGATATTAACAAATTTTATTGGATTCACACCGATGTGGGTCATTCTCATGAAACATGTCGTGGGCTCTCCAAATTTGTTGTTTCTTTTATGTTAGGAGATACATTCAACCATGATGCTATGATCAAAATATGTCATCATGATTATGTCAAAGCTTCTCAAAAGAAACAAGTTACCAAGCCTTTATCATATAAACCTCAAAAAAAATTTATACTTCCAACCCATAACATTCAAACAAAGATATATGTGCAATTGATGCTGGTTATGATCAATACTATACTAATTCTTAATATCTGAACATAACTAAAGTCAATTATAGACACAAACTCACCCATAATGATTCTATCACTAATCCTAAAAAAATCAACTGAAGAATAATTACTTAAAAATACCACAACTACCACTACCATACCTTTTGAAACAAATGAGGAAACACTCCCACAACCAGAACCCCAATCTAATTCTCCTATTCTTACACGAACTATTGTACCTCCCAAACCTCATGTCAGCTCTTCATCTTCTAAATCTCAATAGAATTTCTTGGAAGAGCTCAATTTCTTGGAAGAGTTGGTTCATACTTATCCATATCATCACAAATTCTTAATGCAACAATTACAAGACATTGAATAACCACAATCCCTTGAGGTGGAAAAACCTCCTCAAGACCCTTCACCCACAGAAGTATATACTACTGGAACTATTTGTACCTCTTCTAAACCTTCCATATAATTTTTTAAAGAAGACATGATTAATGATTAAATTATTTTTTAAGCCAACGATTCACCTCTCTTAATTAAAATTGTAATTAATACCACCCTTATTCAGAAAGTCTTAATAGATGAAGGGTCAGGAATTAATGTTAGCTCCCTTTGGTTAATTTAATAACCAGGATATACAAAAGATCACCTTAAACAAACTCATCTCACATGTCATAGATTTGATAAGACAAATAAAAAACCATTTGGTTGTATCTGGCTCCCCCTCACTATTGGACCCAGGACTATATGTACCAATCTCATGGTCCTTGATTTACCACTATATTAAAACATACTCCTAGGTCACCCATAGATACATCGCATAAGGGCTATTGCCTCCTAAGTTACTCAATGTATTAAATTCATCCATAATGGAAAACATCACAAACATGAGGCTGATCCTAATCCATGAAGTATATAAGTACCAAACCCCAAATCTCAATATCAGATTCCAACCATTCCATGCATTAACAATGCACCTCTACCTAAATTTGTTAAAATGAATCCAGATTTACAGGTCTCTCTTGTTGATTCCAATGATGATGAACCTAATGACTTACAAAATTATTGTAATACCGCTAAGTTACCTCCTTATATTCCAGAGTGGCTTCCTCCTTATTTGCTTCCACATGATTCTACCTTCCCTTTAGTTGATGAGATAACTAAAATTCCTCCCCCATCTAATGCACATGAAGCTTCTTACACATACGATGATTTCACATGTAATGAGTATGAAGAGGGAAAATTATTTCAAGTTCCTTCAATAATGTCTCCCCAAAAATTTAGTGATTTAGGTTCATCCACTTTTGATTCTCCTTTAGAAATAAATACATGCACTATTTCCCACACATATGATGATAATAATATCATGGCTCAATCTCAATCATGAGAATTAAATATATAACACTACCAACAAACATTAGCCAAAATACATGCGTTCAACTGTGATGTTGTTACCATTCATATATCAACTGATATTGAATTAGAACTGGTCTTGTGTCTCCCATTAATCCTCCAATTCTAGATACCTTGTGGGTACTTGAACAAATCTCAACTTTATAAAATTTAAAATCTTATAACCCTTATTTACCTTCAACACAAACTAACACACCTATCACTAATGTGGTTGAATCTACTCAACCTCAACCTAAAATTAAACCTATACCCAAAATTACCTTAGATACTAAATCCACAAATGTAAAATAAATACATTCTAAATATGATCACAATGGTAATAAAATCATCGATCTAGAAGTAGATATCAAATACTATAGACCATTACCCATGCTTACTAGTGATGAAGGTATACTTGAGTTACTCTATGTTAGAGAATCTCAATTTCCTCGACAACATCATAAACTAGTAAACTTCACACAAAAAGCTACTTATTTTAATAATTTCAACGCTAATGTGGATCTTAAAACAAATCTTATTTCTTCTTTTTCTCATACTCCATATCACTTTCAAGATGGAAATTCTATGCTAATTAAAAAAACTAAAATAATATAATATGGCACACCATCATGTCCTCGACCTATCACTGTCTCTAAAGAACTCATGCCAATAGAGCATGATAACTTTAGCTTATTCTTCAACAAGTATCATGAAACATTCACTTGGTCATATGAAGATAATCCAAGTATTTATCCTAGAATTGTCATACATAATATCATCACTTAACCTTGTGTGAAACATTTAAAACAAAATCAATGAAAATTTCCACCTGAAATTTCTATCTTATGTCACAATGAAATTATTAAATTTTTGGATACCAAATTCATCAAACCTATAGACTATTCCGAATGGGTATAAAAAATTATTATTGTTTGTAAAAAATTCACCATGGTCATTCATAAATGTTTTGATTTTTGTAATCTTAACCTGGCATCTCCAAAAGATAACTTCCCATTACATTTAATAGATGTTATAGTAGATTTTGCTACTAGATATGAAATGTTGTCACTTATGGATGGTTTCTCAAGCTATAACTAAATTCACATAGCCCTTGAAGACCAACACAAAACAACAATTATTATGGAATGGGTCACCTATTGTTATGTCAAAATGCCCTTTAGTCTTAAAAATGCAGGAGTAACTTATCAACACACAATGACCCACATTTTCCATGATCTTATAGACAAGATAGTGGAAACTCATGTCGATGATCTCATTGGCAAATTTAAAAATCATACAATGCAGCTTGTATACACATAATGTTTTCAAACTTTTATCAATTATTGATGCTCTCTATCTTATAGGAACCCATCGAATCTCAATCTCTCTAAGTGTACGCCTTAAGTGGTGTACTAAGAAAGGGGTGGGCAGACCATTAGTACTTCATAAGATTATTGTCCCTTTTTTCATTGTTATCTACACACTTGTCTCATAAAAACCATTCCCCTAAGCTTGTTCTTCTATATTGTACACTCCTCAGTCATTTCCTACATTTTGTCCCATTTTTCCTAAACTTAAAATCCTTTCGACGGTTCACTATACTAGGTTGACTGGGTCAAACATTGTATTATTTTAGGCAAAATTCATTTAGGGTCTAGGCTAGATCTTAGCTAACCTAGCTTGTGACCTAGTGAATTTTTGTCCATAACTTTATTAGGTCTATTGGGTTGACACTGTCAGCCAAATTTTTTAGAAGGGATTAAGGTTAAATCCACCTAGATATATAAGTTCATTTCACCATTATTTAGAGAAGAGAAGAAGAAGTAAGAGCTATTGCACATTTACTTATCCACCATTCTACTTTAGGAACAATCTTAAAGTTTCATACTTTATTTAGATACAAATCTTGTCTTATGGAGAAGTCTTTTTGATGCATTGATAGGTTGTGTAGCCTAGAGCTGATTTATCCTTATCATCCTTACATATCATAACAACCTTTTGTGAAGCACCTTAGCCAAGGGAGAGATTGAGTATCGATAGGTTCATCTTCAAAGGTAAGTATTCCTAACTTTGTTTCTCCTTTGTAAGATTAGATATATATGTATTTTTACTTCTCTTCCAGGCATTGGGAGTTCATAGACATAGACATGAGTATATGTCTTCTATGCAAGTTTACTTTTGTTTTTTTTTACCCTAAATTTATGCCACAAGCTTTGGTGAGCACTAGATTAAACTTTACTTTACTTGTTATTAATTTAATGAATATAAAACATAGGACGTAGATAGGGTTATTGAGTGATTATGCTTGAATGCAGGCTTTGGAACCCTCCCTAACATTGTTTATTATGGTAAGAGATCCCTTAATTAGGTCTAGCATATCCTCATATTGGTCATGTTCCTAATTCTCTAATGTATCCCCAATCAAAAGTGTAATTATGATATATCTTCTCCAAGTTAGGATTCATTTATAGACATGATGCATTTTTTATTGCATACATTCTGGTGAACCTAATGTGAATCTAGCCCTTGTAGGTTTTATTTCATGTTTTTAATTGTTCTATCATTTTATTTATTATTTTTATATATGTGTGATACTCGGTCATCAATGATGGTATAATTTTTAACTTGTGTGCATAGGTTGAACACACAATCACATCAATATGACTCTATTCTATTTGTATAGGTCTTCATCAAATATAGGCTACTAGGTTGACTCTATCGACACAATATAGGTTTTCACTTTTAGACAGGCTATTAGGTTGACTCTATTGACATAATACACTTCTAAACTTCTAGAAAACATATTAGGTTGACACTGTTGATATAGTATTCTTTACAGGTTTCAACAAATAGGGAACTATAGAACTAGGTTGACCTAGTCAACATAGTTGGCAAAATTTGCAAGTAAAAATCAAGGAACTTCAACAACAATCTCAATTTACTTTGTATCCTCTAACACACCAAGGTTTATTTCTCTCTTTATCTTTCATTTCTATTATTCATTATAGTTATATTTTTCATAGTTTGCAGTCTTCAAAACTACGCCTTTATAGTAAACTAGGTCCACTCTCTCGACCTAGTTATATATTTTATCTTTTGTCTAAAAGACTAGATCGACACTATCGATATAGTTATTTAATAGACCCTTGCTTCAATAGTACAATAGTGACATTATCAACTTTGTTCTATAATATCTGCATACACTGTCATCTGAACTAACACTGTACTATGTTTCAAAGTTGGAATTAACACTTATATGCTAGTAATTAGCTCACATTTTCATTTTTAATTGCTTGCATGCTTCAAATAGATCACATATTCTAATTATGTGGTTTTTTAATATACCATTTAGTTTCACTATTTTATATTTTTTTCACACACTATCAAATCACATAATCTTAAAATGCATTTAAACAACCATCTATCCAAGGCTTACCTACTTGGATTTCATCACCAAGAGGGAAGTTGACTTAGTTTTTTGGATAAGGATAAACATATGGTTAATGGTATATATTGGCAAAGCACCTGACACTCTTATCATTGCAGTGTTTGAAGTGAGGGGGTAGGCCCCAATACCAAGCCATTGCCATTGGTAACACAGATCCATTTCAGCCTAAACATCCTGAAATCATCCCTAGATTACTTTCTAGTTCCTTAATTATAACCAAATTCTCATCACACTTAAAATCATACTCTAATAGTCTAATAATATTCAGGTTGACCACTTAGTTAGCATTTACTTTGTAAGTTGACTACTTGCTCTTTGCTCAATTATATGTTGTATTACAAAAAATTACATTGACCAACATTGGTGCAAGGTTTTAGTTGTGTGCCTCAATTGGATCATCCTAATTGACCCAATTGATTGCATGTTTCTTTTCACTTCTTTCTTTCAAAAGACCTTGTAATTTTTTTCTTTTTTTAGTACATAGTCATTCTATTCGACATAATCTCTTACAAATTATCTATTTCCCCTATCTATAATATTAGGTCAGCCTTATTGATATAATATTATTTTATAACCCTCAAGATACAGTACTAGTTCAACCTTGTTGACTCTATATCTTTTTTTGCATGTTTTCTACCTAGGTTATAGAACTAGGTCGAGCCTATTGACTCTTTATCCTTATTTTCTCAAAATTTTAGCCCTTATTTTCAGTACTAAGTTGACTCAGTTGAATCTATAATTTTATTTGCCTCTTGCTATTTCCTTACTTTTGCATCACCTTTTGCCTTATCTAATCCTTCTCCTTCATTATAAAATTCCTATTTGAAGATAACACTGAGTTGAGTTCAATAGATATGATGAGTTTTACCAACCCTCATAGGGTCTCCCATAAGCATATTAAGGCTCCTCTCATAGATGAGAGTAATGTTCACATAGCCACTCACACAATGAACTTGGGAGCCCTCCTCATTCCTCTTTGATTCATAATCCTCTCTTCTCACTTGAAGATCAAACCAAATTAGAGGATACCCCTGAGATGTTCTTCTTTATCTATGAATTTCCTCAACATCGAGGAAAGGATCCTTCTATCATTTACCATCTCATGATTAGTGGTCAAGTTGAAGAGCCTCATTCACCTTATCCCACGTTCTCACATGGATTTGGGGATACTAGCCTCGTTTCTTATCAAACTCTTATCTCTATTTTGACCCCTTCTCAGACCATGACTTCCTCTTCTTTGATTTCTTCTACCTCCATGTCTAGTATCTCCACTAACATGTCAAGTGTTACATCTAGTGGGCCTCTTACAAAACCCACTCTCCTTAATTCTTCCACTAGTACATCATTTTCCACCCATGGTAATGATGCTTCTAGTGCTTCTTCTTCTCATACCTTTACTAGTCCATATTTTGCTATACAAGAAAGTTTTGCCACAAGTGCCTCACTTTATAACATATCTTCTCAAGCTTCTACTAACACCATTAGTGGTACCTAAGCCACTACTTCCAATTTTAACGCTTTAAATAATGCCAACAATGAAACTCTAACCCACCAACCTTTATTACAAACACTTAATCAAATGAATACTTTTCAAGCTCATAATGCAAATCAAATGACGTGAATGCAAAACCACCTTATCCATCTTTAAACCCATCCTCAATAAATGTCATGGGGCACACATAATCAAAATGTCCCCCCACTTCCTCTTTGGTATTCCCATGGTAATCTTATCCCTCAACCTCCTCTTATTAATAAGATAATTAAGCATCTTCAAAATGAACCTCTTACATCTTAAATTGCTAATATCGATATAAGAGGTATCACCCCTACCATTTCTTACAATGGGTCAACTGACCCCACTCTTCACTTTAAAACATTTGGAAATCTATATAAAGACCAGGTCAAATTAAATACCTTTGCCATTACCAAGATATTAGCCAAAACTCTCATGAGTGATGCTTTAGATTGGTACAATCAACTTAAAACTCATTATATTACTAGTTTGGAAGATTTAGTAAATTCTCTAGTCTAAGAGTTCCAAACCAGTGATCTTCCTTGAAAATATCTTGGCCCATTTTATCAATTCTAAGCAAATTGAAAATGAAACTACCCAAGATTTTATTAGAACGTGGAAAACATTTTCCAACAAACATGAACATAACATGGCTGATGATAACATCTCATCTCTTTACCAATGCTCTCTTTCCCAAGTTGAAACATCGGGTCTAAACTCTCTCTCCACATTCTTTAGAGGAGGCTATTAACCAAGCTATTGACCATTTTTGGTCATGCAGACCAAAATCGGTCTCCCTTTTCTTCTCCTTCCATTTCCATGCTCAGACATGAAGGATAATGCAGAATTATACTTCTGCAACTCATTTTTCTCTTGGCATACAAAAGGCTTAACTTCAAGCATTTGCAAGAACAGGTAGGGTTGGAAGGAGCGATTATATATGAGTTTGCAAAAGCTACTAGCTTCATGAGAGTTCCCAAAGTTGAGTGTAAGTTTCATGTCTCAAACATCTAAAGAGCTCTGTGATCTGTTCTCGAGTTTAACAGAGCAAATAAACTATTTGGAGGAATTTTATTAGCAAAATAGACCAAGTTCAGAGGGCAAAAAATGCTTGAAAGGGTCAAAATTTTCCTTCAAAAAAGGGACTAAGGCAAAATAAATCCAAGGGAATTAAAGGGATGAATTCTTTCAAACTTTATGTCTGAAGGAATTCCTTCAGACATTTTGTTTGAAGGTAGTCACCAAAGGATCATTTTCAAAATCCCGAAGGGTAGCAGCCCTTGCGAGGGGTACTCAGGTAACAAAAAGGGCCTTTGCAACTTTTTCGAAAGGCAATTTTGGAGACCAAACAACCCTTGTAGATGGTAGGTGATGAGCAAAGTGGACCATTAAAAAGATCTAAAAGGTAACTTTGGGTTTGATTTAGCCCTTGCGGAGGGCAGGAAAGCACTTAGAAGAAAGGGCCAAAGGGACAGAGTTTTCCTTTGAAAAAGGTGAAGACAAGTTGAATTTCTTTCAAAAAAATACCTTAAGGAATTCCTTCGAACATTTTGTCTAAATAAATTCACGAGGCAATAAACACAAAAGAAAGGAAAAAAACTGTCGAAATAAATCTACGAAGAGATTCACAAGGCAAATCCTTTGGACAAAAAGTCTGAAGGAATTCCTTCAGACTTTTGTCTGAAGGAATTCACCCAAAAAAGAAAGCCTGACTGAAGGGAAAGTTGACAAAAAGCAAGCAGGAAAAAATGTAAAGGAACATTTCCTTCAGACAAAATGTTCGAAGGAATTCCTTTGGACATTTTGTCTAAAAGATTTGAGGACCAAGGAGCCTGAAGTGCCCTGAAGGGTAAGTACCCTTGTAGAGGACTCTCGACAAAAATGAAGGGACCTTTCTCCAAGCCCTGAAGGGACACCTTCCCTTTGGGAGAGTTAAATGACAAAGGCCTAGACAAAAGAAAAAGGGCCAAAGGAAAGAAAGCCAAAGGAATTCAAAGGGGTGACGGGCTTGTAGACGTCAAATTGAGCATATCAAACTAGCCATTGGAGGTTCAAATGCCCAGTGATGGGTGCACAGATGTCAAACTTAAAGTGGTGAAATAGCCATTGATTTTGAAAAGCTTAAGTACAAGCTACAAGTGAACTCAATGACCTATCGAGAAGATAGCCCCGAGTGCTCACAAGGCCAAGAAAAGACAAGGCCAAGAAAAGACAAAGCCAAGAAAAGACAAATCCAGGAAGGGACAAAAAATAGCAAGGAAAGACAGAACAAAGAAGAGAATCTAGAACATGGCCACACACACATACAACAACATCTGGAATATTCTAAAAGATGCACCCAACTAAAGCATAGATATAGACAAAATAGCCTAGGTGACAAAAGAAGGTGTTAGCACAAGGAGTTATTCTAGCAGTTGACATAGTCTTTACCAAGTGGTCATCAAGGAGTGCGAATAGTGAAGATGCAGCCTATTTTTCCACACTTTGCATTGATGAGCAGATAAACAATGTGAATATCTTGAAGGAGTGGTCTCATTTGTAGAAAAAGAGGTGTAGCCCATGCTTTCACATTAATGTTTGAATGCCAAGGTCAAAACTGGCAGCTGACACAACATCCTTTTTCAGCAGCTTCCTCTTCCCAATGCTCTCAATGCACATGAGCCAACTTGTAAAAAGGCACCAAAGTCTTTTCCAAAGGGGTGCCTTTACTTCTTCTCTCTCTATATGTATTGTAACTTCTCATTTGAGAAAGGGATCTCTCAGCTTGTAAGGCAGAGCCCTGCCAAAATTTACCCTGAATAAAAAAGAAGCATTTTTGCCTTTATTTGAGCTTGCACTTTTGCATGTCTATGGATTTATCTTGTGTTAAGTAATTTTCCCTTATGATTTCATAGAATGATTCCAGCATGTCTAGTGTATTGTGAGTTCTTTTTCAAGTTAGCCAGAAGTGTCTACAACAGAGTATAGGCGCATGTGAACAGGCTGCCATAGTGTGTCTTAGAACACCTCTGGTAGTTCTTATTCCCTGTATCTCCAAAGGACCCCTAGCTCACTAATGCAGGAGAATTTCTCATATCAAATGAAGTGTACATCAACTTGTTCTTGGTGGAAAGTGTATGCTCAAGCTAAGTAGATCAAACTTTTTTGGTGCATCACCCTCTTAGTTTAGGTTCTATTTCAGTATCTTTCTCTCTTTTCAATCCCCCCATTATATATGTATATTAACAAATGTACTAGAATAAATAAGAGATGCATCAAAGGGAGTTAGACCATATCTAAAAATTCTCCTCTCAGTTTTGCCAGACCCAAAGGCAAGAGAGGAGTCTCGATTGTGCTACGTGGAAGAGAGAAGCCCAACCTTCTCTCAAGGGTGCAATCCACAACGTCAACAATTTTTGGCACACCCAGTGGGACCAGTTTTTTATGCAAAGAGTTGAAGAATTTTGGTGTGTTCTTCAGCTAGCCAACCTTTGGAGGCTTTTTTTTATCAACACCAATGGCGAATCTGAGTTGAATTAGCTAGTTAAGCAATCCTGGTGCCATAAAAAAATCACAATTTGGTATGTATAATTCCATTGCTCAAAATCATGGACCTTATTTTCCTTCATATAAGTTTGATCAAGCTCATGTTATTCATGGAATCACCTCATGCAACTCTCCTAGTTTCCCTTCAATAGTAAGGGAAGTAACACTAGAATTTGAGAAGTAGGTGATGGAGATAGATTATATGAGCAATATATTTATCAACAAGAGATTCTGTACAAAGAGGAGTGTTTTTTTAGGCAAGCTCAGGCCTTACAATCCCTGAAGGAGGAGGTAGCAAAATGGAAGAGTCCATTCATTCAAGGCAGTTAGCCTTATGTGCCCCCTCCTATTTTAAAGAAAGCCCCCTCTTATGCACCAAATCCTTTCTACTAGATAGCACTTGCTCACTCTTGCTCATCCGATGCAAGAATCACTCCTACTCCTAATCCCTTGAGCCTAGCTTCCCAGCATCAAAGGGAATTAGAACAACCTTTCATGGAAATGAACCTTCTTAATTCCTTGGAATGTGAATCCTCCTTTGAAAGGAATACCACGAACCAACATGCCTCTCTTCAGGAAACTCTTCCTGTACATCAACAATCTCTTCCTAATCTTCCCAAACCTCCTCAGGTCTCTCAATATGATGTCCAAATTCTAAGTTGGAAGAGGGAAAATCATGAACCAGCTTAGGACCTTGAAGAAGATAAAGTTTCTACCTCTTCCTAAGGGAAAAGTTCCAATCCCAAGGTCATGAGTTGGAAGCAAACAATGGAATCATGGGGCAGAAAGGAGGAGGAGAAAGGTTTTGCTCAAAACCTTGAAGAAGATGAAGTTGCTCCTACTCATGATGATGATGCTTGTGACCTCCAAGAAAGGCTCTTTCAAGAGAATATAGCCAAGTAAATTTCAGAATTGGAATCTAGAATGAGGTTCCTCAGCTTGGGTGTGATGGACAGTTTAAACCAAATAGCAGATTTCATGTCTGAACACACCCCATCTACACCCCTCCAAGACAACTATCAGGCCACATCTAATATAGATGAAGTGCTGGCTAAATGGAAGGAAGAGAATCATTCGATTCTAGCTCAAGATTGCCTCCTTTTCCACGTGAGTTTAACCATTAGCCTTCTACTTCATCTCTTTTCATGGAGGAACTTGTTTTGAAAGAGGCAAGTGAAGAAGAGAGGATCCAATTTGTAGTTGATCAAGAAGCTCTCATGGATGATAATGAGTAAATCATCATGGATGCTCCTTTTAAATACATCATTAACAAGGGAGAAGACATGGGTCATGCATACATGCAGATGTTCCAACAATATGAAGAGGAAGGTAAGCATGGTGAACTCTTTCCCCCCTTGTTTGATGAACTTCCTTGTTGCTTTGATGAGGAGGATGACCATGCCATGGAACCCGAGTTGGAGGAGGATTAGGAGGATGTCTTTGAATAGCTAGAGACTCTAGTCTTTGAGCAAGAAAAGGAGAGGCTTGTCTATCTTGAGGAAAGTTTTGAAGAAGAGAGCCTAGAATAAGAAGGTGATGTTCTGTGGGATGAGCACTCAGTCTATGATCTCATTTTAGACATCACAATAGACACCCTTCTTCAAGAAAGCCATGATCAAGCAGAAGATAAATTTGACAGTCTCTTTAATGAAGCAGAAGGGGACAAGCCAATTCATGATGCATATCAAAGGGCTTATGGTGACAAGCTAGCAGCCATGGATTTCTTGGTGAAACACACCAGCATGAAGAACCAACAAGAGGCAAGCTTCCAAGAATAAGATGAATACATATATGTTGGAAGCATGTTTGCCCCCGATTCACTTAGATACCAGCCAATCAAGGTGGCAGGTAAGAAGAGCAAGTCACCAAATCTCCATTCTATCCAGCCACTTGTCTGGCATCATAAGTTCTCTTACCATGAAGGAGACTTACAAAGTTTTCCCTTTGACCTAGGTGGGAGGCAAATATACCAGGTTAACTATACACAGTAGTTTGCTTTCAGTTTTTTCTTTCCCTATTTTCCCTAAGTGTTGTTTGCACAGGTAGTGTTTTTTAGCCTTGTGTGTGTTTTCCTTTATGTTTGGAGTAAAGAGATTCATGATTGATTCTTGGATCTATCGAGGCTATTGCTAACTTTTTCAAAAGCTACATCTTGACTCCATTCCCAATGGATTTTGAGGCTACTGGCTTTTAAGCATAATAGGCATGCTTCCCCTGGGAATTGCCAAATTGTTGACCATTTTTGGTCCTGCAGACCAAAATCAGTCTCCCTTTTCTTCTCCTTCCATTTCCACACTCAGACATGAAGGATAATGCATAAGTATACTTCTACAACTCATTTGTCTCTTGGCATGTAAAAGGCTTAACTTCAAGCATTTGCAAGAACATGCAGGGTTGGAAGGAGCAATTATACAAGAGTTTGCAAAAGGTGCTAGCTTCATGAGAGTTACCAAAGTTGAGTATAATTTCCATGTCTCAAACATCTAAAGAGATCCGTGATGTGTTCTCGGGTCTGATAGAGCAAATAAACTATTTTGGAGGACCTTTATTGGCAAAACAGACCAAGTTTAGAGGGTAAACAATGCTTGAAAGGGTCAGAATTTTCCTTCAAAAAAGGGACTAAGGCAAAAGAAATCCAAGTGAATTAAAGGGATGAATTCTTTTGTACTTTATGTCTGAAGGAATTCCTTCAAAAATTTTGTCCGAAGGTATTCGCCAAAGGATCATTTTCAAAAGCCCGAAGGGTAGCAGCCCTTGCAAGGGGCACTTAGGTAATAAAAAGGGCCTTTGCAACTTTTTCGAAAGGCAATTTTGGAGACCAAACAGCCCTTGTAGAGGGAAGGTGATGAGAAAATTGGACCATTAAAAAGATTTGAAAGGTAAGTTTGGGTTTTATTTAGCCCTTGTGGAGGGCAGGAAAACATTAGAAGAAAGGGCCAAAGGGACAGAGTTTTCCTTTGGAAAAGGTGAAGATAGGTTGAATTTCTTCAAGAAAAATCCCTGAAGAAATTCCTTCAGAGAATTTGTCTGAAGAAATTCACGAGGCAATAAACACAAAAAAAAGGAAAAAACCTACCAAAAGAAATCCATGAAGAGATTCACAAGGCAAATCCTTCAGATAAAAAGTCTGAAAGAATTCACCTGAAAAAGAAAGCCCAACTGAAGGGAAAGCCAACTGAAAGCAAGTGGGAAAAAATGTAAAGGAACATTTCCTTTAGACATTTTTTCTAGAAGGATTTGAGGACCAAAGAGCCCGAAGTGCCTTGAAGGGCAAGTACCCTTGCGGGGGACTCTCAAAAAAAATGAAGGGACCTTTCTCCAATCCCTGAAGGGACACCTTCTCTTTGGGAGAGTTAAAAGATAAAGGCCCAGACAAAAGAAAAAGGGCTAAAAGAAAAAGGGCTGAAGGAATTCAAAGGGGTGACAGGCCCGTAGACGTCAAATTGAGCATAACAAACTAGCCGTTGGAGGTTCAAATGCCTAGTGACAGGTGCAAAGACATCAAATTTAAAGTGGTGAAATCGTCGTTGATTTTGAAAAGCTTAAGGACAAGCCACAAGTGAACTCAGTGACCCACTAAGAAGATAGCCCCGAGTGCTCACAAGGCCAAGAAAAGACAAGGCCAAGAAAAGATAAAGCCAAGAAAAGACAAAGCCAGGAAGGGATAAAAAATATCAACGAAAGATGGAACAAAGCAGAGAATCCAAAACATGGCCATGCACACATACAATAACATCTAGAATGTTCCAAAATATGCACCCAACTAAAGCACTAATATGGACAAAACAACCCAGGTGGCAAAAGAAGGTGTCGGCACAAGGAGTTATTCTAGCAGTTGACACAGTCTCTGCCAAGTGGTCATCAAAGAGTGCATCTAGTGAAGATGAAGCCTATTTTTCCACACTTTGCATTGATGAGCAGACAAACCACATGAATATATTGAAGGATCGGTCTTGTTTGCAGAAAAATAGGTGTGGCCCATGCTTTCACATTAATGTTTAAATGCCAAGGTCAAAACTGGTAGCTAACACATCTTTTTTTAGTGGCTTCGTCTTCCCAACGCTCTCAATGCACATGGGCCAACTTGTAAAAAGGCACCAAAGTATTTTCCAAAGGGGTGCCTTTACTTCCTCTCTCTCTCTATATATTGTAACTTCTCATTTGAGAAAGGGATCTCTCAGCTTGTAAGGTGGAGCCTTGCCGAAATTTACCTTGAATCAAAAAGTAGCATTTTTGCCTCCATTTGAGCTTGCACTTTTGCATATGTCTATGGATTTGCCTTGTGTTAAGTCATTTTCCCTTATGCTTTCACAGAATGATTCTAGCATGTCTAGTGTATTATGAGTTCTTCTTTTGCAGGTTAGCCAGAAGTATCTACAACAGAGTATAGGTGCATGTGAACAGGTTGCCATAGTGTGTCTTAGAACACCTCTGGTAGTTCTTCCTCTTTGTATCTCCAGAGGACCCCTAGCTCACTAATGCAGGAGAATTTCTCATATCAAATGAAGTGTACATTAGCTTGTTCTTGGTGGAAAGCATATGCTCAAGTTAAGTAGATTAAACTTTTTTGGTGCATCACCCTCTTAGTTTAGGTTCTGTTTCAGTATCTTTCTCTCTTTTCAATCCCCTCCATTATATATGTATATTAGAAAATGTAATGGAATAAATTAGAGATGCATCAAAGGGAGCTAAACCTCATCTAGATATCCTCCTCTCAAATTTTCTAGACCCACAGGCAAGAGAGGAGTCTCCATTATGTCGCATGGAAGAGAGAAGCCCAACCTTCTCTCAAGGGTGCAATCCATAGCGTCAACACAAGATAAACATCATGATTTTCTTATGCATCAATTTGAGCCATCCCAACCTTTTATGGGTACTCTTATATTACTCAAGAATATGAATCATCATGCTACCAATGATGGTGTCATGAAATCTTATGATATCATTCACACTATTCAAGCTGTTGTTCCTAACCAATCTTTGAAACCAACTCCCCATTCACAATAATTAACCAATCCTCATTTTTACTCACCTAATAACATCAATGTTCACAAACCTTTATCCTTACATGAATTACTAAACCATCTACCTAGGCCTTTACCATGAGAACTAAATCCCACTTGTCCTATGAAATCTTGGTATGATCCCAATAAATTTTATTGGTTTCACACTAGTTGGGGTCATTATCATGAGACCTATAGGTAGCTTCATAATTTGGATATGGATTTTATTATTGGTCCCAATTTTGACCATGATTCTATCATGCAAAAATGCCATCAAGCCTATGATATTACTTTCAAAGCCCATGAAATAAATACTAAATCTCAAGCTTTGAATCAAGCTAATGCTCATTTGGCCATCTATAAAGACCCTCTTCCAAATCACCAAGATAACCAAGATAAGCCCACCCCTTCTACCAATAATATAGAAAGTCTTATTGACCCAATTCTTGAAGAGAATGTGGTTAATATGACAAATATGTGAAGGGTGGTTGCTTTTATTGATCCTCAACCTATCTACACACCTCCATTGTCTCACATATTTCATGTTATCCAAGATTCTTCTCCAACTCACTTAAATGAGTCAGGGTAAGATGAGCTTATAACTTTTGATGAACCAATTCCAACTCCTCCCTTAGATAACACTTCTCATACTATTTCTACCATCCCTCCATCTTCTTTACCTAACACCAATGACACTCAAGCTTCTTTCAACACTTCTTCTAGCACTTCTCAAAAGCAACCTAAATCAATTGCTTCATCTTATCAACATAATCTACAAACTTGTACTCTCTTTAAACATTCTCCCTTTTATCAACATAAATTCCAATGTACTTTGGCTCTTCCTTTTAAGGACCTCCTTCAACACTATGCACTTATTTTTAACAACCTTCTTATGGGTTCTGATGAGTGGGATCCTATCTAAAAACTCACTAATATCCCATCCCAAATCCCATTTATTAAACTTATGAGGACATCTCCACATCATTTTAACTATCTTATGTAATTTTTATTCAAAATGAACATCCCTCATCCTCTCCTGGTAGTACACAAAGCAACCTTAGCTAGATCAAAAGATAACATATTACAATAATGTGAATATATGTCCATCTATGTTGATGAAACCATGGACACTTATCTTTCCCTCAAATTTACCATCACTTCCATGATCCTTGATGAGATTCTACTTCAAATAGATAATCCTCCTCTATTCATTAGTGTCCAAATTGGTGATAGCTAAGTTAAGCGTGCCTTGATTAACAAGGGATCTGACACTTGTGTTGCCTCTCTTGATTTTATCAAAACCCTTAGATATTTTAAATGAAATCTCAAATCCACATGTAGCACATGTTAAGGTTATGATTAAAGGCAAATGCCTCCTTTAGGTTGTGTGTGGCTCCCAATTACCATCCCACCTATCACCATTTGCATGAAGGTGATGATATTTAACTTTCCTCTTTCTTACAACATTTTACTTGGTAGGCCATGGACTCATTGTATGAGAGTAATTATTTCTTCCACTTACCAATGTGTTGAATTCACTCATAATGGAATAATCTATAGGATTTAGGATGACACCAATCCTTGGAATTTTGAATAGTTCCAAGATGAGGGTGTATTCAAGATTCATACCCTTGAACCACTGCCCAATATTCCATTTTGTGAGTCTCAACAATTTAAATTTCTCATAAATTCCACTCAAGGTTATAACAATAATCTCAAACTCATTAGGAATATCCCCCTAACCTCTTAGATTCTAATGATGATGAGCCTGATGAAATCAATCTCAAGATTAAAAATTTTGATCTCTCACCTCATCTCATCTCTCAGATTCCCACATATTTTCAACCTCAATCTCATCAACCACCTTGTGATGACATCCCCATTGTCTTAACTACGACTCAACATTCCATTCATCACACCTCATTAAATTACAATGTCATCCATACCTACATCATTGATATTCATATACCTGATTATGATGATGGTTATACCTTAGACAATCCTTTCTTAGGATGTCTTATTCAGGCCCATGATGCTGAGATTATACGTTATCATTCCTCTTTGCTTCAGTATTTTAGTATATCTTCTTTTGTTTCATCATATATAATTTCTAATTTTAGCATTTTTCCTCATTATCATAGGGTAGAGATGGTGCAAACACCTCCAATTTTTAAAGAACCTCGTAGGAGTATGCTTATGGATCATGTTATGACTGGGCCCTATAGCTTTGCTAGGTACCATGACCCTTATATCCTGCTTATCCCCAAAATGTGTGTAACTCTCCTTCAGCCTTCTATAGACCCCAATCCTCCCTTAGTAGATCCCACTTTGGATCCCATTCCTGCACCTACTTTACTTGAGTCTATTCCTTCTTCTGATCTTATCTCTCTTTCCATCAAGCCTAGTCTAGTCCCTTTACCACCACCACCTTCTCTTGGTGATGGTTTGCTTCTTTTACTATAGTTGGCTCTTTTGCCCACTAATTGGGCCAATGAGCCTTCCCAAACTCTTTTCCCTTTTGTTACACCTAATCTTTGAGTACATATACCAAGACTACTCATAGGTGTATCTGTTACTTCCACAACACATATAATCAGTCTTCCATGCATTATCACAAGCTACAACAATATATTGACACTTTGTATCTTACTACCCCTCAGTCCTTAGATAAGGCCATACCTCCCATGAAGGTATAACATGAATATATTACTAAGTATGGAGAGGTGTATTGTCTTTAGCATCAATGTGATACCCATCATACTGATCGTTACCACATCCTTCAGTAGCATCTTAAAGATCACCTTTTAACTATTCCTACACCTTTTACTATTCCACCCATAGGTCATTCCTGCAAGAAGGCTCCCCCTTCTTCCCCTATGGTTCCACCTCATATGGTTCCATCTCCTCCTATGGTACCTTCTTCACCTTCTATTCCTCCATCCATGAATCCTTTACCCATGGACCTTCCCTCACCTGTGGATCCTTTTCCACCTAAGAGTCCCTCACCTATGGATCTTTCCCCACCGATGATCCCTTCATCTCCTATAGAGTCCACTCCTATAAATTATTTTGAACATCCTTTACCTAATATACCTCCTTAGCATGATTCATCAATCATTCCTACCTTTTCCATTAAGGAGATTAGACATGAAGTATTTTCCTAGTTTTTGTTGAAGATAAATGAGACATTAGCTACAATTCACATTCAACTTCATAGAGACTTATAAGATGTTTTGGATAAAGTGTGTGGGCAAATATACCAATACTTATGAGAACATGCATGATGTTCTTACATTTTCATTTGGATTAGACATGTGCTCTAACTTTATCTTTATCTATTTGTTATATCATTTAATATTGTGTCAAATTTTTATTTATCTTACATGGTGACTTTGATTTCACAATTTATATTGCTTATGATGTCATTTATGTTTGGTTATATATTTATTCTTTATCATTGCCTTTTTTTTTTCTTGAGTTTATTTCTTATGACTCACTTGTTTTATTTTCATGATTATTTTGTATCTTATCTTTATAAACACAGATAATTGTTATTGTGACTTGGTTATACCAACCTTGTCCCCTTTAGTCATTCCTTCTATACCATGCAATCAATTAGCAAATAATTATTCTCATGATAATATCCTATTATTGGTCCACTTTGGATCTCCTTTCTTCCCCTTTATTCCCTTTCGTAAACTAAGCATATACATGGTTGAGACTTGAGATAACATGCTAGTTTATTTTTAAGCCTAAGTATTCTAGTCAGTGTTGTCTTTGGGTCCTTAACTTCCTTTAGCCAAAGACTAAAGCTCATTCATTTGTATCACTCTATCTATCATGACTGGTAATTCCAAGTCTATATGGAAGAGGAATCTTAAAATCCATAAAAATATTCAAAAGCCAAATTACTTAATAAAAGACAATGATCTAAAAAGGCAACATTCAAAATTATTAAAAGTCAAATCACAGTAAAAGGCATGATTCAAATCACATCTCCTTCTTCTAATAGAAGCTCAAACTCCATAGTTGGCCTCATGATAGAACTGAGGTCCATTAGGGTGTGGTAGGCTAGTAGATTAGAAAAAGAGAATAAAAAAATCTTTTAGTGCTATCTACATTCTCATGCAAGTACCCAATATTCATAGTAAACTAACGGCTCTGTAAGGGGTCCTAAGGACTGGGGAATACATCATGGGAAGATAGGTCCATTTTAATTTTCTTGTACCAATCGACCTTCATGAGTTGATCTTCGTAGCATGCTTATTTACCTACATAGCTTTGTGTCTATAGTGAACAAGTTTCCTTTGTACATTGATGGTCACTAGTCACTTAGTGTCTTAACATGTCCTTAGTATGCCTCATGTCTCCTAAGGTGTTCTCACAAGATGCCTAAGTATGATTTTTACACTCTCTTTTTCATTCCCTACAAATCCTCATATTTCCCCTTGAGAAATCTTATTTTGTTTATTGATCACTCCCTTAGGGATTCCATTTGTGAATTGCATTGTAAGACCATGGATAGGACCTAACTTGCCTCACAAATTACCACCATTTCAAATTTATATTACCAACATCTCTTTTTACCATATTTTCCCATAATTCCACCTCAATGGTGTTCTCTTTATGAGTTTTAGTGTAAGACCATGGATATGACCTGACCTTCCTCACAAAATATTCCAATAATCTAAGTCAAAACAAAATTACATGTGTCAAATATGAGATAAGATTTTATTGATTAGGAAGTTACATGTCATTGACATGTTTCCCAAATTGATTTTGTATGTTTTATTCTTAATTAATTACTCTTTCACTTTTATCTTTTTATTTTTTGATTGCATGTAAGAATCCAATTATTTATTGAATTTTTACACTTCCCAGCTTGAATTAATGTGACAAATTTAAGACCAATTTTTTGAATTTTGTTTCTCTTTTATACTTTCTAATGTGATTTAATATGATTGATTGACTTTATTGATTTGTTTTTATACAATTTATTCCTTTATGTATTTTCCACTTTATTACATTATTTTCATACTTTTCAATGTGATCTAGTTGGATTTTACTTGTTTTAATTTGGTGCCAATCTTTCTCATTATTTAAAAAATAAAATCTTTGGCCATCTTGTTTACTACCCTTTAGTTTCTTTTACTTAGTAATTTTATTGTTATTACACATTTCCCAACATGACATAGTGTGTAGTACTTATTTTTGATTAATTTTACTTATACAAAGTCTTTTTAGCCTATTTCTTTTTAACCATGCATGCATCCTATGTAATACTAGAAAAGAAACCACAACTCATATATTTCCTATAAGATATACAACCAAACCTAAATACATGTGATAGAAATAAATATATACATGCATCCACATCCACACAAATAATAAAAGATCAACATCTAAATACCAAAATGAGATATCTATATATATCATGTGTTTTTGATACAAAATACAAAAATATATTACTCCTATTCTAAGGCTGGGCTCTATCATGTCTATCTCATGGCCTAGCCACACTACCCATAGATGCGTTAGATAGTACCTTATAAATAGTACATTTTAAAGAGACTATTTGAGATCTCAAACCCATCACCTGTCCTTGTAGGTTGGCCACCTAGGCCTGTACCTATGGTAGCTAGGTCATGGTAGCCATATGCACATATCTCTCTTGAGCCAATGCCTGCCATGCTTGTGCCTCTCCTGCTCCCACCCCTAATAATGGTTGTAGCTCCTCCCTACATACTCATACTCACCTCACAACCTCTCCTACCAGTCTGAAGCATCTTCTTAGGGTAGATACTATGACAAGATCATTCAATATCATAGGGTGATATGGCATTAACACCTTGTCAAAGATCTTATAAAGTGTTCCCATCACTTGGGATCCCCATTTGGTCTCCTCCTCTACAAGATATACAAAATTCAAACCAAATAGATATTAAATCATATATATATCTCAAAAATCTATCTATCTATAATCTATCTCAACAAAACTCAACCATAATTTCAAAACATTTATTTTTCTTACCTCTCTGAATGTCACCTACCACCGTCTCCCCATCTACATGACTACCAAACATGGTCTCTCCATTTTCACATCCTTTAAGCACCTCATTCATGGGATGTTTCCCAAATAAAAATCCTAGGGTCACCACCTATGTTCATCTTAATCTATGCCTAAGTAGTACCTCTATCTCTTAACTCTATCCTAGACTGCCTAATGGGTCATCTAGGATGAACACCCTCTCTATTCTCTCTCGCTACTAGTGTCTCTATCAATGGTGTGCTTGAGGTGGTCACCAATCCTCCTACTATGGTACTAGTTGTGTTACCTTTGGCACTCTTGCATCCATCTCCTCTCTATCTTCTAGCCATGATGTTCAACTTGTTAATGGTCTCTTATGCCATAGTCTAATCTATAGCCTAATAAATGGTGGTCTCAATCATCCTCTCCCCCTTGGATCTCTTTAATTTTTAGCCCAAAATATGGGCACCACTATCAAAACCACTAGGTGAGGGAGTCCCATATGTCTTAGTATATGTGCCACTTGATGTGACTCTATCCACCAGGTATAATGGCCTATAATCTAGGCCTATGTCAGTGCTAGTGCCACTATCCCCCAACTCGGCCATACTATAGCAATGTGCCCATACAAATTTCACATGATGTCTACCTACGTGATTGTTTTTAGCATTGGCACATGGGGTTTAACTCCTGATACCTAATCCTATCACCACCTCTGCACTTGAGGTAACCGATCATTAACCACATGGGGAAACCTAGCTGGTTGATACATTAGAAACCTCTCATATATCCAAGAACTCAACAGTATAATTAGCCCCATAGTCTTCTACCCTTTGGATAACATCCCATATATGTCATGCATAAACTAGACCCAGATGACAGAACCTAAATCTTAGATGGCCATGTAACCATAAAACAATAAAAGATGTATTAAACCTCCATGTCACTTATAATTAAATACATTATTTTAAATTTTAAAAAACAAGCCTAATTTGCCTTAATCTATCCTTTTTAAATTAGTTTGACCTATTTTTAGCCTACTCAGCCATTTTAGTAATCAGGCGAGCATTCTGGGCCTTTCTAGTACTCTTTCAGCCTCTTTTCACGTATTTTCATATTATTCTAGTCACCTAGTCAAACACTAGGTTGACCAAATTTTCCTTATTTTGACTAGGTTGACTTAACAAAATAAGTTGACCCTTTACTTTTTCCCTTAGTACTAAGTTCACAGAGTGGATTACTTTGCTGACATCTTTCTTTGCTTATAATAAATGCATTCGGTAGTTATCACTCTAATTTATTTCAACCCATTTCCCCTTTTGGCTTCTACCACTCTTAGCAAAATTTTAGGGTTAATTTTGGTTCCTATAATTAGTCTAATTTAATTTTTTTATAAAACATTTCAATTCAATAAAATATTCAAAAATTAGTTTTAACTTCTTAGTGGCCTACTTGTGCTGCACCCGCTATAACCATTAAGCATCCCTCTCATCTCAACTATCATCTCCTCACCATTTTAGATCTATTTCCTTTCATTTGGTCTCTCAGAGCTCTATTTCTCTCTCAAAACAAGTCAAACAATAAGCAAGTTACTTTCTTTGCAACTTAATTTAACTTACTTTTCCCAATTCTTTACCTCTCAAATATTTATAGTCAGATTCCTTGTTTTGCCCATATATTTGTTTTTACTAACCCATTTTTCAAATCATAAAATGTTCTAGAATCATGACCTCGTAGATAATATTTTCCACTACTATATTCTTATATTCTATTTTTTTTATTTTTGGCTATTTTTGCACAAATCTCTATAGGTTCACCTAATGATCTTCACATTTAGACACCTTCATTTTTGTTACAGTCTACTTCTTTATCTTCAACATTAAGGTAAGTAAAGGCATGCATTTTTCAATTCTATCCTTTTATTTATATTATTTTCTCCTTACTAAATTTTACTTAGCATCAACATTATGTGTTATTATTTTCTATTCCTAAAGCACCATCTCGTGTTGCATTCACATGACACATGATGAGCTTTGAGTGGGGCATATATATACATATAATATTTTAAAAATTTACTCAATTATTGATGCTCTCTATCTTGTAGGATCCCATCAAGTCTCAATCTCTCTGAGTGCACACCTTAAGGGGTGCATCGGGAAAGGGGTGAGTAGACCATTGGTGCTTCACAGGATTGTTATCCCTTTTGCCACTTATTATCTACATGCTTGTCTCCTGAAAACCATTTCCTAAATTTTGTCCCCCATTTCCTAACCTTAGACTCCTTTCAAATGTTCACTATACTGGGTTGACTGGGTTGACCTTGTACTATTTTGAGTAAAATTCATTTAGGGTCTAGGTTAGTTATTGGTTGACCTAGCCTATGACCTAGTGAATTTTTATGCATAATTTTACTTGGTCAATTGGGTCGACCCTGCCAACTAATTTTTTTGGAAGGGCTTAGGTTTAAATATATATATATATATATATATACAAGTTCATTTCACCATTATTTATAAAAGAGAAGAAGAAGTAAGAGCTATTGCACATCTACTTATCTACCATTATACTTGAGGAGAAAGCTCAAGGTTTCATACTTTCTTTGGAGATATGGATCTTGTCTTGTGGAGAAGTCTTTTAGATGCATTGATAGGTTATGTATCCTAGGGTTGATTTATTTTTGTCATCATTACATACCATAACAAACTCCTATGAATTACCTTGGCCAAGGGAGAGATTGAGGCTCGGTGGGTTTGTCTTCAAAGGTAAGTATTCTTAACTTTGTTTCTCCTTTGTAAGAGTAGATAGATATGCATTTGTACTAATCTTCCATGCATTAGGATTCCATATACATTAACATGAGTATATGTCCTCTATGGATGTTTAATTTTTTTGTTTCTTATCCCCACTTTGTGCCAAAATCTTTGATGAGTACTAGATTAGACTTTACTTTACTTGTTATTAGTTTAGTGAATATAAAGCATAGGACCTAGCTAGGGTTATTGCATTATTCTGCTTGACTAGAGGCTTTGAAACCCTCCCTAACATTGTTTATTATGGTGAGATATCCCCTAATTATGTTGGATCTAATCCCCATATTGATCATGTTCCCAATTATCTAATGTATCCCCAATCAGAAGTGTAAGTATGATCTATCTTCTCTGAGTTAGGATTGATTTATAGACATGATGCATTTATGATTGATACACACCTCACTGATCTAGCTATCATCTTAGATCACCTAATTAAATATAAAGTTATACTTAACCCATATAAATGTATATTTGGAGTCACATCTGGTAAAATTTTAGGGTTCGTAGACTCTCTTTAAGTCATTTCGGTGACTCACAATTTATATACCCTAGGTTAATGGTGATTATCAATGTAAAAGTGAAAATATAATCATGTACCATCAAATGGACACCACATTTGCCAAATAATTTACCTCTTTTAACATCAATCCAATTTAAAGAGATCAAAATTCCATAATTGATCCTCTTACTTCGTCAGTGTCTCTATTTCACCCTCATCAAGTACTTAATGATTACCAATTTCTTATCTAAATAAGAAAATCACCTTCTTCTATCCAACCAATTGATTCACTTATTTGTCACATCAAGGCTATCATTATTCAACAAAGCCCATGGTATAAACCATAATCTAATTTATTTAACATCAAACTTACCCTTTATACACAAATTATCATGAAAATACTAGAACATGTAAACAAGCTTTTAAGTACATCTTTTGATATAAGGCCCTTTACTACCATAATGCAAAAGGTACCCTACTAAGTTATAAAATGCTTTTACTCTCCTAGAACAATCACATGGGGGCATTTGCAGTGATCACTATAGCAAACATGCTATAGCCCACAAATGCTTATGTATGGGTTCTTTTAGCCTACTCTAGAAAAGACGCTATAATTTTTTATAAAAAATCCAAACTTGATCAACTCCATGATGATCTAATCCACTCAACCCCAGTTGAGCTCCAAACAATGGAGTTTCCTTGCCCATTATTTACATGGGGATTAGACCTTATTTGTAAATTACCTCGGTCATAAGATGGCCATGTATTTATCATTACTACCACTGAATATTTTATCAAATGGGTAGAAGTCACGTCTCTTGTCAATGTCACAGAAACCACTATTTATAAATTTATCCTTAGCCAAATCATTTGTCATTTTGGAGTTCCCCATACTATCATATATGATAATGTGATAATTTCTAAAATAAGGACATGAACTAATTATGTGTTAAATTAAAAATTTCCCATAAATTTCCTACACCTTACCATTGACAATGTAATGGCCAATCAGGGGCTACTAACAAAATTCCAAACAAAATCTTACAAAAGACCATTTGAGAAAATTGTGATGATTAGCATCTTTGTTTATATCCCACACTTTGGGCCTACCATACTACCGTATGTACTGCCACTAGGGCAACACCATTTTCACTTGTATATGGTTCTAAATCAATCTTACCACTAGAATTTGAACTCTCATATTTATGTATATCTCTTAATGGTATCATTCCTGATGAAGAATTACGTGAAGCTTGTCTTCATGCCTTAGACTTTCTTGATGAACACCATTTGGCCACTTTACAACATAATCGCTAATACAAGGCTCACATTGCCAACAACATAAAAAAGGTCAAAGTTCAAACATTTAATGTTGGTGACTTAACCCTCAAATTAGATTACACACATGAAAAAGAAAGAAAATATGCCCAAAATGGTGGGTCCCTTAATTAGTAAAAGACATTTTTGGTCATAGTACTTGTTGTCTACAAACTAATGAAGGCCATGCTTTCAAATAACCCACCAATGCATAATTTTTGAAGAAATATTTTGCTTAAATATCTCCCTTCTTTTCATAATTCTATATACTATCCTACTAACATTTATTGCAGGAATTATCCTACTAACACTTATTGCAGGAATTATCCACAAACAATAATCCCCTTGTTTGGTCCTTTGGTTTCTCTTTTTCATCTAATTCATGAGTTGAATTATAATAATATGGATAAGACCTTGTTTTCCTTATGAATACCTTTTTCCTTCACACATATTTTTTCTCTTTTAATCACAGGTTTATTATTTTATAAAACTTTTTCATTTTCTTCTTTCTTTTGTGAGTTGTAGTGTAAGACCATGGATAGGACCGACTCTCCTCATAAAATATCTGTATGATTTCAAACATCCTTTTAAAAATCAAGTGTTCTTTTTAGAATATTCAAAAATGGCTACAAGTTTGTGACTCCATATTCTTAGCCTCAGTTTTTGCTTCTTTTGTAGATAAAAATCGCACAAAAAACTATGTTAGCATGTTTCCCTACACTTACATTATTATGATAAATAATATTACTTACCTGTCATTGTATCACTTTCACATTTTTTATGATTTGAGGTAATTTAAATCAAATTATGTTAATTTCCCCTTGATTTCCCTTCCTTTCATTCCACTTTGGATAAAACTATTAGTGTATGTTTTTAATCCATTATATGGTTTTTCTACACATATATTAAGCTTTTTTATTTGGAATAATTATGTCACTTAGGTGTAATAATTTGGTCATAGTTGCGCATGCACATGCACATGCTTATTTTTAGTCAACATGGTTTCACTATTCATTTGGCAACCAATGTTGACATGTGGGGCTTGGCATGTTACACATGGGTTTACTATTCACCTGGAAACTGAGTTGTGTTCTCATTGCCAAATGGATGTAGATCAATACCTCTTATTTATCTATATAATGACCTATCCTCCAAGGCATTCATGATCCATTATGCATTGTGGATTGAGAATTATAGATTGTAGATTATAGGAGTGTGAGCTACTTGGCCTTCATGTTATAAATGTAGTGTAATGGAGTGTTAAGCTATTTAGTTGTGAGATGAGACAACTTGTATATCTATGAGAGATGTGATCTTTGAGCTAGTATAATTCTTTATACACCTCTATATCTGAATGCAATCTATCATTATTCTACTCTTGTGTGATTTGATCCATTACAACAAAGTCGTGTGTTTGATATTTTAGTATTCGATCTTAGATGTCTCATTAGAATATGATTATAACATGGTATCAGAGTTGAGGTAGCCAATATCATCAAATTATATAGTACTACTATTTAAAAACTATTTTTTGCCTCCATTAATGTTATATGATATTTGAAGTTTCATCTTCTAGTGCACTCTTTATCATGGTATAGGGTGGGATCGAGGGGCAGAGTCCCTGATGCCAAACACAATTTGAAGCTTGTGTGGCCCTTGTAATTATTCAAAATACACCAATTATAACAAAAATGGCCTCCCCCAATAGACATCAATTACCACCAAAAATGCATCTAGGAGAAGGATAAGAGCAATACTGGGTCAAATATAATATGTTATTTCTAAAAAAATAGTTTAAAAAACTTCCTCAATCAAATAAATATATTATGACTCAGGGGGGACATCTCTCTATTATTATAGGGGGATGAATCTCTATATTCTCATCATGGATTTATATGTACTTAGATACCTCATTAGGCCTTATTTCCAGGACCCAAATCTTACACTCACCTAAGCTATTATTAAAGGGGGTGTTGGTGTAGGTTTTTAATCCATTATATGGTTTTCCTACACATATATATTAAGATTGCTTAGCTATAATAATTAGGTCACTTAAGTATAATTATGAGGTAATTAATTTCACATACGCATGACTATTTTTAATCAACATCATTGTACTATTCATTTGGTAACCAATGTTGACATGTGGGGTTTGGCTGTTGGTGTAGGTTTTTTATCCATTATATGGTTTTCCTACACATATATATTAAGCTTGCTTATTTATAATAATTAGGTCACTTAGGTATAATTATGAGGTCATTAGTTGCACATGTACATGCCTATTTATAGTCAACATGGTTAAATTATTCATTTGGCAATCAATGTTGACATGTGGGGCTTGGTATGTTACACATGGGTTTTTTATTCACTTGGCAACTGAGTTGTGTTCTCATTACCAAATGGATGGTATTAATATGTGGTAGCTATTACTACCATTCATTTCCTCTTCAACATCCATAATTCTACCCACATCTTGTCATTCTTCATTTGTAGCTAATCAAACTCAGTCAGTGGTCCTCCACAACTCTCTACATCTATCAACATTGACATTTTTTGGCCTTCATTATTTTAGCTATGTTTTATTAGTCAAACTATAGCCACTATTGATGGCTCACTACTGAGATATATGTTTTCCTCTCCCATGCTATAACAATCATCCACCCATTCAAATAATGACCTCATAAGGAATGTCTAAGGAAGCTGTCTAAATGGATAGAGGGAGAATGGTAAGTTGGTGCAAGAGAAAGAATGGCGTGAAACTGATGTTTTTTTGAAAATTGATTAACTCATTATTTTATAATAACATATGTCATTCTTTTTTAGCGTAGACTACCTTTTTTCTTCAACATTTTTTTCTCTTTACATTTTTTTGGCAGATGTTGTAGTCTTCCCAAAGTCTTAAATTAGGGCAGATTCTTTCATTATTATGGTAGTTTTTGCAGAGATGTAGATCCTATAACTCACCATGGTTTTTCAAAACTAGAAAAAGAGGTAGTCCATTCAATATTGTCATTCAATCCACCAATTGATCAAGCCATCCTATGTAGCCCAGGCTGCCCATGCTTTTCATCTATCTTTATAAGCCACCCATTTAGTCCACATAGTCGTACATATAGCCCACCACATCAAAATGCATCTTCTATGCTTCAAATTCAAAAAAGTTAATTATTACACTCTTTAAATATTAATTAGTGTGTTTTTTAATCATGAAATGCTTATAGGCTAGTTGGTGGGGCTATTTTTGTAAGAACAAAGTGTGGCGGGAGGTTAAAGGTTGAACTCCCACTCATACCATAATTTTGTTTGAACTTTTTTTTTTAAATTTTTTTCTTAAAAAAAATGATGATAATGTACTAAATGGATGGATTTTTAGTGGAAACTGACATCTATTTTGAGAAGCTTTTTTGAGTTAGATTTGGTGTTTTTTGGTCAATTTCAAGGGCCACACAAGCTTCAAATTGCATTTGGTATCAGGGGCTCCACCCCTCGATCCTACCCTGTACCTTGCCACCCCCAGACCCTATTATTATGCCCCACTGTAAAGTAATTTTGAGTGTCAAAGACCATTGAGTGAGGTATGATCTAGTAGGAGGTCAGTTTCCCTCATAGTATAAATAAGCTTGTTCACGCAGATTGATCGTGGATGCATTCTTGGTTGAGTTTGATGTCTATTACTTGAGCATGCATTATTCTTTCAAAATTGGGGGGTTATTGATGATAATTATAGGGGTTACTACTGAAATTTATGGGGGGGGGAGACATCTCTCTATTATTATAGGGGGGAGACATCTCTATATTTATATAGGGTATTTATATGTACTTGGGTACTTAACAAGGTCATATTTTTAGGACCCATATCTTCTACCCACCTAAGTTATGCGTAGGGGGGTGTTGGTGTAGGTTTTTAATCCATTATATGGTTTTCCTAAACATATGTATAAAGATTTCTTAGTTGGAATAATTAGGTCAATTAGGTGTATTAATGAGGTCATAATTTTACATGCACATGCTTATTTATATTCAACACAATTGCACTATTCATTTGGTAACCAATGTTGACATGTGAGGTTTGGCATGTTACACATGGGTTTACTATTCACCTATTAACTGAGTTGTGTTCTCATTTCCAAATGGATGTGGATCAATACCTCTTATCTACCTATATAAAGACCTCTCCTTCAAGGCATTCTTAAGCCATTATGCATTGTGGATTTGAGGATTGTAGATTGTTAATTATAGGAGTGTGAGCTAATTAGCCTTCGTGCCCTCTATGTAGTGTAATGGAATGTTGAGATACTTAGTTGTGAGCTAAGACAAATTGGATAGATGTGAGATTCGAGCCAGTATAATGCTTTTTACACCTCCATATTTGAATGTAATCTATCTCTATGATAATCTTATGTGATTTCATTCATTGTAACAAAGTTGTGTGTTCGATCTTTAATATTTGATATTGGATGTCTCATTAGAAGATGATTCTAACAAAAACAAGGTTGAATTCAAGATAGAACTTTTATTTACCATGAAACAATAAGACTTTTAGACACCATGTTCTCTAAGTCCTCTTTCTTAGCTACCAAGCAATTTTTTCAAATGATAATCATTTTTGGCTCTTTGAACCCATATGAAAGAGGAATAGAAAAAGCCATAAAAAATTTAAAAGCCAAATCATTTATAAAAGGCAAAGATTAAAAGGAAATATAATAATAAAAAAGGTAACATCACAATAAAAGATGTGGTTTATAGCACATCTCCTATTCCTAATCGAATCTAGAACTCCACAATTGGCCTCATAATAGAGCCAAGGTCCATTGGGGTGTCGTAGGCTAGTATATTAGTATATGAGAATTCAAAATCTATAGTGCTACCTAATTTATCACATAAGTACCCCATCTTCACAGTAGACTGATGGCTACATAAGGGGTCCTAAGGAATGGAGAACATGTTGTGGGAAGGTAGGTCCATTTTACTTTTCATGCATATAACCTTCAATGGGATGATATTCATACTTCATTTGATAACCCAATATTTGTGTGGTCAGGAGAAGTTCTTCAGATTCCTTAATGTTGAAAGTTCTCTTGTTTTGACAAACTTAATTTTAGTGTCTTAACTTTGATAAAGAATTTCTCTACCTTGATTTTTCCCACATCTCCCTCACCACCCATTTCATTCCTATTGGAGAGTTTTTAATGATGTCATGGAGGTGTCATGGTGAGTGGATGAAGTTCCTTGATATTTTAAGTGACAATGATAAAGTTCGCAATGTGTTTGTCCTAGTATGCCTAAAGGATGCTTGGTTGATATTCAATTTTGGCATGGTTTAAGATGATTAGGGATGAGTCTAAAGTATTGAGCATGTGTAAGGGGTCTTATCAGTGGTCAAGTATGATTGAAGAGAATATGTGCATGAGTGTAATTCACCTGGTTCATCATTGTTCTCATCTAGACATTTTAGGTCCAATAGTAGAAAATCTAAGTAGGCAGTTTGATGATGTCATAATTACCATGTATAGATGAGTCAAGGGGAATTGGTCATATAGTTGGGATCACATTAGTCTCAAGATATAATGTACTAAATTTGGTAATGAAATGAAGTGTATTAAAATATATGTGGGTGCAAATTTGGGCTCTCAGGCATTATAAAAATGTTTTTTATGTTTGAGTAAACATGTTGATGATGTCAACATTTACACACATGAATGTGTCAAGAGGAAATGGTCACATGAGTTTGTTTAGTATTATGCCTATATATTATGCACTAAATCTTAGGTTATGTGACTAAGAGAAATAAAAGATATGTAAGTACAAATTTGGGCTCCCAAGTAGTTTGACAGTGTTTTCCCATACATAGCCATTTGCAATGTGGGAAGAAAAGCTGAGTAGGCATTTTGATGGTGGTATATCTCACATGTGTGGATGTTTTAGGTTAAGTTGATCATATGGGTTTGTTCAATTTTATTCCTAGTTTATTCTCACTAACTTTTAGGACATGGAATGAGGCACATTAAAAGCTATGCATGTGAAAAGTTGTCCTTTCTAGATAGTTCTTGACATAGTTAGCTCTGTGATAGATAAATTTGAGGAGGCATTTTAATGCTATTATATCTAAAATGTGTGAGGGTTCTAGGAGAATATTTACACATGATTGGATTTTCCTATGTGAGGATATCATATGATCCAAATTTTAGAACATATGCTTGATGAAGTAAAAAATATGGAGGTGTAAAGTTGACCTTATAGACAGATTGCACAGGTTCCCATACTTAGTCATTTTTGCAAGAGATAAAGATTAGGACCAAATGAAGATCCGACGGTATGTGGGTGATCATAATATTTTGGTCTAAGAGTGCATGTTGAGTGAGATGGTAATAAGTGCATGATGTTTAACACTAAGCAAAGGTAAAGGATAAGGATCAAACAATTCATGTGTATTCATACAGATTGATCTAATAACACGAGTGGAGTCAAAGTGGTCAAAGTGATAGTCATTTAATGATATTAAAGGTAAAGATTCATAAAATAAAATAAAGGGTGCATGATTTATCTAAAGTAGTGAGGATATGAGATGATAATAGAGTGTCTGAGGTTTAATTGTGATTGTTGGCATTTGAATATTTGAATTTTGTAAAGGGAAAGACTAGTGCCTAGTTTTTGAGCCATAAATTTCAATATAAGTAGAATTTGACCATGGTATAAAAATAAAATTTGTATAAGAATCCAAGGATCATATAGAAATATAAGTTTAAAGATTTGAAAGTGTGGATAATCAAATTTATTATTGTCAAAAGTTGACTACGTGTTTGATTGTGTTCTGTAAGTGACCTGAGAAGGATATTTGAGCTTGTTTTGATGGTATTTTGATGTATCATGTTGACTAAGATATTTGAGAATATTTTATACTCTATGAGGATGATATATATGTATTATTAAGGTTTGATAAATCATATTCAGTATGAACAAAGGTTTATAAGTTGACTGTGTATTCGTTCATGGTGGCTATGTGCACAAAATGTTATTTGAGCAAATTGTGCTTAAGCATAAGGGTACTATGTTGGTTGTTGGAACTTTAGGGGGACCTATAGATCATATGGAATGGGTACATGAATTTGGAAGTGGTATTTTTTTTTTTTTTTTGATGAAGTTATAAATGGGTGAATAGGTCTCCATGAGACCTATAAGAGCTACAAGGACCTAATTAAAAGGTGTAGCTACGTAAAGGTGACCCATAGATGTTATGGCCAACCTATGAATATTGTATCGAGATATGTATTCATATGATAGATGCATTAAGGGTTAATTCATGCCTAATATCCAACTAAAATGTTGATAATCATGATAGATCTATAAATGGTGAAACCAAATATGTTGGTTTCTAGAATTTTGAGAGACTTGTGTGTGAACTTTACATTTGAGAGTATAGTGTTATGAAGAAAAGGAAAGGGTGGGTGCCCTATGGATTATTTAAAGAGTATAATAGTGCTCTTTCTATTTGAGTATGAGAGAAGGTGAAGAGTGATAATCATAGGTCCATCATTAGGTGTTAAAGACATCAATTTAAAGGTAGATTTGTTCTTAGGTGTTGTTATGGTAGCTTAACATCTAGAGGGGTTACAACCTCCTTACAAGGTGAAACTTGATAAAGATTTAGTTGTTATGGAAACTTAGCTAGATAGGTGTAATAACTCCTTATGTTAGTAAAACAAAGGATGGTAGTTCCTTGATTAGTTAAAACTGGTCTAAATTGGTTTTTGTTATTATAGGATAGTAGTCCAATTACAGGTTCTAGTGATTTTTTCTCCCAAGAGGGTTTCCCACATATGCCATGTGTTATGTGATTGATATTTAATTCTCTCTGTTTCTCATTGCTATGAATGATTTGTATGCTTCATGACTACTTATGGTAATTGATTAAGAACTTTAAAAGATTAAAATTGAAGTTGGATTTTCTACGCTCATTGATTCACCCCCCTCTTAGTGATTATAACCATAGTAATTGGTATCAGATCAGGTCCTTTAGTAAAGGCTTGACAACTTGAAGGTGATCCAAGGTAAAATATGGGTAGTCATCAAGGAGGTTTCTCTAATAAGAAAGCACTGATGTTGAATGGATCTAATTGTGATTTTTGGAGTGAAAGAATGTGGACCTATATCATATCCCTAGGGTTTGACATTTGACAATCTATTGTGGATGGTTATGTTGCTCCTACTACTCCATTTAGTGCTACAGGCAAGTAGCTATTTGAGAATAATTCTAAGGCAATGAATGCTATCACTTGTGGTCTTTCAGAGATTGAATATACCAAGGTAATCCATTATAAATATAATAAAGAGACATGGGAAAAATTGAAGACTATTTTTGAAGGAGACTCAAAAGTTAAGATGGAAAATTTGTAGACTCATTGAAGATAATTTGAGAGTCTTAAAATGAAGGAGGAAGATTCAGTGGCATCCTTTTTGTAGAGAGTTTATGAAATTATGAACATCATTAGAGGTTTTAGAGAGAACCTTGAAGAAGTTATTGTAGTTCAAAAGGTATTAAGGTCCGTCTCTCCTAAGTTTGATCCTAAAGTATCTATTGTAGAAGAAAGTCATGATCTTACTCAACTAAAGTTGGATGAATTGCATGACATCCTTACCGCCTATGAGATGAGGAAGAATGATGATATACCACCGAAGAAGGAAGAAAAATTCAAGATAGAGATGACGCCTAATAATAAATTCTAAGGTAAGAAACCCAATGAGGATGAAATTTTTGATATTGATGAGGATGAATTGATTGCTTTGTTTATAAGGAAATTGAAAACAAGTTCAGACAAGTATAAGAGTAAACTACCCTACACATGCTTCAATTATGGAGAGAGGACATTTTGATAGAAAGTGACCTCATAAGCATGATAATGAAGAGCATGATGAAGAATAAGATGAAGACAAGAAGACATATAGGTCTAATAAGAGTAAGAAAGGTTTCAAAAAGTATGACAACAAAAAGTTTTTCAAGAACAAGCAGGGTCTCTACACCAATAAAGACTACAACTCATCAGATAGGAGTGAAGATAGTGACTCAGAGTGTGATCATGAAGATGATGGTCCTATTGAAGATGAATCCCTATTCATGGTTGAGGAAGGAAGTTGATCACATCAAAAGGAGTCTACTTAGAGTGATTTAGATGATGATTAAGATAAGGTGGATTATGAAACTACATAAACAATTTTTTTTTAAGAATTGAAGATTGAGAAGAAGATTAATAAGAAGATGAAGTCTTAACTCAAAGACTATGAGGAACACTTTAGTTTGTATGAGGAAATAATGAATGAAGACACCAAAGAGCATGAAGATATGATTAAGAATCTCAGTTTTCAAATGGAAATCTTGTCTACAAGCCTGAAATCTAAAGAAGATGAATGTTCAAGGTATGTAATTTAAAATAAGTCATTAGAATCTGAGTTAGAGAAAACATATTGTAAGGTGAAGTCATTTATGAGATTTGAAAAGAGTTCAAGTGATTTAGACAACATTTTGAGTGGTAAAAAACATGATAGTGATAGAACTAGTCTTGGATATGAAAAAGATCAAAAGAATGTAACTCAAGACAAGATAAAGACTAATGTGATCAAGAAAAATCTAACCTTGAAAAAAAATCATTAGACAAAGACTAAAGGTGCTGGAAGAATGAAGACAAATCAGATCAGATAGCCAAATGCCATGAGGTATGCAAGATTAAATGGTTACTGTTACACATGTAATCAATTTGGGCATAGAGCTAGAGAATGCAAGAGACCTATTAGAAATGAGTTTTCATGGGACTATGATGGGGGACATCATTCAAAAGGAGTGAGAAAAATTAAGTGCTTCAACTATCTTGATGTGGGACACTTTACAAACCATTATCCACATAAGATTAGATATAGTAAGTCCTCTTCAAAAAAGGGAGGTTGTTTTATTTGTCATGACAAAGGACATATTGCAAGTTTCTATCCAAACATGATATGCCACTATCTTTCCATCAATAAGTATGATGTGCTACAATTTTGAACAGAGAGGTCACATTGCTAGGTTATGCAAGCAAAGGTCTACAAGTCAGAGTAAGTTTTATCAAGCTCCTAGAGTGCAAGGAAGAAGGAAAGTCAGATCATGGAAGCTAAAGGTGGTAAGTATGAGTCATGATGAGATTGAAAGTCCAAGTAATCTATTTTCTATGGTGTAGAATGCTTCAAAAGTTAAAGAGTGCCAAGGGCTCTCATTATCTGATCATATTATGAGTGAAGAGACCAAGCTCAAAGAGAAGACCAAGGTACTGGTTGAAGCTATTCCTGAGGTATGTATGGATCCAAGTGATCATCCTTTCATTTATGAGCATGTGTCATGAAAATGACATCAATTATTAGTGCCTAGTGATGAGGTTCCAAGCTACAAGGAAGATTATATAGATGAAAAGGTATGCCATGAATCTATGTTGTTTCCATGTGTTGTCAATCGAATTATATAAGAGGAGGAGAGTGATATAGAAAAAGAATCGGTTGTCATAGTTTAGACTAAGAAGAATAATAAGAGAAAGAATTATCATAGCTATAAGAAGATTCCAGTGGTTACTGAGGAGATGTGGGCCACTCCTAGCTTCACTTTATTTTAAATCATTATGGTACATAGGATGTCTGTGTCTATGATTCTTAAGATACTCATTTTAGTGGATAAGTATGTGTTGCTATGGTGTTCTTTAGATGGTCCTAAAAGGCTAGAGATGAATGTTTTTTGTTGAAGTAGGTATGTCCAGGTGGAAGATATGTTGTGGTGATGTTAGAGTGATGTCATAGCTATATATGGTCAATCTGCAAGGTCAGATTAAAGGTTTTCAAGTGAAAAAAGAGGATTTGTGATTTGTCAAGATGATATTTTTGCATATAAATGTCTATTGAACTTATTATAGCATGCTCCAAGTGGTTTTGTGGTCTAAAGGTATGTTGAAGTCAAATTGGATATTTTTGTTTGCTCTTAGGTTTCCCAGGTTATGTTTAAGGGCAAGAAAGCCTAAAATTGGTTATATGATATATGGGTTATCAAAGTTATGGAGGCTCAAATTTTAGTCTAGAAGTGTGTAATGGTTATCTCCAGGTGTACAAGAAGTTTTAGAGGTGGATGTTGACCATAAGGAGGTTTATTGACTGTGTTTGTTTTTGAGATTCTAAGGTTTTGGGCTATGCTAGAAAAGTGGTTTGCCTTATGATTTGAGGTCTGAGGCTTCTTATAATCCTTAATTTTCCAAATGGGTTGTCAAATCAAGCCTCATAAAGATTTTAAGGTTTGTATTTTTCAAGTTCTTGTTTTTTCAAGATGAATGCCTAATTGGCAAGTTGGTTTGTGAAGGAAGTATGTTTCAGAGGTTGATATAGTAATTGATAATTGGTGTGATTGAGGGGGTATATGAGAGTGATCTATATACAAATTTTTAGGTCTTGAATGTGTGTCTACTAAAATTTATGGGCTCTGCAAGTTCCAGGTAGGGCTACAAGGAGACTAGACAGGCCTAATATAGAGGTTTGATATTTTTTGTTTAGTTTATCCAAAAGAGAAAGGTATGTATGTTTCAAGGATATTTATTAGGTTTTTTTAGAGAATGTTTCATGTTTGGTGAGTGGCATAAATTTATTCAGGTGGTCCTTGTGGTAGATTAAGATAAAAGGCTAGTAAGCATCTGTGTTAATTCTTCTTGGTGTATGGAGATCTGAAGATTATCAAGGTGTGAAATGGCTCAAATTTATTAGGGGGAGTCCCTTTCAAATGTTTTTTGGTAAGTTCCATTATATTTCAATACTTTTTGTGTTCTTTCTTCATTGGTTACATTTCTTGGTTGAAGAAGAATGTTGGCATGTAGCAAGAGGAAGGTGTCAAGGTAAGAAGAGGTAGGATCAAGGTAAGGGGGATTTTTTATCATATTTATAAGGTGGTAATCTCATATTTATTTTATTTTCATGTATTTAGGATCATTTGGTTCCCACTTTGTCATTATATCAAAGGGGGAAAAAGTTCCTGTTGTGAGAGTGCTTGAAGAGAGAGAAGAAAGGTGAGTTATTTTGATGGATGTTGACATCAATGATAAAGGGTTAAATTGTTGGAGAGTTATAAACGATGTCATATAGTTGTCCTGGTGAGTGGATGAAGTGCATTGATATTCTAAGTGATAATGACAAAGTGTGCAATGTGCTCATCCTAGTATGCCCAAAGGATGCTTGGTTGAGCTTCAATTTTGGCATGGTTTGAGATGATTAGGGATGAGTCTAAAGTATTGAGAATGTGAAATAGGTACTATCAGTGGTTAAGGATTATTGAATATCTTGTGTTCATGCATGAAATTTACCTGGTTCATCATTGTTATCATCTAGACATTTTGGGTCCAATAGCAGACAACCTGAGTAGGCAATTTGATGACATCATAATTGCCACATATGGATAATCAAGGGGAGTTGGTCATATGGTTGTGATAAAATTAGTCCCAATATATTATGTACTAAATCTCAAGTCATGTGATGAATTGAAGTGAAATATATGTGGTTTCAAAGTTGGGTTCTTAGGTAGTTTGATAGTGTTTCCTATGTTCAAATAGAGTCGAGTAAGCATATTGATGATGTCAAAATTTACACAAATAAAGGTGTTAGGAGGAAATGGTTAGATGGGTTTGTTAATTATTGTAACTATATATTATACAATAAATATTAGGTCATGTGACTAAGATTGAAAAAATATATGTAAGTACAAATTTGGGCTCTTAGGGAGTTTGACAGTGTTTTCGCATACTTAGCTAAATTTGTAATGTGGCAAGAAAAACCGAGTAGGCATTTTGATGGTGGCAGATCTCACACATGTGGATGTGTCAAGAAAATTTGATCATATAAGATTGTTTAATTTTTTTCTTAGTTTATTTGTGCTAACTTTTAGGTCATGCGATGAAGTGCATCAAAAGCTATGCATGTGCAAAGTTGGCCTTTCCAGACAGTTCTTGGCATAGTTTCTCTATGATAGATAACTTTGAAGAAGAATTTTAATGTCATTATATTCTAATGTGTGAGTCTTGCATGAGATTATTGACACATGATTGTACTATCCTATGTGAGGAGACCATATGGTCCAAATTTTATAAAATGCACTTGAGCAAAGCAAAAGATGTGGAGGTGCAAAGTTGACTTTACATACAGATTGCAAAGGTTCCCATAGTCATTTTTGCAAGAGATAACGACCAGGACCAAATGAAGATCCAAAAATGTGAAATATATCATATATTTTTGATCCAATGGTATGTGTTGAGCAAGATGGTAAGAATTACATGATGTTTAACACCAAGAAAAGGTAAAGGATAAGGATCAAATGATTCACGTGTATTCATACAGATTGATCTAACGATGTGAGTGGAGTCAAAGTGATGAAAGTGACAATAATTTAAAAATATTAAAGCTTGAGATTCATAAAATACAATTTATGGTGCATGATTTATATAAATCATTGAGGACATGAGATGATAGCAGACTCTATGAGGTTTAACTGTGACCGTTAGCATTTGAATATTTGAATTTTGCAAAGGGAAAGACTAGTGCCTAGTTTTTTAGCCATAACTTTTGATCTATGCAGAATTTTACCCTAGTGTAAAAATAAAATTTGTAAAATAATCCAAGGTACATCTATAAATATAAGTTTAAAGATATTAAAGTATGTATAGTCAAATTTATGATGTTCCATAGTTGACTATGTGTTCAACTATGTTCTGCAAGTGACTTGAGAAGGATATTTGAGCTCCTTATGATGGAATTTTGATGTCTCATGTTGAATTATATATTTAGGAGTGTTATAAAATCCATGAGGATGATTTATATGAATTATGAAGGTCTGACCAATCATATGTAGTATGAACAAAGGCTTAGAAGTTGACTATGTATTTGTTCATGGTGATTGTGTCTACAAAATGTTATTTGAGCAAATTATGCTTAAGCAGAAGGGTTTTATGTTGGTTTTTGGAAATTTGGGGAGACCTATAGATAATATGGAATGGGTAAATTCATTTTGAAGTGGTCCTATGTTATTTTTTTGTTTGATGAAGTGATAAATGGGTAAATAGGTCTCCATGAGACTTATAAGAGCTATAAGGACCTAATTGAAAGGTGTAGCTGCTTAAGGGTGACCCATAGATGATATGGCCAAACTATGAAGATTGTATTGAGACATGTATTCATATGATAGATGCCTTAAGGGTTAAGGCATGCCTAATGGCTGACCAAAATGTTGATAATCATGACATCTTTATAAATGGTGAAACCAAATGTGTTAGTTTTAAGACTTTTGAGAGACTTGTGTGTGGAATTTGCATTTGAGAGTATATATTTTTGAAGTGAAGGAAAGGGTGGGTGCCATGTGGATGAGTTGATGAGCATAATATATTGATAATTATTTTTATGACCTATAAGTCATAATTCTATTGGTAGAATAATGATTTTACTATTTGAGTATGAGTGAAGGTGAAGAGTGATAATCAGAGGTCCATCATTAGGTGTTGAAGACATCAATTCAAAAGTGGATGTGTTTATAGGTGTTATTGTGGTAGCTCAACATCTAGGGGGGTTGTAACCTCCTTATAATGTGAAACTTGTTAAAGGTCTAGTTTTTGTGGTAACTTAGCTAGATAGGTGTAGTCATTCCTTATGGGATTACAATCTCACTAAAATAAGGGATGGTAGTTCCTTGATCAATTACAGCTGGTCTAAATTGGTTCTTAATATTATAGGACAATGGTCCAATTGTAGGCTCTAGTGTTTTTTTTCCCTAAGAGGGCTTCCCACATATGTCATGTGTTATGTGATTGATCTTGCATTATCTCTCTTGATCATTGCTATGAATGATTTGTATGCTTCATGAATGATTATGGAAATTGATTAGGAACTTGAAAGGATTTAAATTGAAGTTGGATTTTCTAGGCTCATTGATTCACCTCCCCCTCTCAGTGATTGTACTTCTAATAATTCCCCCCTTGATAAGCAAGTTTGATTCTAAATCTATTTCCCCAATTCTATATTCCCTCTTCTTCACATATTAAAACATGTTAACACTACTTTGTTTTGGTTTTATCTATATTTAGAATAAAACAATATATTTGAGTGACCATGGATTATTTTATTTACACGATTGCTTTACATTTCTCGAATTTCCCTAGTTTCATTTGAAATTCTTTCATTGTAATTCTTTTTCTTGGACAACCATGTCCATTTTTATATTTTTATATTTTTTTCATTATTGAGTGAGTTTGTATTGTTACTTCTCACTCACTAATGTTTTTTTAATTTCATGTACTTTTTCCATTATTGAGTGAGTTTCTATTGTTATTTCTCACTCATCAATGTTGTTTTACCATTTCTTGCCCATCTTTGTTTAAGGATTATTACTGCTTTCACATTGAGTTAGATTTTCATTTTTCATGTATCATTAGTTTGATTTGGTTGGTTACCTTTATTACTTAAGGTACACTTGTTTGAGTTTTTTAGTCATTTAGTAGCCTTAGTTTTTTAGTTACCTGATTTACTCTAGATTTTGGCTTGGTCTTTTGGTCATAACTTAACATTTATCACCCTAGCTTACCAAATTTCCAAGTATGTCATGCCTATACATTTTAATTATCTTGAATTTCTTGCATTTGTTTGTCTTTGCTCTTTAGTTTTGTATCCTTAAAGGTTTATCCAAAGTAGTATCTATGCCCTCCATGATCAAAATTTCAAAAATAGTAGACAACCATTCCATAATAAAGTTAAGTCAAGGTACACATCCATTAAAATTTATTTTCAATTATTTCCTTTCAATCATTTACTTCAATTTATTTAGCTTAGCATTATGTGTTGTTGTGTTCTTTTCCCAAATCACCATTGTGTGTTGGAACTGTACAACACGAGATAAGCTTTAAGTGGGGCGTATGTATACACATAATATTTTTAACCTTTATCAATTACAAATGCTTTCTCTCATGAAAAAACCCACTGAGTCTCAATCTCTTTGAGTGCATGCCTTAAAAAATGCACTGAGAAATGGGTAGGCAAACCATTAGCAATTTGAAATATTTTAATTCTTTATACCACCACTTACAACCAACATAAGTCCCTCCTATATGTTTCCCTAAGCTTTGACACCTCCACTACATGCTTCTCTAAGAAATTCACTACCTCAAATATCCCCTACCCAAAGTAAAACCTATTTTTACCATTCTCCAAACACAATCAAATGGGTTGACCCTATTTTGTAAATTTAGCACATTATGGGACTAAGTCATCCCAACCAAATTAATCTAAGACCTAATTTCTCTATTTCCTAAACAACTAGGTTGACTAGGCCAACTATGTTAGATAAAACTTTGAAAGGGTTTAGGGTTGAATCCAGATATATAAACACATCCTTCACCCCACTTTTAGAGATATATAGATAGGTATAAACATTCATTTATGCTTTTTTACAATCTATTCTTCCACCATTCTACTTGAGGAGTCATTTCTTAGGGTTTACACTTGGAGAGAAGAATCTTGTCTTATGGAAATGTCTTGGATGCATGGGATAGGTCTTATAGCCTAGAGATGACCTATCTTTGTGACCCTTATGAACCATAACAACCTCTTAAAAATCACCATTGGCCAAGGGAGAGATTAAGCCTCAATGGGTTTGTATTCAAGTTAAGTATTCCTAACTCTTATTCCTCTATTTTGGTAGATATAATTGCATAAGTAATGGATTTTAAATGTATTAATCTCTCCATGCATTAGGATTACCTCTACATTGACTTAAATAGAGTTATTATTTAAATTTTTACTTTTATGTTTATTATCCCCCATTTATGCCACAAGATTTGATGAGCACTAGATTATATTTAATTTACTTTGTTAGAAACCATAGTATCTAGCTAGGGTTATTATGTGGTATTGCTTAACTAGAAGCTTTGGAACCCTTTCTAGTGATATTGTGTGGTAATATACACCTTATTTAGGTCTAGTAGATCCATATTGGTCATGACCCCAATTGTATAAATGTACCAACAAGCGAAAGGGCTAGTTTGATTTATCTTCTTTGAGCTAGGATTGATTTATAAATTAGCTTCACTTTCCATAATCTACCCATGAGAAAAGAGAGGGAACATAAGCAAAAACTTAGGTTACCATTGGAAAGTTAACAAAATATAAGCAAACCCAACATGATCCAAGGTGGAGTAATCCTAATGATAAGTCATAAATAAATAGAGGGTTTTAAAAAAACCATAAAGTAAATCATAAATAAGGAAATTAGGAAAATTCAAACCCCAAGGAATGAGGTTTATGAAACCCTAAGTTGAATGATAGATAGGATTAGATTAACATAAATATGAAAAGTAGATGTAAATCTAAGAGAATAAATTAAATGTGAATGAAAAGACTAAGTTAGGGTTATATCCAAAGTAAAATAAGATGCAAATGTAAAAATCAAATTTGAAAATATGAAATCATAAATCAAACCCTAGGTGGAATCCTTAGAAGGTGGGAGAATTCAAAGAATAAAAGGGTCACCAAAATGTTTTAATTATTTATTGTTTAGGGCTAAAACATGTGTGCATAAACAATTAAAACATTGATACAAGATAGATCTATGAATTAACAATAAATTTCAATAAATCAGATCTAACTCTAACCTTAAAAAGTAACTAAAAGTAAAGCAAATGATTCAACAAGTAATGAAATGAAAGAAGAATGAAGAGAGATATAAATAGACACACTTGGTTACTATTCTATAAAAATGGAGTTGGAATAGGATATAAGAGGTGTCATGACTGAAACTCTACAATTTAGATCTACACTATGCAAGGGATGAAATTGATAGGTCACCAAATCTAAATCATCCAGAATTAATAGGCCTACACCTTTTTCAAGAACTAAATTGGTACCTTGCCATACACATTATACCTTGCTATTTTTTAAGTTCTACAAAATTTTGGTAAGTGTGTTAACATATGACAAATAAGGTTGTATGCTCACTTCACTAAATTAGTGGCCAAAATGTTATATTTATCTTCTCCTTTGTATTCGACATATTTTTCCATAAATATGTCATGAGGAATGTAAATAGTTAATGTTAGTTGGTTGGGGAAACCTCTAGGGAGTTACAAGTACATATCTTGCATGCATGGAAATAGAGGCAATGTAGTTCTTGTATGTGTGAGTAGAATATTGATAGAAATAAAATTGCATTTTTATCATAGTAAACAAATTAAAACTACATGACATTATCCAAATATTTATTTTTGTAAAAGATCCAACTAAAACCTTATTTCATGTCCTCAATAGTAGAGACATAATAATTTAGTGTGTACCTAGACTTGAATCCCTTTGATGTTTCCTTCTTGAAATGCCTCTAGGAGGATTTGTATATATATACATCTCAAGTTTAATTAGGAAAATATTAGTGTATAAACTGAAAAATAAAAAACTCAAGAACCAATAATCATATGTCCAAACATTGAAGATAAGTGAAAGAAGGTATAAGGGCCAACTAAAAGTTAAGGGATAAAAATGGCGGGACACTAAATCTATATGAGACATAATTGATGGGTTACTAAATCTAACCTATATAAATGAAGGGGACATGAAAAAGATCATAAACACATAATAGGCATCCCAACATAGGGAAAAAATTGAGAGGAGAAAGAAAATAAAGGAAAGAAGCCAAAGAAGACTACCCAAAGAAGAAGGGGGAAGACAAAATCACACAAAAAAGTGTCAGTAAGATCCTAATTTGAACCCTTGATTGATATGCATAAAATAACATTAAAAATTTCTAATAGTAATCCTTATACCAAAACTATGTGTCTACAATACTTTGGAATCCCTCTTTTTTAAGGAATAAATGTTGTTGGACTTTGGAGAAATTTGGTAGACAAGATAATGAGGAAATTGAAAGGATGGAAAGGTAAGTGGCTCTCTCTTTCGGGGAAAATTAAACTCCGTAAATGATATCTATAATCATTTCCTATTTACATGATGTATGTTCTTCATATCTTTGCGAAGATTGAGAAATCCATCAAATCAATTCAGACAAGATTTCTTTGGAGTGGCACTAGGGATTGGAAAACACTACCTTTTAAACAGGATTCAGTCAGTCTCCCAATAAAATTAGGGAGAATTTGGAATTATAAATAATAGAAAAATAAACTTGGATCAAGGGGAAAACTAGTATGGAGGCTCTATTATGAGAAAAATTCTATTTGGAATATAATTATTATAAGAAATATCTAGAATTGTGACCCCAAAAAGGATTTTCATGGTTCAAGATCACTCAAAGGGATCGTATAGTTGGGAATTTATGAATAATTCCATCAAGATATAGAAGCCAATGCTTATATGGAGGGTTAAAAAAGGTGTCAATGTCAAATTTTGATCAAAAGCTTGGATTTGTTCTTTAATCACTAGACATTAAGAGTTAGTTTGACAATCTTCAAGATTGGTGTCATCATAAAATTGGGATAAGGTTTATTTAAATTATTAAAATAATAGATGAATTTACTTGTGATTTACCACTCATTTTATCATTAATGTAAAGGATTTGAAGGTCTTACTTATATCCTTTCATTTTTATGATAATGCTTACAAGCTAGTCTAGATGGGCTCTAAATCTACTACTTACAATGTTAATGATGGTTATAACTCTTTGTGGGGTATAATTTAACTAATATATTTCAAGCTAAGTAGGTTTGAAACAAATTTGGGTTCCTAAGGTGAATGAATTCCTTTGGCTTCCCACTTGGGATAGTATTCTAACTCAAATACATTTAATAAAAATAAGCTTTCAAGGCCCTTCAATTTGCCAATTTTGAATAAACAATGAAGATAATGTTGACCATCTAATGCTTCATTATTATTTTACCATGGGCATTTGGAATTTCCTTTAGAATAAGTTAAAGTTTCCCTCTTGTCCACCTCTAACTTAATTTTTTTTACATTTTCTTGTAAACATGTTCGTAGGTCTTCATCTTTATTGTATATATGGAACCACATCCCATCCTTGATTTATTAGAATGGTTTGTTGTAAATAAATACAATGATGTTTAAGGATGAACAACTAGATTTAAATTTCATTTTTGAAGTTATCATAAAATCAATTAAGAAATTAATTAATTGCCCTAAAAGATGGGGAAATTGCTCTTGAATAGGTTGGTGTTTTCAAAAAAATGGTGGGGGGTTCTTCAAGGTATCTTTGATAATAGGGTCAACATAATTATGAGAGGTAGAAAAAAAACATCTTGGATCCCCCTTAATATTTTTAGTTTTAAATCTAAATTTTGTTGAGGTATCCAAAAGTAATTTGAGTTAGGTTGACTCAGGTGGAATCTTCAAAAATAGTAAGGTTTTCCCACTTGTGGCCTTCTATGAAGCATTGGGTAAAGCCACTAATATTATTTATGAAGTAAAGGTCTTATAGAGAGGTATTCAATGAGAAAAAGGAATAAATTGATTAATTTTGGTAATCAAGGGTGATTCTAGAGCTAATATTGAAACCCTAAAGAATAAAACAAGTAACCATTAGCAGTTGAAAATCATCATAAAAAATTGTGCTTTTTCAGCATTCTATTTCTCTTCCTTAACAATCCTCTACATGAGATGAGATGGTATTAAAGTGAATAATATGATAAGTAACCTTGTTATGGAACTTTTTTTTTGAATAATAATAATTTTCATCTTTTGTCTCCCTTCCATAATTTTGGAGTTGGATTTCTAAGGCTCTTCCCACTCAATGATTTGATTTGTCTTAATTTTTAATCGATGATAACCATACATTGTAATAGTGAAAAGTGGTCATTGGAATTATGGGGGGATGGAGGTTTACTATATGAGATCTATATATCAGCCCCTTTTCCTCTGTTGGGCCATTTTGGCTTGCAATGGGAATAATAATGGAGAATGAGACTCTTAGGGATGTCCTTGTTTTCTTTTCCCTCTTGAGATTGTGAATTTTATGCTATTATGTATTTTACTTATGATCTGTTACTTGAGGATTGTAGTTTTCTCATCACTTGTCTTGTTAAGAAGTGATGGATTTTTTACTAGGTCTACAATTTTTTATTTTTCTTCACTAAAAATGGGAATCTATATAAATTTAGTTGTCACATTGCATGATTTAAATTTTTGGATTATTGATTGTTTTCACAAAAAATATATTTTTCTCATCAAATGAGTTTTTTATTGTGGTTCTATTGATTGGTTTGTAATGTGTCTATGGATATAAATGAGCAACTTCTTTCATCGATGTTCTTTTTATCTTTGATGGTGATCTTGCATCTTTATTTTAATTTTCATTTCTTTTGAGGTTGTGGTTTATTTCTCAAATAACCCAAATTCTCATGTTTTTAATCCCCCTCACGGGTTTAATTATTGATTGAAATACTCCCTAAGGGTGGTATACTTTTTGTGTTATTTCAAGGAAGTTCGTGTTTGAGCATATATGCCAAGAAAAAAAATGTAGTGTGGCAAAGGTTCATCCTCCTAAAAGAGCACCTAACTCAATAATGGGAAATCCTCCTCTGTGAACATAGTGTGGGAAAACAAATTTGAGATGATGAATAAATACTCTTTTAATGATGTGCACTCTTATTTCATGGGGTTATTAGATGATCTTATGCTTAGGAAATTTTTGAACAATGGGGTTTTAATTGAAAAATCTTCAATAATGGTAGCTGAGCAAACCCTACATTCCCATAAGACATCTCTTCTAAAAGGCATTAAGGATGAAAGGATTCTCAAGTGGACATCAATTTTTTTGTTTAGTTTGATGAAACATTGGGTGAAGGGGATTGAGTGGACTATGTCATAAAATCAATTAAAGAAACAAATGATTTCACTCCTATATTTGACATCCTCAGAGTGGCACAATTGATTAGGGTGTAGATAGCTTTGTTCATGGTAAATAATACATATGCCCATGAGGACATGAAATAATTATGTTTTAGCCTGATGTGTCATCTGGACTAGGTTTGGGATAAAATATTCACATATAATGACATAAACATCCAAATATTCTACAAAATAAAACATAGATCACACAACATGGGATATTCATGGGCCAAGATGCCCTAATATGCAATATATTTAGAAATGGAATAATATCCTTAACGTAGGGTATCACCATATGAGATTACTTAAGGAAGGAATAAATACAAAAGATCTCCCAATATGGGAATGCCACTTTGAGGGGGATACCTTCAATATCCTTCTAAAAAATAGAAGACTCTCCACTTATTTAACATCCTTCATAATGATATTCATATCCTTTATATAGACATATATCACTAATAACGAATGGGTAAACTCTTAATCCTAATGTAAGCCAACTCATTACCTAATATAATAATTTCTTTAGTTACCTATTTGACCAAACATATTAGATTAATATAAAAAACTAAGGGGGATGCATGCCACATGTTGACATATCCATCAACCCATAAAAACCATAATATCATATCCATAAATACATGTTATGCCATCCCTCCTTGACACGTTCCATCTATGAAACATATGAAGAAATAAAATAACATGTGTTCTTCAAATCATTATACAATTGTCATCTTTATCAATCATCCAACCACCCATATGTGATCTTGGTGGGTGATAACTCTCTGAATCCAATTCCTGATTTTGTTGTGCTACTTTGGTTCCATCCATGACCATAGTTGTTTCTCATTAAATTCCATGCATAATGAATATATTTACTTCTATGATTTCATGTTACATATTTGTTATTATTTGAGTCCATGTAGAGCCATACTGATTCTTCCAATGATTCCTTGTATAGTCATAGTGGTTATTTTTGTAAGATGAAGAATCCAAGAGATATTAGTTAATTGTTTGTGAAATAATCAAAACAACTTAAAGACATAACTTTTCAAGCCTAATCCCTAGGTTGAGCTCTATGATTAACAAACAAAAAATGCAAATTGAAAAGATAAAAACAACACTTTTACCTCCCTTAAATATTTGTTTAACAATCAGTCTAAAGAGGTTAAACTTAGCTTGTAGATGCATGAGTCTTTATCAATGATTGTTTTAATTGTGTGGTAAGCATCTCTCCTTGTCTAAACTTGGTCTTAGCTTTGGCTTGGCATGAGAGAGAGGTGATGAAGCTTATTAGAATAATCCTATAGAGTAAGTTTACATTAGGAAGCTTGATGAGATAAGAGGTGTGAGGGATCTATTTATAAATTCCTTGAACTGATAAGGACCATTCAAATCATATTAATATGGAGGGTTAAGGATCAATCGTCAAATCCATGATTACACTTTTAGATTGTGTAAGATATGCCATTTAAGGCCTTTTTGGAGTATGGAAGGCACATTGGAAGAAAGTGCAATCATTAGTCCTCTTAAGTGTGTAAGAGGGGAAGAGTGTGTAGGAATGTGTGTAAGTGGCCATGTCATAAGCCACCTTGCCCACACTCCACTCCATTCCATTTAATTGCCCCTATGAAATCACCTATGTGAGTTAATAATTCAATTTTGATTTTTAGGAAAATAAGTTATTCCAAATCTATGGAATTTTTTATTAGAGGAATGCTTAGGATAATTAATCAATGTGATTAATTGGAAATTAGAGGAAAGGTAAAGTTTGTAATGTTTTTTTGTCAATCAAGTATTCACTTAATTGGCCCATGAAGACACTTGCAGAGGGTTGATTTATTTCAAGATGCAATAGACAAGATAAATGATGCAAGATGATCTATTACCCCAATTATGGATGCATCATTGCTATTTTGGTTTAAAATGGTAGTTATGTAGATAAATTGGGTCCATCTAGTTAAACTGGAATGTGATTACAAAAAGTCATTTTGAACATAGTTTAGACATGAAAGTCGTTAAAATGAAGTGTCTACATGTTTCCCTTGTTTGTGAAGGCATCGAGAGACACTAGGAATAATATATTTTCAAATATTGAAAAATTCATCAAGAATAAATTTGATAACGCTTGAAGAATGATGTCTTTACTCTTCACCTTTTAAAATTTTATGAGTTATTAAACTCATATTGATGACCCAAAGGGTGCTTTATTAGCCCTAGATTCCCCCTTGAGGGGATGATTTAGGAAGAAGTTGAAACATATGGTCCCTAAAAAAAGAGAGGAATAATCCAAGATGAAAGAAATGATGGTCATGGCCCCAAAAAGGGTATTTTAGGTTGATCACAATAATTTTCCCTAGTAGGGAGGATTTGATCATGGATAAAAAGAGCTTCCCAGTAGGAAAAATTTGATTATTGATTGATCTCAATGGTTTCCCCCAGTAGGTTAGATTTTCATTCTAAGAAATGATGACTAGGCATTTGATGAATGGGTTAGGGGATAGTAGACAAGGAGATATCTTGCTTCAACATTGTTAATTAGAATTATAACATTTTAATTTTTGATATAACACAAAACAATATGCACCATGATATAAGTCATTGTGATTTTAGACACTAGAAAATTGCACACTTGTAGTTCTAGGTGTTTGACTACCTTGGGACCACCTTAAATCCTCCTAAAACCTTCCTAACCCCTTTTTCCACCCTTCTAACTTAACCAAAGTCCCTATTCTACCCATTTCTATTCAAAAAGTATTATTTGAAAACACCATTCAAAAATAGTTTTTAAAATCACTATTCATGAAACACTATTCAATGTGGGACCCATTTTCACTATTCATGATGACATGGCATATGACATGGAAAGTGACATGGAATGTGACATAGCATATGATATGGCATGTGACATGACAAAATGACATGGCAAAATGATGTGGCAAAGTGACATGGTTGGTACCCCACCTATAGCCCCTTTTTCCAAGATGCTTAATGACCTTATTTAAACATCACAAAGTTCCCCACTTGAAATAGGTCGAATTTATCCTCAAGGGTAAGTCATTTGACTTGGTTTTGCATTTTCACATTAAAATATCCTTCAAAATTAACTTACCTGCCCCTTTCACACCTTGGGAGAGACAAAGAGCCCCCATTTTGGACTTCTTAGCCCAAATAAGAGACTTATCGGCCTAAATTGGAATCTTCACCCACCTCACCTTGACTCACCCATGCCCCCTTGAAAAATGACACCATATTTTGTGGGATAACTCTTAAAAGTCATAAATGAGGACAAATAAGGGTGTAACAAAGTCTTCAATCCCATTTTCAAAGCATGTGCACAATTCCTTTTAAATTTGGACTTGCATGCAAGGTAGGGAGACTTAATAACCCCCATAGGAATTTTCCACCAACCCCATCCTTGACCTTAGGAAAAATGTGCCATACTTCCAAGATGCCCTCTTTTGGCAAGTTTCCTCACAAAAAAACTACAAATACCCCCCCTCTCCTTCACCCAAGGAAGAGGGGGAAAAATTAGAGTATTGCTACCCAAAAATTATTGCAGGTGTTCATCCATTTCAAGGAGGTCATTACTCTTTTATATCTTGGAGAAAAATAATTCAAAGTAATGAAGCTCTATCGAAATTGCCTCAAGACATCTTCATCAACAAACCATCTTCATCAATAAGCATCTAATAACATTGAGTGTTGTCTTATTGCAGGTATTCCTTCTAAGACAAAAAGGAGTTCTCTCTTAATTTGGTCATTAATGAGTGCATGTTTACTAGGTACACACCCTTCATCTTGTGCTTTTATCTTTTCTCATAAAAACTAAGAAAAAATTAAAAAATTATAGAAACATTTTGGCATGCCTAGTGGGACCTAGCATCATCTAGGTGCTCTTTTCTTCCAATTTTTCATAGTTTGCATTTCCATGCTCTCCTACTTTATTTTATGCTCATGAAATATAAAATCTGAATTTTTTTTGGCATAAAGTAAATCTTTACATTATTTTATGTTCATCGAATGAAATTTGAAATCCAAAATTTCTTTTAGCATAAAGTAAATCTTTGAATTATTTTATGTTCATCAAATGAAATTTGAAATCCAAAATTTCATTTGGCATAAAATAAATCCTTGCATTCTTCTATTATCATCTATTTGGAATCTAAAATTTCTTTTGACATAAAATAAACCTTTGCATTATTCTATGCTCATTCAAAGACATCAAAATTTTCATTTGGTTCAAAATCAAGTGCATTCATAGTTTTCTTGCTTAATTAGCTCATGTAGATTTAATTAAATAGGTAAATTAATCATAGATTCACTTTTCTTCTTCACACACAAATCGAACCACTTTCATAATCAACACACCAAAATAATACTTGAGACAAGGTCTGACTTGGATTTCATCACCAATTGGCAACCTTACCCCTATCCAGTTTTTGTACTCAAATTTAATCATTGAGGGTTTAACCAACCCTATTCTCTGGCAGAGTATAAACTTTGAACAAATGGTATATTTTGGCTAAGTCGCCTAGCTCGGCTTCAGGTTCATAAAGTGTGGGGAGTAAGCCCCTAGTACCAGGCCACATACCTAGTTCAGTGTAGAATTGACTCTTGAGTACCTAAACATCCCAAAACTAAACTTAGATGGTTGTGTTTATGACCTTTTTAAGCTAATTCCCTTCATACTCATTTAAGGCTTAAGCCAATAAGAGATAATTAAAAATCTATGGATTAATGTTCTCTAGAGTAAAATGATTTCTTTCGATTTATTTTCTTTTTTTCAACTACTTCTTATTTGAGGTGTGAGGTTCAACTTCTTCTCTTTGTTTTCTCACATGGTCTTAACCTGACTATAGGTGAGAAACCAAACCAACCTACCCCCACCTCCATCCTCATCTTTATCCATGGAGTACGTCTCAGACATCAAGGTGACACCCCATGATTCTTCTCATATGCCTCATTCACCTAATAGACCCTCAATATTCCCCAAAGGGGATGCTAACTTCACTACCTATTTGGATAATAACTCAATGACCTTCCAACATTACCTTACCACATTGGCCCTTCACTCCCCAACCTCTTCCATCCCTCTCTTGAATCTACCTTATGATATGCCACACCACCTCATGGTGGGTGTCACCTCTACCTGACCTTCCATTTCTCATGCTTCTTCCTCAACTCATGCCCTCCAATAGATCAAACCCAATCAAATGTCTTGACTACTATGCAAGCACTTTCAACCCCAACTAACTCATCTCACATGGAGGTGAGTGTGCCCCTTCCCACTGATACCCTACCAATTGCGGGTCAAACTTCCATCGCTCATTCCTCACATCAAAAAACTAAAAACAAATTAAAATAAAAGCAAAAAAATCATCCATTTTCTCAAAGAAGTGTACCAAGAATAATCAAATATAATCATTATAAACTAACACACAAACACTTTATAAAATAAGTAATTAGTGAATCAGTTGTGCATGTGTGAACATAAAGCATTACTCTAAGAATTGTGGTCAACTAACAAGACAAGATGATAACCTAAATAAAAAGGAAGAATAGAAGAAAAGGAAGGGGTGGCCAAGCTGACTCCATATGCCTCAAGCAAGTGGACACTACCTACATAATCTTATGGACTTTAGTCCAAACGTAGTTCTCCCAGGGATATGGGATAGAAGAAAAATGATGACAAGTAAGAGACTTGATTTTAAAGGAAATGGGAAAAGGTAAACTTACAAAATAATGAGAGCATTGGTGAGGTAAATGGTAATGAGAACCTCGGGCTGATGTAATTCTCCTAAAAATGGGAGTGAACATGATTAGGAATGGTAATGGCAAATAGTAATGATCATGGTTGGATTAGGGGTTCCCACTCATAAATGTGGTAAACTATGCCATCCAAAATAGAACCAAAGGCAAATAGTGAACATGATGACAAAGCAAGAAAAAATTTTGTGGCATAATATATCTCGTGGAGATTGTAAGCCTATTTGTGGAACTTTTTGATTTTTAGGTTGTTTTTGGGATTTTCTAAATTTTAAGGTTTTTCAAACGATTTTTGAATGTTTTTGGGTTTTGGGCATCTCAAATTAATGGAGGATTATGATATGAAAAATGAGATAACTCATAAAATGGTGAGAGTATATCTTGGGCTACTCACAAAATGATGATAGCATGGAAAAGGTGTGATTGAGCTGACCTCAAAAAATGAACACTGCCTACATAGTCCATATGGAGCTCAGGTTAATGTAGTTCCTTCCACAGTGAAAGATATTATGAATCAATAATAGGGTAGATGATACATAAAAATTAAATGGTAAATGGCATAGGCATGAAATAAATGGCACATGATTTGTTATATGTGTTAGAAGATGTATTTTCAAGGATTGCCATGAAAGGAAACCATGCATGTGTGTTGTTGGGTGAATATTTTGTCAACCAACTAACTGGTGAGCAAAATAGGTCTCTTCAACCACATCATAGGGAGATTAGTCATCCAAAGTTATAGGTTTACCACATCCAAAGGGGACAAATCTCTCCTCTCATCAAGGGGAGGTTCCCTATTAAATATGAGGTGTTATATACTATATATATAAGCAGAAGATAACACTTAGGGGTAGGATAAGCCATCCATCTCTCTTTTTTCAGAGATGATGTTAAAAAATAGAGGAGAAAATCTTGGTGAAAACACTGAAGGAACTTCTCTTCTTTCAAAAGTGTTCTTGCAGAAAATAGCAAGATTTCTTTCAGGTAGTGACAAGAAACTAGCAACACAGGCTCAATAACCAGAAGGATGAAATAGAACACAAAGTTTCCACCTCAACTTCCCAAAGAGTATAACACAAAGGATAATGGGGGCACAAAGTCATCCCAAAATTCTTGACATAGAAAGAAACTAAAAACACACACTGAAAATAGTTATGAAAGCACAAAGTCTTCCCCACAATTGATTTCAGGACACCTTCCTGATTACTTTCACTAGTTCTGTTTGCCAAATTAAATAAAAAAGAACACATTCAGAAGATAGACATAAGAACAAACTTCTAAATGATACAAGCTATGATAGCACAAAGTCTGCAAACAACTTGCTTTCTCATTCAGATAAAATGATATGAACAATAATTTGAGCTCAAAGTCTCAGTATTCGCCTTTCAATTAGGGAAAAGTTTTGCTTTTAGTGACGGGAAGATCTCCCTTAAAATAATAAAAGAGATTACAATATATAGCAGCCAAGAAATACTTGGTGCTTTTTTTCATGGAATGGCCCATGCTGTGCATTCAATGCCTTGAATGCATTTTCAGTTCTGTCAGGGGACTGTGTTGAAAACAGGGTGGCTATCTTAACTATGGCATGTCATTTCATCCCATATGTCTTCTCCTAAGCATGGATCATCTGGTCTATCCCCTCTAACATATGTGTAGCTATCCATTTTTTCTTTACTCCAAAGGAGACCAACAGGCTATACTTTTAATGTTTGCAAGCTCAAAAATCTACTTTGCAGACTGTTCCAGCTATCGGAATAACTTCTGCATAGATATTTCTAGTCTTCTCCTCTTTCTACTTTTGTCCTTTTTAGCTTTGTCTCTTCTTATAATTTAAGCTCCCAAGCTATCTTTTCCTCTTTTTGGTTTTGTTTTTTCCTAGAATCTAAGCCCTCAGGGCTATATTCTTAGCTTTGTCGGCTCTTTCAGCTCCTTCTTCAGCTGGTCGCTAAGTTTGTTTTTAGGTTCCATGCCACATTTGAAACTTAGCAGATATTTCATTACCTTAAATTTGACATCCACAAGGACATCATTGGTTGACTATTTCAACAGTTTGGGCGGCCTTCTCAGCTCCTTGGTTTAATCATTTTCTTGCTTTGATCACTTTATTAGTTCAATCTCTTCTTTCCTTTGATCTTTGAACCAATGTTCCCTACCTTCCGCAAGGGCACTTGGTCTTTTCAATTTGGGGCACTCCCATGAACTTGCTAATTGAACATGACTGATTGAACTAACTTTGGTTTAACGGTTCAATAGTTCAATCAGTTTGATCCCTTAATTTGGCTAAGTCCTTTGTCCACTTGAACCAACCACGCATTGAACCTTTGAACCATTGAACCCGTTAAACCTTTGAACCAAAATGGTTTAATGGTTCAAGCCTTCTTCTCTTTGATAAGTGTTTTGAAGCTGTTGAACCTTGAAGTGGTTGAACTTTGAACCTTGACAAATGTGCTTAACTCTTGTTGATGATGTTGAACCTTTGAACCCATTGGACCCTTGAACCTTTTTGGTTCAAGGTTCAATGGTTCAATGGTTCAATCTTTGCTTAGAAGCTTGCCGATGGACATTTTGGTTGAACCTTGTTGTTGAACCAACTTTGAAATTGCCTAAGTGTTGAGAGCTTGCTTCTTTTCTACAAAGTCCATAGAAATCAACTTGTAAAGCCCATAGAACTTGGCCTATAGAGTCCATAGATTTTCTTCCTACAGAGTCCATAGATTCAAGCCTACAGAGTCTGTAGATTCAAGCTTGTAGAGTCCGTAGAAATGAGCCTATGGAGTCTGTAGTTTTAAGCATGCAAAGTCTGTAGATTTTTGAAAAGCTTGAAGAATGGAGAATTAGAATGCACAGAACAATTTTTGAAAAGGGAAGAGACAATTTTGGTCTTGCAGGACCAAAATAGTTCATATATTGTCCCAAAAATGAGTGATATTTTTGGGGACAATAGCTAGCTCCAGTTGGGGAACTTCCTTCAGTTGAAAACTTGGAACAACTGAGGGGAGTAGAAACCAAAATCTCCAGTGTCTTGAAGTATGCCATTGGTCTATGGAGTCATGCTACCCAAAAAAAAGGCTCCAAAAAATGAAAATGAACAACACAAAGTAGAAATAAAGACTATACAAATATACACATGTACAGGTGAACTTATCTGACACTTCAAGAATTGAAGTGCTTCAAACACTACCCATTGTGAGATAATGAAAATGGCATTCTATCCTGATAAACCAGCAAGAAACCATTTTGTCCCCAGAATCAGTGACAGGTGAATGGAACTCTCTACTAGGAATCAAATTTCTTGTGCACTCCTTTTGGTTCTCTCTCTTGCACCATGGAAAGACGTGGTCTCCAATCTAAAAACCATAAATCTTTGCTCTCTTAGTGAAAAGTTCCTTTTGCTAACTTTGGAGCATAACAATATGGTCCACTACCATAACTCATTCGACTGGCTCAGTCTAGCACATATTTTGATTGTCGGCATCAGACCCCTAACAAACTATCAGTTTAGCATCTCCTTTAGCATGAAGGAGTTTGACATCTTCATCTTGAGCAACCTTCAATTTGAGTAACAGAGATTCATACTCGATAGTGTTATTGGTGTTGCCAAACTAAAACTTGTGTGAAGGAAGAATATCTCCTTGAGGAGATATCAACACCATCCTGGCTCCATCACCGATAGAGGAATTGATGCCATTGAATTCCTAAGTCCAAACATCATCATAAACTGATCTTTTATCAGATTTCTCTTTATTAGAATGGAATATCTTTCTTCATTTATACTACACCCTACCAATTCTTCTGATGTCTTGTTTGAATCAATTCCTAGATTGCCATCTATAAGAATTTCATCTGTGGAAACATGAACATCCTCTGTGGTCAATAAATAATTACCCCTACCCAAAGACTCAAACAGAATTTGAGCTACAGAAGCTGACATTTGGGTGACCACATATTTCACCTCCTTTTTAGGGAACAATCTCTTCATTATGCCCTTGACAGGGATCCTTGCCTCAGACAGGTCCATACTTAGTTCTCCACCAATGTCTAATTGCTAAGGATTGGATTGTAGGAATTCAAATTTAGTCATTTGAATTTTGGATTTCTTGACATGATCAATTATGTCAAATGACTGAAATGGACTAGGAAGAGAGGATGGGAGTTCATCCTTTTGGTTTTTGGGAGGGGAAGGACTGATCTGCGAAGTTGAAGTAGAAGGTGTAGAGATGCTTGGGGTACTTACTTTTTTTGCAACCACCAGGTCCTTTGATTGGAAAGGTAGAGAACTTCGTCGTTTGGAAATTGAGATTATAGGTTGAGCTCGCTCCTCTATTCTTTCTTTATCAGCTTACTAGGCTGACTGATTCTTGGACCGAGTGAATACTACGTATGATCCCTCGACTGCTTCACCTTTACTTCTAGGTTTATCTTGGTAATTCAAGAAACTAATGTGGGAGTCACTAGCTAATTCTTCTTGATCCTCCATGAAGATACCAATGTCATTTTCTTGATCAAACTCAAGTTGGAAAGAGAAATCATGCTCTATTTCTAAATATCCAACTGCTGAGTTGGTTAGAGGCACTTCAAAGACAAGGTTCCTCTATGGGGGAGGAAGATGATTTGGTTACCCTTGACTTCTGGCAGCATTGCCTTGATATGATTGGTTTTGAAATTTCCTCCTTGGCATATCCTGATAAGGAAGAGTAGACATACCTTGTGCCATTTGCTTTCTGAGAGATAACACTTCATTTTTTAGCTTTTGTACCATTGGGTCAGTGGTGACTATAGGTGAGTATTCAAAAGATGAAGATGATTTACCTTTATAGGGTCTCTCCTTATCTTTCCTACCAAGATAAGGTCATATTCTACCTTAGTAGCCAAGTCTTGAGCAGTAGCAAGGTCTATGTGTCTAGCCTGTCTCATCAGGAAGCTCACTTTAGGCAGCTGTGAGTTGATGAAGAAACACTTGAGATTCTGAGGTGTCAGCTGGGTGACCATGGGAATCCTATGCCTCAGATTGTTGAACCTAGCAATGAAGTCCCTCATAGGCTCATGGGGCTCCTTCTTCATCTGTGTGAGCTGGGCCAGCAAGGCATGTGCATCTTTTACAGGCTTGAACCTGGCTTCAAATTTGTCTTTCAAAGTGTCCCAATCAGTCACTAACTGAGCTTGCAGATGGTAGAACCAGTCTATAGTAGTGCCTTGTAGTGTCTCCATGAATAGCCTGACTGCTATGTCTTCAAACTCTACCCCTATTATGCCACAAGCTATGCTGAAAGCGGTAATGTGTTCATCAAGATGAACTTTCCCATCACCAAAGAATTTGGGGAAATTCTTCCTTGAATTATGTGGAAGCTCATACAGAGGTGGAGTTAAATTCAGTGGACCAAAAGAGTTACCCTAGGGGACTTAAGCCATGATTTTATTATGTATAAGTGGGATCACAAATTTGGGTGGAGAATGGATAGGCAAAGCTCTGATATCAATAGAAAAAGAAGCTCTACCTTGTGTTGGTGGCCTAGTAGGGCCAGGAGGAAGACTCCTAGTTCGTTGAAGGTGAGGTTGTGGAGGAAATAACTAAAAATTACTCTGTTGCACCAACTCAAAAGCAAGGTCAACAACACCTTGGGATTTCTAGCTTCTGGTATAATGTGGAGTTGCCAGATTGTAGAACAAAAATGGAAAAGAGTAGGATCTGCTTTAGCTTGAAGCTTAAGACTTCAAATTATGTGCTCTTCCCCAGCTGAGTCACCAAAAAGATTGTTGGGTGAATATTTTGTCAACCAGCTAACTGGTAAGCGAAATAGGTCTCTTCAACCACAGCGTAGGGAGATTGGCCATCTGAAGTTACAGGTTTACCACATCTAAAGGGGATAAACCTCTCCTCTCATCAAGGGGAGGTTCCCTATTAAATATGAGGCACTATATACTATATATATAAGTAGAAGATAACACTCAGGGGTAGGATAAGCCATCCATCTCTCTTTTTTTAGATATGATGTTAACAAATAGAGTTAAAAATCTTGGTGAAAACACTGAAGGCACTTCTCTTCTTTTAGAAGTGTTATTGCAAGAAATAGAAGGATTTCTTTCAGGTCGTGATAAGAAACTAGAAACACAGGTGCAGTAACCAACAGGATGAAACAGAACACAAAGCTTCCACTTAAACTGCCCAAAGAGTATAACATAAAGGATAATGGGGGCACGAATTCATCCCAAAATCCTCAACATAGAAAGAAACTAAAAACACACACTGAAAATAGTTATGAAAGCATAAAGTCTTCCCCATAATTGATTTCAAGACACCTTCGTGATTACTTTCACTAGTTTTGCTTGCCAAATTAAATAAACAAGAACACATTCAGAAGACAGACATAATAATAATTTTCTAAATGATACAAGCTATGACAGCACAAAGTCTACAAACAACTTGCTTTCTCATTCAAATAAAATGATATGAACAACAATCTGAGCTCAAAGTCCAGTATTTGCCTTTCAATTTGGGCAAAGTTTTGCTTCTAGTAACAGGAAGATCTCCTTTAAAATAATAAAAGAGATTACAATATATAGCAGCCAAGAAAGACTTGGCGCTTTGTTTCATGGAATGGCCCATGCTGTGCATTCAATACCTTGAATGCATTTTAGTTCTGTCAAGGGACTACATTGAAAATAGGGTGATTGTCTTAACTATGGCATGTCATTTCATCCCATATGTCTTCTCCTAAGCTTGGATCATCTGGTCTATCCCCTCTGATGTCTGCATAACTGTCCATTTTGTCTTTACTCCAAAGAAAACCAACAGGACACACGCTCAATGTTTGCAAGCTCAAAAATCTACTTTACAGACTATTCTAACTACTAGAATAACTTTTGCACAGATATTTTTGGTCTTCTCCTCTTTCTAATTTTGTCCTTTCTAGCTTTGTCTCTTCCTAGAATTAAAGCTCTCGAGCTATCTTTTCCCCTTTCTGATTTTGTCTTTTCCTGGAATCTGAGCCCTCAGGGCTATATTCTTAGCTTTTTTTGCTCTTTCAATTCCTTCTTTAACTGGTCACTGAGTTTGTTTTTAGGTTTTGTGCCACATTTGAAATTTAGTGGATATTTCACTACCTTAAATTTGATGTCCACGAGGACATCATTGGTTGACTATTTCAACGGTTTGGGCAGCCTTCTCGTCTCTTTAGTTCAATCACTTTCTTGCTTCGATCGCTTTATTGGTTCAATTGCTTCTTTCCTTTGATCTTTGAACCAATGTTCCCTGCCTTCCACAAGGGCACTTGGTCTTTTCACTTTGGGGCACTCCCTAACCTGCCGATTGAACAAGACCGATTGAACCAACTTTGGTTCAACGGTTCAATTAGTTTAATCCCTTTATTTGGCTAAGTCCTTTGTCTGCTTGAACCAACCACGTGTTGAACCTTTGAACCATTAAACTCGTTGAACCTTTGAACCAAAATGGTTCAATGGCTCAATGGTTTAATGGTTCAAGCCTTCTTCTCTTTGATAAGTGTTTTGAAGCCGTTGAACCTTGAAGCGGTTGAACTTTGAACCTTGACAAATGCACTTAACTCTTGCTGATGATGTTGAACCTTTGAACCCATTGAACCCTTGAACCTTTTTGGTTCAAGGTTCAATGGTTCAATGGTTCAATCTTTGCTTAGAAGCTTGCCGATGGACATTTTGGTTGAACCTTGTCATTGAACCAACTTTGAAATTGCCTAAGTGTTGAGAGCTTGCTTCTTTCCTAAAGAGTCCGTAGAAATCAACTTGCAAAGCCCGTAAAACTTGGCCTGTAGATTTTGTAGATTTTCTTCCTACAGAGTTTGTAGATTCAAGCCTACAGAGTCTGTAGATTCAAGCCTATAGAGTCTGTAGAAATGAGCCTGTGGAGTCCATAGTTTTAAGCCTGCAGAGTCTGTAGATTTTTGAAAAGCTTGAAGAATGGAGAATTAGAATGCACAGAACAATTTTTGAAAAGGGAAGAGATAATTTTGGTCTTGTAGGACCAAAATAATTCATATGTTGTTCCAAAAATGAGTGATATTTCTGGGGACAACATGTGTTAATTTTTTTTCTCCAAATCTGGATGATATATTTGCCACTTTTTTATGAATAATGATAACTAAAATTGGTTGTTCTATTTGTGAACCAAAATCAAGATCAATAATGGTAATAGGATAGGGAAGTAACATCAGGATGGAAGGACTAAAATGGAAATGGAATGAAGGGAATTATACATGGTTATGCCCCCAAGTAGGGGTCCTCATAGATAATGTTCGTAGAAATGCTTGAGATGCATAATATTCATGGGTTTAGACATCTCTTCTCCTTTTGGTGTATCTAATCTATATGCTCCAAATCCATAATTAGCCATGATATGAATGGTCCTTGCTAATTAAGCTGAAACTTTCCTTTATTTTCATGGGTGACATTGGTTTCTTTTGGTTTTCTTTGAGAATAAGAAAACCAAGTTCAAAGTCTTTGGGTTTGATACGCTTGTTATAATTACAACATAACTTGTTCTAATAGGCCTGGATTTTGTTCAAAGCTACTACCCATTTTTCATTAGGTATCTCTAATTCTTGCAGTTGAGAGATTGTATTCTTCCTCATCAATGATGTCCTTCAAAAAAATGTGCAGAAAGGTAAATTAAAATCAATAGGAATAATCGTTTCAGTAAAATAAACAAAGGAATATGGTGTGGTTCCTATGGGAGTTATATGATTGATACCGTATGCCTAAAGGGTGGGAAATAGTTACAGATGCCACTCATAGCCAATAACATTAATAATTTTTTTAAGAAGATGGATCAAGGTTTTGTTAGATACTTCAGCCTAGCCATTGCTTTATGGAAAATAGGCAATGGGAAAATTTTGGGTGATTTAGTCTTTGACATAGAGGGATTTGATGTCCTTATTTTTGAAGGAGCCTTTGTCAACAATTAGATCAAAGGGAATGCCAAAATGATAGATGAGATGGTTCAGGATGAACTTGGATATCTACTTACCTATTACGTAAGTGAGGGGAATGGTTTTAACCCACTTATTAAAGTATTCAATTACAATAAGGATATGCTTATGGTCATTAAAAGTAGGATTTATCTTACCTAAGAGGAAAATGGTCATGGTGTTTTGAGTGGTTGTAATTATCAGGATGGAGTATGAATAAGATTGGAATGATTTTGAAAATGCACACACTTATTTACATAGGCATAAGCATCAAATTTCATAGTGGGCCAGTAATACCTAGTACACAGAAGTTTCATGGAAAGACCATGATACTAGTGTGGGTCCCAAAAATCCCTTCATGTACTTCATTAAGCACTAATTTTGACTCTACCAAAGCTAGATAATGAAGTAGAGTTCCACCATATCCTCTATGATAGAGTGTGACACCAAGTATGGTATGATGAAAGGTACTATGAATAAAGGCTCTTTGTTTTTTATGGGAAAGGTTAGGAATGATAATGTTATCATGGATGTAGGCATATATTTTTGTGTACTAGGACCAACTCATACCATTTAAAATGGTGGATTCTTGTGAGCTAGCCTCAAGAGATGTTTGATAAGGCACTGGTAATCAAGAACATGATTTGTAATTACTATTAATGAACCAATAGTTTCCACTACATCAACAATCCTGCTATTGGCTCATGGTATCTATTCAAACTGAATATGATCAAAGTTTTGTTTCAGATTGCCCACCATTTTAATGTATGGAATGAGTTTTTCATGTTTGGTTTGGTACTAAATTTTCACTTGGTTGATAATCAATTGAGAATCTCCATGAATATGTAAGTTCTTGATGTCCATTGTAATACTAAATGAATCCATACAATGAGTGATTCGTATTTTGCTATGTTATTGGTACAAGTGGAATTGATATGGAATGCCTTGGGAATAAGATCCCCTTGCAGTGTGATAAAGAAAATGTCAGATCCAAATCCTCAAGAAATATAGGAACGATCAAATTAGAGTGTCTAGTGTTGTAATTTAGAAGAAGTATTTTCAAGAGTTATGAATCAACTCATCAGGGAAATCGAAAAAGAGTGGATTGGTATCTGATAGGGGTGATTCTACAAGCTACTAGAAAAGAACTTACCACTTAATGGTATTTTGATGCACATACTCAATCTCAATCTCACTTAACAACATTATGCATTTGGTCATATGACTAGTTAATGCTTCTTTGGAAAATAGGTAATTGAGAGGGTCTACTTTGGCAATGACTATTATCTTGCTGTTAAGCATGTAGTATCAAAATTTTTGGGCATAAACACCAATGCTAAACAATATTTTTAAATGGATGTATAATTATGCTCATATGATACTAATGTTTAGCTCAAGTAGTACACTACTATTTCTTTCCCTTGTCATCATCTTGTGCCAGGAGTGCTCTAAAGGCATGTTCAGTTGTCAAAATATAGAGAAGCAATGAATTTCCAAGTGTAGGTGGAACTAGAATAGGTGGATTGTATAGATAATATTTTAAATATTCAAAGGCCTTTTTAGAATTGATACTCCATGAGAAAGTGGTTCCCTTCTTTAGAAGATGAGTGAAAGGATGGAATCTATCTGCCAATTGAGAATTGAATCACATGATGGATAAGATTTTACCTTGTAGGCTATGAAGATACTCTAAATTAGAAGGTGAAGGCATTTATATAATGGCCTTAACCTTGGATAGATCAACTTCAATGCCTTTTTGAGAGACAACGAAGCTTAACAATTTGCCTAAAATAATACCAGACACACTTTTTAGGGTTAAACCCTACTTTATATTCATGAAACCTTTCAAAGATTATTTGTAATACCTCTAGATGCATTGTATTGGTCTTTGATTTACCTAAGATATCATCCACATAGTTTTCAATGATATCATGCATCATGTCATGAAAATTAATAGTCATGACATGTTGGTATGTGGCACTAACATTCTTGAGGTCAAATGACATCACTCAGTAATAAATATTTTTCCAATGGTGAATGTTGTCTTATGCTGGAATTCTAGTGCTACCTTGATTTTATTATATCCTAAGAAACCATTCATGAAAGATAACATCTATTACCATGCTATGGAATCTTTAATCACATCAATATTAGGCAAAGGAAAGTCATAATTTAGGCATGCCTTATTGATGTCTCTAAAATTAGCACATAATCAGATTCCTTATGGCTTTTTGTTGACTAGAACTATGTTGGATATGTAACCTAAATAATCAATAAGGTAAATAAATTCTATCTCCAATAGTTTCTCTAGTTCTTTCTTGATCAAAAATGACTATGTGAGGATGTATTTTCCTTAATTTATGCTTAGATGACTTAGGCATTTAGATGCATAACAATGCAATGCACTACCAAGGTGGGGTCCAAGCCTGGCGTATCTAAATAAAACCATATAAAAATATAAACAAATTCCCAAAAGAGGGAAATAAGAAGCTCACATTCCTCTTCAGTGATGGATGCTCCAAATTTGATCCACTTGGGATTGACAGGTATTCCAATGTTGACTTTAGTGGTGTCCTCCACAAGCAGTGTGGAACCATCTTCTAAAATAGCTAGGAAAATGGTATAATAGTCTTCACATTCATCTAGTGGTTTAGCCAGATCATCAAGTTCACCCAAGCAAGAAGAATCTAAATCACCAAGATCTAGCAAAGGCCATTCGACAAAGGCATATGGACAATCTTAAACTAGTTGATCAAATATTATTTTTTGTTCTAAACTGATACTTGATTGGCATGAAATTCAGAGACTAGAAGAGGCTTGAGCTTCATTTGAAGAGTGTGAACTTCTCTATCTAATGGCACCTGAAATAAGTTTTCAACATAGAACATATCTTTTTCTTTACTTTTACCCTATTCCAAAAGTGCCTCAAAGAGGTTTTCACTTTGGGACCTCAATGTTTTATTTTATTTTTATTCTTATTTTTGACCAAAGAAGTTCACTTGCTACCCAAAATAGGTGGTAGGGTCTAGTGTAATTAAAAATCCCTATTTGTGATCACCAATTGATAGACCATCTTTGAGGCCCAAGAATTCAATAATTGTCTCATTTTTTTGGAAATAATCTAATGGTACATTTGCATCTTGTTGGTCCCAGTCGATCAATTGAGGATAATAGAGGGAAAAAGGGGGATAGGATGAAATAGTGGTGATGGTATAGATGGTATGGGGGTTAAATACGTTAATTTCAGACAATTCATCATAAATGTTATAATAAGACTCTATTTCATTGTCCTCATTATCATTTTTATATGATTAAAAGAGTAACTCTCAAGATCTAGGGGTCACCCCTAGGTAGTTCGTATCCAATGCCTCTAGGTCCTTTGTGTTTATCAAGTGATATTGGATTAATATATCTTTGTTGATTTGCCTTGAGGCCTTTACCTTTGTAATTTTGGTGATCCATTATCCAATTAGGAATAAGATACTTGTTATTTTGATAAAAGGTAGCAAAGTCATCACTGTACAACCATGAATCATCATTAGCTTTGATCTAATCTTGTTTTTGTGAAGTTATCTTGATAAAAACAAGGGGTCCCTTTTGAGAATCATTCTTTTTGCACCATTACATTCTATCAGGAATTATTTTAGGTCTACTAAATGACTTAGGTGTCTTTAGAAACTTGGCAATGTGGAAATCATTACCGATATTATATTCCCCAATGTCATTATCTTGAATGGTAAAGTGATTATCCATTTAAAGTGGTGATGCAGATGAAGTAGATGCAAAAATGCTTGGATCTACATAGTTGGACTTTGGCATTTGAATATCTACTTCTTTGTTATTTTTAGGGACATGCTCTAAGCCAAGGCAATAGTTATATCTTTCATACTCTACCTCCAAATGTTTACAAAACTAGTATGGCTATAGGCCACCAATAATAGTGACTTCTAACCTAGAATGGGGGAACTTGATGCACTTATGAAGGGTAAATAATATGACATGCATTTCATGGATCTATAGTCACCCAAGGAGCAAATTATATGATAATTTTAGGTCTAGAACATGGCATAGAGTGTCATGGGTTAGAGGCCTAATGACAACTGGTAAACAAATGGTTCCTTGTGATTCACACTCCTCATTATCTTATGCTTTGGTGGTAATTATTAGGAAACAAAGATTCACAACTGAAGCTCTGATACCAGATGTTAGGAATAAAGTCTTGATACTACATGTTAGATCAATGAAATCTATCCTATAGTGCAAGGAAATAAATGCAAAAAATAAGATATAAAAGAATAGACAAGAAAGAGGACACATTATATAGATATTATATGGAAACCTTGCAATGTGCAAGGAAAAACCACATGAAAAATGGTAGATTCCATAATTCATTAACACAACATCAAACTCTCTTCTACAATAGATCCTCCTTTAGTGCTTACAAATAAAGCACTCAATGTTTCCACCTAAAGCATTCAAGTTGTGAACCAAAGAAAACTAGCCTACAAGGTCTAACATACAAGCATGCAAGCCCAAGGCTTATATAGATCCTCTGATAGAATAAGAAATATAATGTAGAGATTCATGCTTTACAGAATTTATAACATAGAGAGAAAATAGATAGAGAGGAGAAAATTGTGCCATAATCCATGTGGGAACACTATTCATTAATAGGGAATCTTGTCCCCCCATGCACTAAGTCAAGCCTTTGAATGACATCTCATCATGCCCACTTGACCACTCCATGTGCATACCCATGTGATCTCCCATGTGGTTTTCCCCACTACACATGTGACCTCAATCTAGCATAGTGATCCTTATCTCCCACTCTCTTATGTGCACACATATGTGATTCAAAAGATTCCCACTTTTGACCTCACCAACCAGGAGCCCACAAATAATTATGCCCCAAAAGCACATGCCCAAGTAGAAACATGTGATCCACTATCATTATGTCCTCACATGATTTCCACAAGCCAACCCATGTGACTTAGTGGAGAAACATACCCCATTTATCTCTCCTCCTTTTTGGACCTTCAAAGATGCTCCATGGGCCATACCACCCACCATGGGTCATGCCAAGTCATCACCTATCCACATCACTAACCATCCACATCACCACCAGGCCACATCACCATGAATATTACCTATGAATAGTGATTCATGAATAATGACTATGAATAGTGACTTCACATCCTAATACTCTCCCACTTGAAGTCAATATACAAAGGCTTTTACCACACCTAAGTATTCTACAACTCGATGCTCATCCATGCCATCTGCTACCCTAACACAAACCCAATAGAAGTTTTCTTTCACTAATAAAACTTATCTATCCTAATTGGCTTTGTCAACATCTTCTCCTTCATAATAGATTGCAACATTGAAGCAAAAAATCACTTCTCCACTCCATAGACCAATCCTTCAATGGGATTCTACCATGAACTATCTCACAATTCTCAGTGCTTGGGAATATCCAATCTAGTGCTTACCATGGCATTATGAGGTTTCTTACTCTTGATGAATATAATACACATGACACAACATGTCTTCTCCTCTTCTAAGACTCTCTTGGGAAGACAAATCAAAATGCAATAAGTGGGGTACTTACTTGATCTCACATCATTATGTATCTCCATCCTTGGTTTGCTCCTCCATACCACCTTCATTTCATGAGTCTCAATTGAGCCATCACAATAGTGATCATGTTGGGGCTTGTATCTAACATGTCATAACACATATCAACAAAATCTACTATCTACTTTGGCTCTCCATGAAGGTACTAAATATCTTGTACTCCCTCAACATGTCTACTGGTAACCCATACATTGACTTCTTCAAACTGCAAACTAAAACACCTTTACCTCAATTTTTTCTTTATCTCTCCTCGAGAGAGATCACCATTGAGGAATCATGTTGTTCTAACTACTTGAGCAACAACTAGTACATTTAGTACTCTTTGATAGTAATGAATAAATAAGATTACATAGAAGTCAATACCAAACTTTTCTTCATAGCCTCCAAGCTGTCAACATGATATAGGTGGACCAATCATAGCTCCAAGGAAGTCACCATGTTACTCAGTGTATCAATGCACCTACCAAGTTTTTGAGCCTCAAGAATGCATCCAAAATACATCATGATCTACCAAATGTTTCCAAAACACCAACTCATGTGCCTTAAGTGTTAGTACATGCATCAGTTTACCTGAATAATCAACACAACACTCTATCACCTTGAGTCATATTATCAACACCAACCTTATCCTTATGAGAACACCAGGTCTCACTTGTTCATCTTCATATTCCTCTTCCTTAACCACTTCAAAATAGGTACAATGTTAAGTTTCTCTGTAATTCCTTCTTTTTCATGGATTTTTCTTTGTCTTCAACATCTTGGCTAGCAACATGTGGTCAATAGGATACCACATCAACACCTCTTATTTTTGTTTCCAAGAACCACAATGTCATGCCTTGTTCTCTACCTACTCCAAAGGACTCTAACTTACTCCTCAAGCTGTAGAGGTGCTTCTCCATAAATAAGATAACTATGTAGGCTACTAACTTATCTGACAAAGATTTTATAGATTTATCTTTAGCTCTCCTATGGGTTTCTCCTCATCAACATGAAGAGATCAGGATCTTCACCAAGAGATCCTCCACTTTGATCCATAAATAGATACCTACCAAAATAAAACACCTACTTTTTTTCCTTCTTTAATTTCTATGTCTCTCCTGATATCACAATAACTTCATCTTGCACACAACCATATAACAACATAAAATACTCACACATGGAGTTTTTAACCTAGCTCTAATACTAGATGTTATGAATCAAAGCTTCACAACCAAAGATCTGATACCAAATGTTAGGAATCAAAGCTTCACAACCAAATCTCTAATACTAGATGTTAGGAATAAAGTCTTGACACTACATGTTAGATCAATGAACTCTATCCTATAGTGCAAGGAAATAAAGGCAAAAAATAAGCTATAAAAGAATAAAAAAGAAATATGACACATTACACAAGGATTACGTAATAACCTTATAATGTGAAAGGAAAAACCATAGGCAAAATGACAGCTACAAAAATTCATTAACACAACATCAAAATCTCTTCTACAATATCTCCTCCATATAAACTCATTCAATGCTTACAAATAAAGTACTCAATGCTTCCACTTGAAGCATTTAGGTTGTGAACCAAAGCAAACTAGCCTATAGGATCCAACCTTCAAGCATGCAAGCCATGGATCCTATAACAAGATGAGAAATACAATGGAGAGATTCATGATTTATAACATTTACAACATAGAGATAAAATAGAGAGAGAGGAGAAAATTATGCCATACTCCATGTGGGAGCACTATTCATTAATAGGGAATCTTATGCCCCCATGTGTCAAGTCAAGACTTTGAATGGCATCTCATCATGCCCACTTAACCACTCCATGTGTACACCCATATGTTATACCCCACTCCACTTGTGACCTCAATATAACATAGTGATCCTTGTCTCCCACTTTCTCATGTGTACAAATGTGTGAATCAAGATTTCCACTTTTGACCTCACCAACTAGGATCCCACAGACAACTGGGCCCCATAAGCACATGCCCAAGTAAAAATATGTGATCCACTATCATTATGTCCTCACATGCTTTCCATAATCCAACCCATGTGACTTACTATAAAAATGTGCCCCATTTCTCTCTTCTCCTTTTTTAACCTTCAAAGATGCTCTATGGGCCATACCACCCACTATGGGTCATGCCAAGTTATCAACTAGCCACATCACTAACCATCCAAATCACCACTAGGTCACATCACCATGAATAGTGCATTTGAATAGTGATTCATGAATAGTGACTGTGATATAGTGATTTTGCATCCTAACAGTAATGGTATCTAGATGAATATCTTTGGCCATGTAGCCCTAGTGTTTGACTAGATTTAAGGTGATAATTTTGAGCTCTAAACCATTTTTATGAGGACTCATTTTATCTTGTGGTGAGAAATTATGGCCTCTATGTATTATGGGTTTTTATTAAAAGGTCTAAGGGATGACATGTTTATTTGATTAAAAGTAAGTTATTGGTGAGGAGCCAAATGACTTAAAAGATTTTGAAATTTATCAGTTACAATGTCACTTAGGACATTTGACTGGCTCAAAAGCATATTTAATATATTCTTATGGATGCCAAACATATGTAGGAGATCTAAAATAGAAATCTCATAGGTGTCGTTTGTAATTTTTACACAATATCATCGGGTTTATCATTGATGGGAGAACTTGGATTAGTATTTTGAGGTGGATGACATTGAACAAGATGATTGGAATAATAAGGTAAAGGAACTTGAATGGTAACCTTAAGATGTCAAGTTACAACTGTGTAACCTCAATTTGGTGAGGGGTTACTGTAATTAGAGGAAGGTGTCTGAGAACCTAGAATGGTAATAGTTGGTCATTGATTAGTGTTAAATATATTATGAACTAAAGGAAGATTAACAACAAATGGAGGTGGAGGTTCGATAATGGATACATAAAGTCAGAGCTTTTGATTGGCAGTGGGTTTGATCTTAATGATAGCTACGTGTCTACTTATAATGCGACCTACAATATTGTAGTTATAAGGCATAGTATTTTAGTTGAATTAATTGGTATGGGTATCATGGCCTTGATTCTAATTCTATTGTTGTTTATTTTATCTTTGATACTAATTGTTCAAAAACCTATTTTAGTTCTGGTTGGTAGTCTATTTCTATTTCTAGTTTTGTTGTTGGAGTTATGTTGTGGAAATGGGTTTTGATACATGCCAATATTTTGATTATATGTTGTAGCCATATTATCTAACTCTATTTTTCCATTTGAAATCAAGTCTTGAATGAGATATCAAGCCACACACATCTATGAATAGAATGACCTACTAATTAATGATAATCATAAAAATCATTCTCCCAGTACCAATCTAGTTTAGGCTAGCCCTCAAGAAAAGGTTTTAGTATAGGACAAGGGATCATACTAGATACTATGAGCTTTTAAAATACCATCTCTATTGGCTCACCAAGATTTATAAAAGTTATATCTTGATAATGATTTATTCTTGGAGGTGGCCTTTGTAAAGTGAGATGTTGAGTAGGAGGATTTGCTTGAACAGGTGGTGGTTTCACCATTTTTACATGTCAGGATTTTGTTATACCATCCCTTACAACATTTCAATTCCTATTGAACTATTTGAGATTTTATATAATACTTGTTTGCACTGGTACATTAACTTTTGCCTAGTTATTGTTCTAAGTTTGGTTTTGAGAATAAATTTTAATGACCCCTTTGTCAATGAGGGCTTACTCATATGTATTCATTTGGAAATAATTTCCTCAAATGTGGTGGCATAAATGAGTTTGAGATTATGAGCTACATCAAACTAAAGATTGGAAGTGAACATTACCACTCATTTCTTGTTAGGGAGGTTATGTAGGATTTGGATAGATAATGCACACCACTATTGCAAATAATTAACAAAAATCTCTGCTCTCATTTGTTTATCTTGACATAAATTGGCCATGGTCATGTTATAAATTTTAAGATAAGTGTTGCATTAACTTCTTTGATAGGTCATCAAAATTATGTACATAATTTTTAGGCAAACTAAGGAGCCATTCAAGGGTTGGTCCTTGCAAACTATAAGGGAAAAAGTGAATTAGATATACAAAGCTATAAGCAACCTCTTGACATGGTACAAAAAACTCCTTCAAATGTTCTTTTGGATCTTTTTTCCCTTTTTATTTTTTAAAAATTAGCATCTCAAAGTGATGAGACAAGGGTATTTAAGGTAGCTAATGCCAAATGGATAGGAACATATATCATTAAACTTGAATTTATTATTTTTATTGCCTACTTGAATGATTGAAAGCACATCTTTGACTTCCAACAAATCCTAGAAGGTAGGATTAGAGTGTAAAGAAGTGAGCACATTTTGTTGGGTATTTAATGGCAAAGTGTTTTGGCCTATGAAAAGAGGTGGAATGGAATATTGGTTAAACTAGTTATGATTGGTTCTACCAGTAGTATGTATTATTTAGGTAGAGTTATATTACTGATATGGGACTTGATGTTGGTATGGTACTTATGTTTGGTTATGATGTTAATTTGGAGGAAACTGAGGCTTGAACAGAGGAATGGTTTATTTAACACTCAATAGTACTTATTAGGAATGGATGGGAATCTACTATCGATTAATATGAACCTATTGTGTAGGGGGAATTTGTTATTGGTACAATACATATTGATGGATTGAAGAAGCCCCTTGTTGGATGGAAGTGATAAGTGCTGACTAATGGAACTACATTATTATTTAGACAACATTGGTTGGGGGTTGGTTCACCCTTGTTGTAATGGAATATTGTTAGCCACTTTCTGAGGTGGGGGTTTAGTTGGAATTTGTTGAAATGGAGGAATGGTTACCCCCTATGGAGGCAGAGCATTGTTTGCCACCTATTGAGGTGGAGTATTTGGAATTGGTTATTGTGGTTCTAGTGTGTTTACAACTTGTTACAAGGTATTTATAATGTTTAAATAAAAAATTATTGGAGAAGATGAAATAACATTATATTTTACCTTGGATGGTATTCTATGTAGATTAAAATATGTTATTTAGGAGCTATCCACCACTTGTTGGCTAGAATCCTCAAAGAGATCTAAATCAGGATTAGTTGCTAAGTTGGAATCTGTAATGGTTGTAATAAACATGTATGAAACTAGGGTTTGTTTTGAAAATGGATTTAGATTATACATAGGATAATTGGAAAAATCCAATGGTTATTCTATTAAGAGACTGGATTATACCAATGTAGTATTTTACACTTTTAATACAACTAATGAACTAGCTAAAGTAGCCATAACTAGATTAGCTTGTTGTATTTTTGATGAAATAATTTGGATTTGTGTGGGAGGAACAAATTTTTGACCTTTCCCTTTATTTTACATCACTATGGCTTGATTAAAAGTTTGGTTTTATCTAGTAGTTACTTGGTTATCTACCAAAGCTAGAGGTGTTTTTTTAGGAGTTCTAACCAAGTAACATAAATTCTCAATGGGAAAATTGGGATGCAATTTGGCACCCATATATAAAAACCTAATAATATGTTCATACTTATTTTTAAACATTTATTGAGTAAATTGGTCTTGTATATATTCCTCATTAGGGGGTGAATTCACAAGATACATTGGATTTGGTCTCGATTCAATATCAAACGACACATGTTGAAGGTATTATTGGTATTGTTAGTCTTATTTGATATTACTTGGTATATTTTGAAGGTATTGTTGATATTGGTGGCCATTTTTAGTTTTGGTTGACATAATTGGAAGAAACGGATTATGTGGTTCAAATTCAGTATTGGATGACATATTAGTAAGGTATTGTTGATCATTCTCATCTTCTATAGAATAGTCATATTCATAGGGGTTGTAAACCACTTCTTCATCAAATGAGGGGTTGTAAATGGCCCCAATATGTGTGTATATAGGCATGGTTAAATATATGATATTCATTTTGATAAGAGGTTTGGACACGTAAAAAACTTGACTAGATTTTGTATATGACACTTTGTGAATTGGTCTAAGGTAAACGTGCCTTGTGTTACTTGAAATACACCAATCAAATGGTATATCAATGTCAATGGTTTTAGAAAGTAAAACATAAGTGATTCTCAAAGGTAATGTTCACAAATTTGAGGTTCAAAGGTTTCAAATGCACAATGTTAAATAGATGGGACTTGGAAATATTGGTATCTTGGTCTTGGTGTTAAAAGCTTTGGAAACTTGATCTTATGAAAAAAGGAAAAGGGGCTTGGTTAAATTGAATTGAATCACTTTAAGACCTTGTAATGTGCAAAGGTTAGCACAAGAATTTGGAAGCTTGGTGTTTTAAATGTTGAATTAGGATTCAAACTTGGTGTAAACCTTAGACTTCTAAAAGGGGTTGACCTTAGCAAAAATTGAATTATAATTGGAACTTAGTTTTGAACTTAGAACTTAGAGTTTGTAATTGGGACTAGAAGACAAATTTATCACTTGGAACTTTGTTTTGAACTTAGACATGGACTAATTTAAATGGAATAATGGCATAAGTTTAACAAGAAGTTCAAATTTGGTTTTGAAATTGGTAAGGGTTACAACTTGGACTAAGTCAAGGCTTTATTTTAAAATTTGGCAGCGTAATGACATAGTTTGAACAAATAAGATAGGTATGGAGACCAAGTTATAACATGTTACTTTGGTTTGAATTGGAATTTTGTCAGAGTAACACATCATTGTGTGTTTATAAAATAATTTAGGTCTTGAACTTGGTTGGTTTGATTTGGTCTCAAGTATAAACTAGGTTTTCACACAACAATCAAGCAACAACACACAAACATAAAAAAAATGATTTAATAACTAATGTAGGTTTACATCACATCCATTAAACCTTTTGAAACACTTGTTGTGAGAGAGGATTATAACATTTAAATGTTCATTAAATAAATTATTACAATTATTGGTAGGTTTTTTATGGCCCCCTTCTCTCTCAAGGTTCATATGATAAAGGTGAACTTTGGGGGTTGTTACCTTTGCACCCCTTCATCAATGAATGATCCATGGAAAAAGAGGCATTTAAGAAGTAATCTAAGATTAGACCATTCATGATAGGGACTTATCCCTTCGTAACCACTTCATTTGTAAGGGTCCCAAAGAAGTGCTACCAAATTTGAGATTTGTTTACTATTTTACAATGGGATATCTAGATGGTTCCTATATACCTCATGGTACATGGGTGAAAATCCATAAATGAAGAAGTTCAATCTCATTTCCAATATTTATCCTTTAGAGGGTACCATATATTAACCTTGGATATTGGAAATAACTCCTCGGGGTTCAATTTCCTCACATTACTTTATGCAAGCACAAAGCTAAGTCTTCATGATGAAAATGTTCCTCAATTTTTATACCCCACCATATAAGTGGGGTTTGGTACTATCAGGTGAATATTTTGTCAATTAGCATACTGATAAACAAAATAGGTTTGATCAACCATAATAGGAAGATTGGTCAGTGAAATGTGTAGGTTTACCACATCAAAAGGGGACTAATCTCTCCTCTCATCAAGGGGAGGTTCCCTATGAATACACAGGAGCTATATACTATATATATATATAAGTAGAAAATAACACTCAAGGGCAGAATACATCATCCATCTCTCTTCTTTCAGAGATGATGTTAACACACAAAGGAGAAAAATCCTAGTGGAAACACTGAAGGCACTTGTCTTCTTTCAGAAGTCTTCTTACAGGGAAAAACATGATTTTCTTTCAGGTAGTAAAATTACCTGGTGAAAAAAGGGCATAGTAACCAACAGGATGAAACAAAACACAAAGTTTCCACCTATACTGCCCAAAGAGTATAACACAAAGGATAATGGGAGCACAAAGTCATCCCAAAATCCTCAACATAGAAAGAAAAGAAAAACACATGCTGAAAACAATTGTGAAAGCACAAAGTCTTCCCATAGTTGGCTTCAGGACACCTCCCTAATTACCCTCACTAATTCTACTTGTCAAATTAAATAAACAAGAACACATTCAGAAGATAGACATAAGAATAATCTCCTAAAATGATACAAGCCAAAATAGCACAAAGTTTGCAAACAACTTGCTTTCTCATTCAGATAAAATGAAATGAAATTACAATCTGAGCTCAAAGTCTCATATTCTTCTGTCAATTGGGTAGAGTTTTGCTCCTGTAAAAATGAAAAGTCTCCTTTACTAATAAGAGAAATTATAATCTTATAGCAACTACGCAATGCTTGGTATTCTTTCCCATGGGATGGCCCATGCTGTAGTCAACGTCTTCAATGTGCCTCCAGTTTTGTCTAAAGGGACCATGCTGGGAATAGTGTATTGCCATAACTATGGTGTGTCCATTCTTCTAATATGTCTCTTCTTAGTATGGACTGTCTGGTCCTTTTTATGATATATGTGTAGCTATCCAATTCACCATTACTTTATGGAAGAAAAATAGGTTTGCATCCTTGATTTTGTTCGCTCAAAAGTCTAAGTCTACTTGATCCACTGTTCCACTTACTGGAAATAACTCTTTTGAAAATATTTTTGGTCCTTTGGTCTCACTCCTCTCTCCCCTGTAGCAATTTGAGTCTTTGGGCTCTCTTTTTAATCAGTCACTTGATTCTTCCTTTAAATTTCATGCTTTATTTGAATTTCCATAGATATTCCCTTTAAATTTGACATCCACAGGACTATCAATGGTCGCTAGCTACTTGAACCATGTTGAAACTTGAACCTGTGAACCTATGAAAGTTCATTAGTTCATTCAATCTCTTTTGTTCCATCGCTTCTTGGTTCAATCACTTCCCTGTTCCTTGGTTGAACCATCTGTTGAACCACTTGTTTGCTACTTTTTTCCTTGACTAAGGCCACCTTTAAACCTTTGAACCTATGAACCATTGAACTTTGAACTCTTTCGGTTCAAGGTTCAATCGGTTCATTGGTTCATTTTGTGTCTCACTCAATCATTGATTCCTTTATCTTTCTAAGCTCTGGTTGAACCTTTGAACCTATGAACTCGTTGAACCTTTTGGTTCAACGGTTCAATCAATTCATTCAGTTCATCCTTTGAAGCCCTTTTTGTCTAAGTCTTTAAAGGTTCCTTTCTGCACCTTTGTTCAGCCTTTGGAACATCCTGAAGGGAAGGTGTCCCTTTGGGCTTTTAAAATGATCCTTTCTCTATCGTCAAGTGCCCCTCGCAAGGGTACCTATCCTTCGAGATTTTTTGGGCAGACTTCAGGCTTCAACTTCCCCAGCGGGTTCTTACTTCTTCGATAGGCTTTTGGCTTTTGGGCTTTTTTCGTCGGGCAAAAAGCCGGAAAGAATTCCTTCAGACAAAATGTCCAAAGGAAAGATTCTGTTACTTAGCCATTTGTTCTTTTCCATTTCTTCAGACTTTCTCTCTGAGTGAATTCCTTCAAACAAAAAGTCCAAAGGAATTTTACCTTAAACATTTTTCCAAGAAAAATCTTCCCAAAAGAATTCTTTCAGTCTTTTTTACTTAGCCATTTTCTTGAGTGATTTCCAACTTTTATCCGCTTTTGCTCACTGCCCTCTGCAAGGGCACTTGTTCCTTTGGCTTTGGGGCAGCCCCTTGAACCTACCGATTGAACCAACTTTGGTTCAATGGTTTAATGGTTCAATCGATTCATTCTTTGTTATTTAGCTAATTCTTTTTAATCTTTTGCACCAATCACATTGAACCAATTGGTCATTGAACCCGTTGAACCATTGAACCAAAGTGGCTCAAAGTTCAATGGTTCAAGCCTTTGTTCTTTATCATTTGCTGATTGAACTCTTTTGATTGAACTGAGGTGTTGAACCAATCTTGGAAATGACTAAGTGTTAGAAACTTGTTCTTTTGATTGAACTCGCCTACAAAAGCCTTTTAACCTATTGAACCTACTAATCCCTTTACTAAAAAAGTTTAAAAAATGAGGAATTTGAAAGCTCAGAACAAACTTTGAGAAGGGAAGAGATAAATTTTGGTCTTGTGGGACCAAGATAGCTCATATGTTGTTCCAAAGTGAGTGACATTTTTGGGGAACAATAGCTGGCTCCAGTTGGGGAACTTCCTTCAGATGAAAACTTGGAATAGCTGAGGGGAGTAGAAACTAGAATCTCTAGTGCCTTGAAGTGTGCCATTGGGCTACGGAGTCATGCTACCCAAAAAGAAAGGCTCCAAAAAATGAAAACAAAAGAACAAAACAGAAATAAAAGACTATACAAATATACATATGTATAGGGGAACTCATCTGATACTTTAAGAGTTAAAGTGCTTCAGATGTTGCCCATTGTGAGGTAGAGAAAAGAGAGTGCCATCTTGATACTTCAATAAGAAAATGTTTTTTTGATTGAGCTGATGAATAGTAAAAGGGCCCCTCCATAGGAAATCAAACTTTTCGTGCATCCCCTTTGGTTCTCTTCTCTTGTCCCATAGTAGGACTTAATCTCTAATCTGGAAATCATGATTCTTTGCTTTTTGGTCAAAGAGCTTCTTCACCAGACCTTGATGGGTGGAAATTCAATCCACCACTGTAGTTCTCTGCTCTACCAGCTCAGTCAAGCACATGATCCTCTTATCTAGGGTGCTTTCATATGTTTGATCTTCAATTGCTTTAGCCAGTTTTAGTGATGGCAACTCCAGGGTAATTGGTATTTTAGCATTGACTCCATAAAGAAGTCGGAAAGGTGACATAACAATTACTCTCTTTGGCGTAATTGTGTCTACCCATAGAGCATCACCCAATGCCTTATGCCAAGTCCTTTGGTTGTCATCCACCAGCTTCTTGATGATAGTCACTAGGTTCTTATTACTTGATTCAGCCTGTCCATTCCCTTGTGAAAAGTAATCAGAAGAGTGGGAGAGTGTGATTCCGTAGTGGAAATAGAATTGAGTAATCTCCTAGGAAGTGAAACAAGCTGCATTATCAATGACAATTTTGGTTGGGACCCCAGACCTGGAAATGGTGTTCTCATTGAAAAAATTGCATACTACTTCTGAAGTAACATGTTTGGTTGGAATTGCTTCCACCCATTTGGTGAAGTAGTCTATTGCCATGAGGACATAGTCATGTCCAACACTTAATGATGGGTTTACAGCGCCAATGAAATCATTTCCCCATTGCTGGAATGGCTCCTCTATGATCACTAGTTTGAGGGTCATGGTAGCTAACTTGGGCCTTCCAACAAACTGTTGGCACAGTTCACATCCCCTGACCCACTTGTATGCATCTTGAAAGAGAGTTGGCCAATAGTACCTGGCTCATAGGATCTTATGGGTAGTCATAGAGGTAAAAAAATGTAATCCACAAGCTGAATTTTGGAAGGACTTCAGAATTTAGCTTTGTTGCTCCTTGTCCACATAGCGAAAGAATGTTCCATCAATGCTCCTCTTGCATATGTTGTTGTCTCAGAGGACAAAATTAGCAGCTTTCAGCTTGATGGTTTTCCTTTTTTTATAAGATAGGTGAGAAGGACACTCACCATAAGTAAGGAAATGAGCAATACCTAAATACCACTCATTCATGGTGGAGACAAAGAGGACTGTTGGTGTGTCATTCACTTTTGGTTCTTCATGCTATATTCCTCTTAGCTTATTATCAGTAATTAGTTGGCATAGCCCCTTTCAGATCAAACTCCTAGATCTTTGCAACCCAATTGCATCTTTTCTTCCCAAACTCCTGATGAGTCAATATGGATTTGATCGTGGTGTCAGGAATGAAGGCAGTTGTGTGTGAATTCAAGATGTAGAAGTGGAAATGCTTCACTGCCTTCACCACTGCATAAGCATGCTTCTCCATGTTTGATTACTTTAGCTCATGAGATTTGAGAGGACAACTCATAAAGGAAATGGGGGATTCCATACCTTCTTTATTCTGTTGAACCAAAATTGTTGAAAGTGTGTGTTCTGAAGCATAACTGTATATGGTGAACTCTTTGTTATAGTCTAAACAACCCAGAATTGGAGCATGGGCTATGGCAGTCTTGATATCTTCAAATGTCAACTTACCTTCTTCAGTCCAGATTGAAGGTGGATTTTCCCTTCATCATGTTTACAATGTGCCTAGTCTTCTCAGCAAATTCAAGGATGAACCTTCATAAGAAATTCACCTTTCCAAAGAAAGAGTGAACAACAATCTTGCTTGTGGGCAAGGTAAGCTCTTGGTAGACTTGACTCTTTTTAAGTCAATCTTTATGCCTCCTTTGGACACAATGTGTCCATGAAGTTTCCCCTCTATTACTCTAAAAATTGACTTCCTTGGGTTTAAGGAAATGCCATTCTGGCGGTAGCATTGTAGCACTTGTTACAAATGGTGCACATGATCTAAGCAATGCTTAGAGAAGATAGTCAAGTCATCAAGATAAACTACAATGAACTTACCCATCTCATCCTTGAAGGAAAGGTCCATTGCTCTTTGGAAGGTGGCGCTAGAATTTATCAAGCCAAAAGGCATCCTTTTATATGCAAACATTCCCCAAGGTGTGGTGAAAGTAGTCTTATGCTGGTTTGCTTCACCAACTTCGACCTAATTATATCCTGAGAAGCCATCTAGCATTGATAACATCTCTGAGATTGTCACTGTCTGTAACACTTGATCCATGATTGGCAAAGAATAATTCTGCTTCAATGATGCCTAATTCAAATTTCTAAAATCTATACAAAGGTGAATTTCACCATTCTTCTTCCTTACAGGCACTATATTGGCAATCCATGTGAAATGATTTATTGGGATAATTATCCTAGAATTTAGCATTTTTTGTATTTTAGATAGAATAATACTTGATATTTTTGGATTATAATGCCTGGACTTTTGCCTGTAAGATGTTGAATCAACCTTGAGAGGAATGCCATGTCAAATTTTATCAGGCCAGAGTGACTTTAGGTCATCATAGGAGTACGCTAGGATGTCTATGTATTGGTTGAACAAAGTGGTGAACTTGAAACGCTCTTCAAGAGTACAATATTTCCCAATGTTCACCATCTTTGGGTCTTCTTTGGTTCCCATATTAACTTGATCAAACTCCTGAGAGGAGCTTGAATTCGTTTGCTGCTATTTGATGAATCTATCATGCTTATCAAATAGCTTCTCAAGGGAGACCAGGCCTTTGGGAATCTTATTCCCTTTTAGTTGCAAGAACTCCTCACTTGTGCTTGAACTTGATTTAGGAGCTGATTCACACTTTTGAGGTTCACTGCCTTCAAAATGTAGCCATTCAAATCTATCCCTTTGCTCCAAGAAGGCAATGATTTGGTTGTCATTGTTAAACACTTGCCAATGACTAGCATTGTCAGATACACTTGGTCTAAAGATCAACTCAATAGTGTATTTGTCTCCTTTGAAATCTGGGTGGGGGACCAAGAGAGTAGCTGAAACAGCTAGTGCATCCGCCTGGTCTTTAAATTCTCTAAGAATGGTAGAGATGCTAAAAGCATCACAGCTTTCAATTTGGTCCCAAACTAGATTGTGGTAATGATGCAATCTTTCATTCTTGGTTTTGTACAGGGTTCTCACCTGACAAACCACCAATTTAGCATCTCCTTTAGCATGAAGGAGTTTGATTCCTTTGTCCCTAGTAGTTTTAAATCTCAACAATAGAGATTCATACTTACTTGTGTTATTAGTATCATGGAATTGTAACTTATAAGATGAAGGAAAAATATCTCCTTGAGGAGATATTAACACAACCCTAACTCCTGAACTGGTAAAGGAGCAGCTACCATCAAATTCAAGAATCCATACCTCATTTGATACTAATTTTTCTTTTGGTTCCTCTTCATTCAGAGGGGGAGATTCTTGCACACTTGCATTGCACTTAGCCAATTCTTTTGCTATTCCAGCTGAACTAATCTTCAGGTTGTCACCTTCAAGATTTTCAATAGGAGTTTCATGGAATTCATTTGTGGATAAAAAGTAGTTACCCATGCCTTAAGACTTAAATAAAATTTGAGCTTCAGGTGTTGAGGTCTGGGTAACCACGTATTTTGCTTCCTTCTCAGGAAGTAGCCTCTTCATAACACCTTTGACTGGAGTCCTCACCTCAAATAAGTCCATGCTCAATTCACCACCAATATCCCTACAAAAATTCCACCCAAGAAGATGCCATAAGATGCAGGGACATTGGCCACCAAGACAGTCATCTTGATCCTCTTGTCTGGGAACATTGCAAATGCAAATTGGGTGTCTTTGATCTGCCCCAATAGTGGTACTTACTTATTTTCCATGGAGAAGAATATACCAAAGGTTTTGGCCAATTTAAGGCCAAGGGATTTAGCCACTTTGGCAGGCATAACATTGTCTGAGGCTCCAGAATCAATGATGTAGTTGTTCAACTAATGTCCATTTATAAGCAATGAGACATAGAAAGGTTCAGTCCTACTAGGAGTAGCAGGAGGGGTAATGACAATATTGTTCCTGGTGGGTGCATTCTTGGGGGGATCATGTGTCACTTTGGGAATTGCTTGTTCAATAGGGACGTTTTGGTTTTTAACACATTGAACCAGTCTATCTAATTACTCAGGATGGGACTGCAAAAATTCAAATTTAGACATTTAAATTTTAGTTTTCTTTATATGGTCAATGATATCAAATGTCAGGAATGAGCTAGGAGTAGAGGATGGGATTTCATCCTTTTGATTTTTGAAAGGGGGAGGACTGGACTATGAATTTGAAGTAGAAGGCATAGGGGCATTTGGGGTACTTACTTTTCTTGCAATCACCGAGTCCTTTAGATGGAAAGGAAGAGTGGATCCCCGCTTAACAATTAAAACTGCTGGTTGAGGTCGCTCCTTTGCTTTTTCCTTATCAGCTTGTTGAGCTACTTAATTCTTAGACCAAGTGAATACAACATATGACCCCTCAACTGCATTACCTTCACTTCTGGGTTTATCTTGATAATTTAAGAAACCAATGTTGGAGTCGCCAACTAATTCTTCTTCTTCCTCAGTGAAGAGATTAGCATCATCTTCAGGATTTAACTCAGGTTGGAATGAAAAATCTAATTCAGCTTCAAGATATCCAACTACTGAGTTGGTTGGAGGTGCTTCAAGGATGAGGTTCCTCTGTGGAGGTGGAAGGTGATTTACCTATCCTTGATTCTTGGCAGCATTGCCTTGGTATGCCTAATTTTGAAATGTCCTCCTGGGCATATCTCTGTATGCAGGAGCAGATGACATCCCTTACACCATTTGCTTTTTGAGAGCTAGCATTTCATTTGCTAGCTTTTGCGCCATTGGGTCAGTGGTGACTGTAGGTGAGTATTTAGAAGATGAAAAGGATTTACTTTTATTAGGGTCTCTCCTTATCTTTCCTGCCAAGATAAGGTCATATTCTACCTCAGTAGCCAAGTCTTGAGTAGCAGCAAGGTCTATGTGTCTAGCCCATCTCAGTAAGAAACTCATTTTAGGTAGCTATGATTTGATGAGGAAACACTTGAGATTTTGAGGTGTTGGCTGGGCAACCATGGGAATCCTGTGCCTCAGCTTGTTGAACCTAGAAATGAAGTCCCTCATAGGTTCATGGGGCTCCTTCTTCATTTGTGTGAGTTAGGCCAACAAGGCATGTGCATCTTCTATAGGCTTGAACTTGGCTTCAAATTTTTCTTTAAGTGTATCCCAGTCGGTTACTAATCTAGCCTGTACGTGGTAAAACCAGTCTACAACAGCGTCTTGTAGTGTCTCCATGAATAGCCTGACCACTATGTCTTCAAATTCCACCCCTATTATGCCACAGGCTATGCTAAAAGCTATAATGTGTTCATCAGGATGAACTTACCCATCACCAAAGAATTTGGGAAAATTCTTCCTTGAACTGTGTGGAAGCTCATGTAGAGGTGGAGTTAAATTTAGTGGACCAAAAGAGTTACCCCAGGGGCCTTGAGCCATGATTTGATTATGTAAAAGTGGGATCACAAATCTGGGTGGAGAATGGATAGGCAAAGCTCTGCTAGCAGTAGAAAAATAAGCTCTACCTTGTGTTGGTGGCCTGGTAGGGCTAGGAGGAAGACTCCTAGTTCATTGAAGGTGAGGTTGTGGAGAAAACAACTCAAAATTACTCTACTGCACCAACTCAAAAGCAAGGTCAACAACACCTTGGGATTTCTAGCTTCTGGTATAATGTGGAGTTGCCAAATTGCAAAACAAAAATGGAAAAGAGTAGGATCTGCTTCAGCTTGAAGCTTGAGACTTCAAACTGTGCACTCTTCCCCAGCTGAGTCACCAAAAATTATTGGGTGAATATTTTGTCAATCAGCATACTGATAAACAAAATAGGTCTAATCAACCACAATAGAAAGATTGGTCTGCCAAATGTGTAGGTTTACCACATCAAAAGGGGACTAATCTCTCCTCTCATCAGGGGGAGGTTCCCTATGAATACACATGAGTTATATACTATATATAAATAAGCATAAAATAACACTCAGGGGTAGAATAAATCATCCATCTCTCTTCTTTCAGAGATGATGTTAACACACAAAGGAGAAAAATCCTAGTGGAAACACTGAAGGCACTTCTCTTCTTTCAAAAGTGTTCTTGCAGGGAACAACATGATTTTCTTTCAAGTAGTAAAAGTAACTAGTGATAAAAGGGCGCAGTAATCAGTAGGATGAAACATAACACAAAGTTTCCACTTCAACTACGTAAAGAGTATAACACAAAGGATAATGGGGTCACAAAGTCATCCCAGAATCCTCAACACAGAAAGAAAAGAAAAACACACACTGAAAACAATTGTGAAAGCATAAAGTCTTCCCACAGTTGGCTTTAGGACACCTCCCTTATTACCTTCACTAATTTTGCTTGTCAAATTAAATAAATAAGAACACATTCAAAATATAGACATAAGAATAATCTCCTAAAATGATACAAGACAAAACAACACAAAGTCTATAAACACCTTGCTTTCTCATTCAGATAAAATGAAATGAAATTACAATCTGAGCTCAAAGTCTCGGTATTCTTCTTTCAACTGGGCAGAGTTTTGCTCCTGTAAAAATGAAAAGTCTCCTTTACTAATGAGAGAAATTACAATATTATAGCAACTACGTAGGGCTTGACATTCTTTCCCATGGGACAGCCCATGCTACAGTCAACGTCTTCAATGCACCTCCAGTTTTATCTAGAGGGACCATGCTGGGAACAGTGTATTGCCATAACTATGGCATGTCCATTCTTATAATATGTCTCTTCTTAGTATGGACTGTCTGGTCTTTTTTTTGATATCTATGTAGCTATCTAATTCACCATTACTTTATGGAAGAAAAATAGGCTTGCGTCCTTGATTTGGTGCGCTCAAAAGTCTAAGTCTACTTGATCCACTGTTCCACCTACTGGAAATAACTCTTTTGAAAATATTTCTGGTCCTTTGGTCTCGCTCCTCTCTCCCCTGTAGCAGTTTGAGTCTTTAGGATCTCTTTTCAGTCAGTCGCTTGATTCTTCCTTTAAATTCTGTGCTTTATTTGAATTTCCATGGATATTCCCTTTAAATTTGATGTCCACGAGACCGTCAATGGTCGCCAGCTACTTGAACCATGTTGAACCTTGAACTCGTGAACCTATGAATTTTTATTGGTACATCAGTTCATTTAGTCTCTTTTGTTCCATCGCTTCTTGGTTCAATTGCTTCCCCATTCCTTGGTTGAACCATCTGTTGAACCACCTGTTTGCTGCTTTTTTCCTTGACTGAGGCTGCCTTTGAACATGAAAGTGGTTAAAATTTAGGGTCTACAATTTTTGTGACACTCCCTGACATACCTCCATAATTTTTCCTTTTATGATGATACCATTATTCATAAGCCTCGACATTAGTATCATTTTTTGATACTTTGACCTTGTCAACCCTTTCTTTTGCTTTCTTTGCCTCTTCCACCTTTTCTTTTGCCATTGTCTCTTGAGTGGATAAATTTTTCATAGTGATTGTTTCTATGACACTTCATGACATGTATCCATGATTTTTACTTTTATGATGATATGGATGTTCATATGCCTCAATCCTAGTATCATTTTTGATACTTTGACCTTGTCAACCTTTTCTTTTGTTTTCTTTGCCTCTTTCACCTTTTATTTTTCTAGTGTGTTTTGTTTCTTGAGTAAATAAAGTTTCATTTTTAATTGTAATTTTTATTCATATACTTTTTATGCTTATTTTGAATCTTCATAATTCTCTTTTTCACCATCTTCAGATTCATCCTCATGCTCTACCTTGACCTTTATTTATTCCTTGATAAGTGTGATATCCTACAGAGTGACCTTCTTTCTCTTATACCAAAGCTTCATAAACTTCCTTCTCATTAATAATGATTGTTTCCAAAGTATCTAACCAAATATATCCAACAATAATATCCAAAGCATAAAAAAAAAAGTGCAAGACATATTTTTCCACAATGAGCTTCAACTCTTCAAAAAATTGAATCTTATTACCATCTATTTGAATTTTTTTTATATTATTTGTGTGAATATGTAGATAATGATCCATATGCATGTTGATGAAGTTACACTTATTGATAGGGTTCATGGACACAATGAATTTATTCTTTGAATGCCTCCACAAAATTAAAATATTTAAGCTTATTTATTTGGAGGTAAATTATTTGAACCCTTATCCTTTATCTTTCCTTCACCCTCTTCATTATCCTCCTCCTAGAGGATATGGTGGTGGATGATATATTCAAGGGGAAAAAAATCAATGCCATATATACTAATTTGGGCATCAATGCTTCCTCATTTGATGTTTCCCAATTGACTGTGACTTTTAGGGCTTATGGTTATAAAAATATGAAGAAAGGGAGTCTGGACATAATATGATGGTCTCAAATTTGAGTGATGAGGCTAATGTTTAATCTTTTTTAGTTGATTTTTTTTAAATTTCTTGTTTTTATTCCTCGTATAACCTTGTTAAAAGAAGGTGTTAACTTTTGTAAATAGACTTTCTTGATTTTATTAGAGTTTTTGATTAGTATATTATGTTATTAGCTACGTTCTAGCATATATTTTACCTTATTTAAAAAATACAAAGGGTCACCAATAATAAGTGTTTCACACTTAGTGCCACTATCAGTCACCAAGCTTAAAAATGTCTTACGGTGGGCACACCCAAGTGGTTATAGGGTTGAAAATACATATAGGTCATTTAATCTTGAACTAATTGGCCTAGACAACCCCAAATAGTCTATAAATTGTTCAAATGTCCTCATGGTCCCATGAAAAACATGACCTAAATAACCCAAACAACTTCAATAACTTATATGGCCTAAATGACACAAATGACTTAAATGTCCCAAATGACACAAATGATTTAGATGGCCCAGATGACTCAAATGGCCTAAATAACCTAAATGCCTTGAAAGATCTAGGAATCAAAGTGTAAACACCATAAATAGTAGTTACATGGGGTTTATAAGTAAGGTTTATGAAAATACTCCCATGTACTCTTAAAGGGTTTATACACTTTGTAAAAACAAGGGCACCTTCACTTTATAATTAAAGGTCTAAATCACTTTAATATTATAAGGTCACATAAGTTACAAGTCAATGACCAAACATAAAGTCATTTTAAATTTATGTGTACATAATCACTTAAGTAATTAAAATTCAATATATAAATTTCACTTAAGTTTAACACATAAATTTCACACCTAGGAGGTCACTTAAGTAACTGCCCCCATGACCCACTCAACTAAAGATTAGTACGTTCACATAAAATACATGATTACATCGATAACAAAATATAACAATGAGGTAATTTCACTTAAGTTTAAAATATATTTTCCCTCCAAAAAGGTGGATGAATCATTCTCCACCATTTAATTGATTTAACCTCCACCCTATCTAAGAACCCTAAAGTTTCCATAACTTCTCTTTAACATTCTAGAAAAGACATCCAAGACCGAAGAAAATTGATTTGTACCTTTTCATAAGAAGGATAAGAGAGAAGACGAGAGGGAGGGATTCATCCATGAATTATATCCACTCTTTAAGTTGTAGTAATGGTTTTCATGGAGCCCAAGCTTGACAAGCTTGCCATGGAAGTAAAGGGTTGACTAGTCTAGGTTTTCTTTATCTAGCATAGGATTTATAATACTTTCAATTCTTAACATGGAGTAAAAGTCCTTAAGGCTTATTATCTTATAGATAGGTTTACATGATTATGTGTTTCTTACATATTTTTAATTAAAATGGGTTTTTGTAGGTGTTATCAATCATGACATTTACACATGGCATTGCTTTCTTTAAACATAACCTATTTTTTTCATTTGTTCTATAATAAAAATGTCTAAAATATAAATAATGCATGTTTAAAGTGGTTAACTTGTGGGTGTGGATGGTAACTACATGCTCACCCACTACTTAGTTGATCACCCTAAGACCTTACATATAATAATTAGATCTTATGCCCTTACCTCACCTAATCAGATCACATCAGGTTATATGGATGGTCCCCTCACCTGCCAACCTTCGTAAGGCACACAACTTAGGCTACATAGCACATTATTTCCATAAAAAATGTAATCCCAACTTCAAAACCTAAACACACACCCAAGATAGATAAGGATTGACCCTATGAACATGGTTCAATAGTTATGGTACAGACCTTATGGCATAACTCATTTTTACCCCTTAACAAGCTTCCAAAGAAAATACATCCCATATGGGCCTCAAGACCTGGGTTTTACATTACACCACTACTTACCAATCGAGTTAGAGTAAAAAATTCACTAAGCATAACTTATATAGGATTATCACACTATTAAGACCCATTGGGACACTTGTCCTAACCTCCCCTCACTCCCTTCAATCTTCCCTTAGGACCTAACAACCTACATAACATCCCAACTCACCACTAACCTATTATAAATAGGCATAATCTCAAATCAACTAAGCTAAGTTCCTTAACATGTCATTAATAACTTGCCTAACCCATCATAATGGTAAAAACTTAGGACAATGTCAACCATAGGACATGGGATGGGTATGACCATTAAATTAGTTTGAACCCAATATGTGAATGCAAGGTAAGAAGGGTGTGCCCACTTGGGCTCAAAGTGTAACACCATCCCATGAAATTAATTCCACTATATAAGGGACATGGTTCTTTAGGGGACATCACTGTCCCCATTAACAATAGTTTCCCTATCTACCAAGATCAAGACTTGATTAATGTAAGCCCTGACTAGAAAATTAGGAAGTTCATGACTTGCACATAGGTCCATGGATGTCCAAAGGCACAAGAGGCTAACCCAATCCCTTGGCCTGAACCCACATCAAAGTAAACTAATTTATGCCATTGACTAATTTTAAAAATTCATAAGATTAACCATAAAATTTTCTAAAATACTAGAAGCAAGACTAAAATTTTCTAGAACTTTTAGATTTATTCAAAATTAATTTAATCATAATATAAATTAATAAATTGGATTTTTTTTTTTGAAATGCAATAATAAAAATACTATGACTTTATCAAATAAACAATTAAAATTTCCTAGACTTAGATATTATAAAAATATATAATGAACAACCAAAATTCATTGTCAAAATTGCATAATTTCCTAAATTTAATCTATAGCATATTAAAATTTGCTAACATGAAAATTCCGTGACAAAACTCAAATTAAAATTATAATAAATTTGATAATTTATCCTTTAAATTTTATACCATCCAAATATTATATAAAATCAAATTCAACCCTAAAATTTCACCCATATATTTCATAGTGTTTATAATTAATTTAGGTCATCTTAAATTCATATATAAGAAAATTGTTATTAATCGGTCAAAAAAAAATTGCCAAATTTCTATTGATCCTTAATTTAAAATTTACCTACTTTAATATTTAAAAAAGAAATTCAAAGAATTAAATTCATTCCTTATATTTTTTAAATATCTAAAATTAACCCATAATTCAATAAAATCCAAAAACTATATAAACACTTACAAATATCCAAATAAAAATTATTGAAACTATAATGAATATACATAGGGCTAGACATACTCAACTTCGACCATCAAATTAAATGAATACAAAGTCCTTCCAAGTCCACATCAACAACCCACACAAGGACTGATAAAAATTATAGTGGTGTACAATAGGCACTTGGCCACATAAACATACTCACAAGGAACATTACTTAACAACAAAGTAGAGATAATTAATATTATCCAATAAGGTGACACATAATCCTCCAATGGTACAACTATACAAATTTTAGAGAATCACAACATATAGGGAAGGACAAAATTTACAACAAACTAGCCAAGAGATATGGTGTTTGCCTCCCAACTATACCTTAGTCAACCCATGAGCCTAAAGGTTTTAAAGCACATGAAGCTACCACATTAGATAAATAAAGTGAACATATAAAGGGGGAAATATGGAAGACCCATTAAACCTAGTCATAATTAAGTTTGGGCATCAAGTTATAGACAAGTATAAATCATCTATGATTTACAATAAAAACCATAACAACAATGCTGAGATCACAAGAAGCATTATAGTAACCCTTAGGATTACCCAAGAGAAGGAAGGGGATGTATAGATCAAAGTTAAATATTATATTTCTATAAAAATATCAAAATAAATAAAAATCATCAATTACCTTTATGTGATAAGAGAATGTATATATAAATTTGCCACAATGCTCAAAATCTTCATTACCTTTCAAAGCCAATAAATTGTCACAAATGTCTCCAAAAATGCGATGAAACCTTCACTACCTTTTTTAGGTAGGATAAATTCCTCTAAGGTAACCTTGTACACTATAAACTCATTCATATAAGCCTCAGGCCCACTATGCATCCACACCCTACAAATACTAACATATACACACAAGGCTCACTAAATTTTGTCAACATAGTGATACAATTAGCCAATAAACATCAAATAAATAAAAGAAAAATAGATTCATTGATAGAGAGTTTTCCAAGAAAGAGAGTGATAAAATTCTACTTTATATATGCTTAACCAAATGATGATGACTAATAGATTCATTGATAAGATATTTGAACTTGTTATCAAAACTAGTCTTTAAATTTAGAAGAATCTAATATTAGGTCAATTTGAGATGACCACAAGTGTTTATAATTCTAGAAAGACAATGGTAGATCTTAAAGGGTATGTAAAGTCTTTGAATTTATAAGAATCTATGGAGGGATTTTTTTCAATGCTTTGATTTTTATTTTATCATTAAGATCTAAGGTGTTTTATGATTTAAAAATAAAATAAAATAAAATATTAACTCAAACAAGTTCATTAATTTACTTGGGAACCATTGATATTAGGTCTATATGAGAAAATGATGTAAATATAGTAAGAGCAGTGTGACAAGTGAATAGAATTATCCCTAAGGATGAGTATTTTTTGTAAATATAAGTGTGGTTTATACAATTAATTTTCCTTTTATTTTGATTATAATGAATTGCATAAGGACTCGTGTCTCACCCTTACCCATATTTATTATATGAGGAGTGTGAGAGATTGAGTATGTAAATATATTTTCTTAAAATAATATTTGAGGTGTGATGAATTTATTTTTCCCTACTAGGTGCTAGATAAAATGACAATGATTTTTTTAGAATCTTCTTATTTTTTACATTATTTACCACCTTGCTTCTTTTTATTTCATGATACATTTAAGGTTCGTTATATAATGAAGTAGGTAATTTATAGTTTTTTGAATTTTTTAGTTGTATGGATAGAATGATAAAACATGTTTAAGAGTGTATGGGAGATATGAAGTGAGCATTAGAGAGCATTAGTTTTAAGATTCATATAAAGAAATCTAAGATGATAATAATTATTAATTTTAAAGAAGTGTAGTTGAAATTGTATACACCCTAAATTGGTTAAACAACCACACATATCATGTATTTTCATAGTCCTTTTCACAGGAGACTCCAACTAGAGAATACGAGCCTTGTTCGCACTAGCCATGTCTTTTATTTTGCTTGTCTTGATCTTGTTTCTTGGTTTTGTCACCTTTTTGCTCATTACCAATCATCTAAAACCTTCTTACTAGTGATTATATCTCAACCAAACATAATTCCCCATGCCAATCCTATTCTCTAGGTTCTAAGTCTATAGGATAGGAGTGCTAGAATTGGATAACAATGCCAGACATGGTAGTGTCCCATTTTTGGTGCTCTTATCCATTTGAATTTTGAGCGCCAATGATCAGTTGTCTTTGCTTAATAGGTCCCTAACCCTTCTTAGTCCTTCCCTTAAGTTTTTATTTACCTTTTCAATGGTGGATAACTCAAATAAATCTCCCAAATTCAAAATAAAGAGTCTCCTAAATAAAGGAATTCAAAATGAATTTTATATCTATCACTTACTATTTTGGTACACTAAGTAATTAAAAATTAGTCAATAGTATAGCTCAAAATTCTGTATCATACATAGATTTGCATGCTTATTCAAGGAAGGGCCTAGGAAAAAGTTCATTCTTGCATATATCATACATGTTGATTATGAACGTTCCCTAAGGGATAACTACATTTTATTTGAGACCTTATTTTGAGGGTTAATTTAGGCAATGATCAAGACAGTAGGGGTTCTAGATCATGCAATCATACTTCCCTTAACCTAGTTTTTTACCCATTTGTTTTTGATGTGTTTCATTGTTTTATGTGTGTAGGTAAACCTAGGGTTTTAAAAGAAAATAGGTTATTGTGATGAACCTCCTACAGCGATTTACCTCTTACAACAGATTTAATCAAAATATGCCAAAATAAAATAACTCTTACCAATAACAGAAACACAGAAAGCTTATATTGATCGCAGGCCTCTTCGAGGGGGCAACCTCCTTTGAGCAAGCTCAATACAATGAATTCGTGGATGCCTTTATTCGGCCTTAACACTTACTTATATACTAACTCTATTCTAACAACTACTACTTCCCCTTGTATGTGGGATAATTCGAATAAGCTCTAAGGGACGACTTACAAAGCATATGCGTCCATAGCAATTAAGCACGGGTTCCTAACATCCCCTCCCTCTTAAAAAAAAGCTTTGCCCTCAAAGCTTCAAATGTGGGAATTGGTGTTGAATCTGGAAGAGTGGTTCCCATGTTGCATCTTCTGGTTGCATGCCGTGCCATTGGATTAAGACCTCTGTGATGGAGCGGGATCGAAGTTGGCGGGTGCGCCTGTCCAAGATTGCTTCGGGCTCGAGAAGGATGGAGCCTTCGTTATCAAGTGCTGGTAAAGCTGTCTGCACTCGGATGTTGGATCCAAGAACTTGTTTCAAACATGAGACATGAAAGATGGGATGAACTTGGGAGGAAGGTGGAAGCTCTAACTTGTAAGCAACTGACCCAATCTTTTGAAGAACCTTATATGGCCCATAAAACTTTGGAGCAAGCTTTTGGCACCCTTTTTGTTTTAGTGATGATTTCTTGTATGGCTGTAGACGAAAAAAGACCATATCACCAGGTTGAAAGGTACGCTCAGAGCGGTGTTGATCAGCCTGCTGTTTCATTCGGTTTTGGGCCATGTGGAGATTGTTTCGCAAGGTGCGGAGAATCTGATCCCAGTTTCGGAGAGTAGTGTCAACTGCCTGAACTGGTGAGCTACCAGGATGATATGGAAGAAGTGGTGGCGGTGCTTGACCATAAACTGCCTCATAGGGAGTCATTTTGGTGGAAGTGTGGTATGAGGTATTGTACCACCATTCAGCTAGGGGAAGCCACTTGACCCATTGATGTTGTTGTTCTGAAGCAAAACAACGAAGGAAGGTCTCCAAGCATTTGTTGACGATTTCTGTCTGGCCATCTGTTTGTGGGTGGTACCCAGAGCTCATTTTCAATTGTGTGCCTGTGCGATGAAATAGTTCCGTCCAAAAATGGCTAGTGAAAGTGGCATCACGATCTGAGACAATTGAAGAAGGAATGCCATGAAGACGGAAGATCTGATCCAAGAAAACTTGTGCAACTGTGGACGCGGTGTATGGGTGGCTGAGTGCACAAAAATGACTATATTTGGAGAGGCGATCGACAACAACTAGGATCACTGTCTTTCCCCCAGATTTAGGGAGGCCCTCAATGAAATCCATGGAAATATCTGTCCAGTTCCTAGTAGGAATGGGCAAGGGCACGAGCAAACCAGGAGTTAATGTGGTTTCACCTTTGTGTCGTTGGCAGGTTTCACATTCAGCCACCATCTGTTTAATTTTGGTTTTCATGCCTTTCCAAAAGAAGTGTCGACGTGCCCGCTCATAGGTTTTGAGAAACCCTGAGTGCCCTGCTGAGGGGGAACCATGAATTTCATAGAAGATAGCCTGATGTAGGTCTGAAATTTGGGGAAGCACCAAACGACCCTTGTATCGCAGAGAAGCACCATCCCATGAATAATGTGGTATGGCAGAGGGGTCAGTGGTCAATTGATGAATGATGTGGCATAAGGATGGATCATTTACATACCCTTGTTGGACAAATTCCAACCATTTAGGAATGGGCATGGAGATGGCAGAGAGGGAAGGGTGGTCCTCGAAGGTTCTTGAGAGAGCATCAGCCACAACATTGTCTTTTCCCTTCTTATAGGTGATCTCATAGTCATAGCCCATGAGTTTGCTGACCCACTTCTACTGAGCTGGGGATGAGACCCGCTGTTCCAAGAAATATTTCAAACTCTGATGATCAGTTTTGATGCAAAAATGGTTTCCCAGTAAGTAGGGTCTCCATTTTTGTACTGCATGTAAAATTGCCATCATTTCCTTTTCATATGTAGACAAAGCTAAATTGCGGCCAGAAAGGGCTTTGCTGGTGAAGGCAATTGGTCGGCCCTCTTGGAGAAGAACAGCACCCAAGCCAATGCCACTGGCATCACTTTCGATGGTGAAAGTTTTGCTGAAGTCTGGCAGTGCCAAAACTGGTGTACTACACATAGCCTGTTTGAGTTGGATGAATGCCTGATCAGCTGTTGCACCCCAGGTGAAAGCATCCTTCTTCAATAAGGAAGTCAAAGGAGCCGCGATCTTTCCATAATCTTTGACGAACTTGCGATAGTATCCTGTCAGGCCTAAGAAACCACGAAGGCTCTTGAGGGTGGTTGGTTGAGGCCAATTCTGCATAGCACTGATTTTTTCTAGGTCCACGCGAACCCCATTGGCTGAAACAATGTGCCCCAAATAGTCAATTTCCTCTTGAGCAAATGAACACTTGGATTGCTTGGCACATAATTGATTGTCGGCTAACAACTGTAATGCCTTGTCAAGATGTTGGAGATGCTCGGCCCATGTGCGGCTGTAAACCAAAATGTCATCAAAGAAAACTAAAATAAATTGACGGAGAAAAGGCCGAAAGATTTTATTCATGAGTGCTTGAAAAGTGGAAGGGGCATTTGTAAGGCCAAATGGCATGACAAGGAACTCATAGTGACCCTCATGTGTACGGAAGGCTGTCTTGGGAATGTCATCAGGATGCACTCGAATTTGATGATAGCCAGAACGCAGATCCAACTTGGAGAAGAATTTGGCCCCATGGAGCTCATCAAGAAGCTCATTAATGACAGGAATTGGGAATTTATCCTTGATAGTGAGGTGGTTAAGGGCTCGAAAGTCTATGCAAAGGCGCCACGACCCATCTTTTTTGTGGACAAGAAGCACTGGGGAGGAATATGGGCTGGTCCTGGGGCGGATAACGCCAGACTTGAGGAGTTCCTGGACTAAGTTCTCAATTTTCATCTTTTGCAGATGGGGGTAACGATATGGCCGAATGTTGGGTGGAATGCTTCTTGGAAGGAGAGGAATGCGGTGATCTTCAGGGCGTGAAGGGGGTAGCCCTACTGGTTCTAAAAAAATGGTTACATGCTTGTCGAGTATGGCTTGTAAGTCTGTAGGGTGGTTAGAAGCAGCAGAGGGCTGGAGTTGAATGGAATGCAGTTGTGCAATGACCCCATGTGAGCCTTTTTTCAAAAGTTTTTCCATGCGATGAGAACTGATGATGCTAGCAGATCCTAGTAATAACCCTTTTAAGGTGTGCTTCTGACCATTATCTGTGAACTGCATCCAAAGCTCAGAGAAGTCCCATAAAATAGGTCCTAATGTGCGAAGCCATTGTGCCCCTAAAACCACATCACACCCACCTAAGGGTAGGGCAAACATATCAGAGCGACAATTATAATCGCCGATTGCAAGACGCACATTTCGACACTTCCCTTTACATGGAAATGTGCCCCCATTAGCAATCATGACTTCAAAGCTAGAACAAGGGTATATAAAGCAGTCTGTTGCCTTAGCAATGCGAGGATCAATGAAATTGTGAGTACTGCCCGAGTCAATGAGGATTGTGAGAGGGATCTTTTTGAAGCATCCTTTGACCTTCATGGTTTGGGGAGTAGTGACACCTGCTAGTGCATGTACTGAGATCTCAGGTTGAGTCTCTTGAACCATTGGGTCCTCTTCAGTGCCGGGTTCATCTTGAGCATCTTGAAATTCTGGAATATCAATCTCGCTGTCTTGTTCTGGTGGTGACTCCACATCTAGCAAGTAAAGTTTTTGTTGGACGCACCTGTGACCCTTAACCCATTTGTCATCACAGTTGTAACATAATCCTTTTTCTTTACGAGCCCACATCTCTGTCTCAGTCAGGCGCTTGATTGGTGTGGTTATGGTTGTCCGCTGATTCACTGTGTTCTTGGCTGGTAAAAAGGTGGGAGGTCGACGCTGTGTGGAGAGTTTATCTTCTGCTAACTTAGCCAGACCCAAAGCATCCATCATATTTTCAGGTCGAAACATTTTTACCTCTGAGCGGATCGGCTCTCTAAGGCCACTAACAAAGCAACTTTTGAAGAAGTCATCTGACAACCCTTCAGTGTGATTAGCGAGTTTTTCAAATTCAAGCTGATATTCCCGAACAGTTCCTGTTTGACGGAGTTTGGTGAGGGTGCCTGTGAAATCCTCGAATGCTGAGGGACCAAACCTACCCAAAATTAAGGATGCAAAAGTTGACCAATCAGGTTCATCATTGGTCTTGAGATACCAACGGTACCACTGAAGTGCTTCATGTTCCAAATGAAAGGAAGCAATTGGGACTTTGTTTACAGAATAAGTATTGTGGAGGTTGAAGAATTGTTCAGCTCGATATATCCATCCTGTAGGATCTGTACCATTGAACCGTGGAAAGTCTAGCTTAGGTCCACGGGAGGAGTTGGAAGTAAAGGAGTGACGGTCTGAAGAAGACTCCTCCTTCTGCATTCGGTTGAGCAAGATGCTATTCTATTGATTCAAGCCACGCATCATATCGGTTAACTCTGTAACCTGAGATTTCAAGGTGGCGATTTCTTCCTCCATGATTTTTGTGCTTGCACGAGTGGTGACCATAACCAGTTGTGAATAGCCGGGGATCCTTCGCGTAAAAAAAAATTTGGACTTTTTTTTCTTTTTTTTTTTTTTTTTTTTTTTTGCTGTTTTTTTTTTTTTTGCTGCTATTTTTTTTTTTTTTTGCTGCTTTTTTTTTTTTTGCTTGCTGTTTCAGGAACGGATTGTCTGCAACTGTGTGGTTTGAAATATCATCAACTGTGGGTATGCTGTTGTTTGCTCTCTGAACCTGATAAGCTGGATATGGACCCCAGGTTTGTTTGGCTGCCTAAAGGATTTTAAAATTCTCTCTGGCCACCAAAGCTGTCTGAGCGAGTACCGCTCTCCAGAAATTTCTGGCCGCGGGTTTACCTCTTAACGATAGCTTTTGGTTTACCTCACGGGTGGGATCTAGTCAATCAGGTTGGGGTCGTTGCCCTTTTCGCTGGCAGGTCCTCTCAATGGGCCAGCTACTTTGGGGTTCTTGTGGTATTCCTCACAATGAGTTTTAGGGCTTATGCCCAAGCACTTCCCACAGTTAAGCGGATAGGTATTTACCCAATCCAAAATGATGGAACCTGCAATGAAAAATTTCTTGCCAAAAAATGGCGCAGCTCCTGGAAAGCCCTGCTTTGAAAAAAAATTGCGCCAAATCTACCCACAAAGCCAAGAAAGTGCTCTGATACCAAATGTGATGAACCTCCTACAGTGATTTACCTCTTACAACAGATTTAATCAAAATATGCCAAAATAAAATAACTCTTACCAATAACAGAAACACAGAAAGCTTATATTGATCGCAGGCCTCTTCGAGGGGGCAACCTCCTTTGAGCAAGCTCAATACAATGAATTCGTGGATGCCTTTATTCGGCCTTAACACTTACTTATATACTAACTCTATTCTAACAACTACTACTTCCCCTTGTATGTGGGATAATTCGAATAAGCTCTAAGGGACGACTTACAAAGCATATGCGTCCATAGCAATTAAGCACGGGTTCCTAACAGTTATACAATGGCACATACAATCGATCATATTGAAATAAATACACCTAAAGGACCCAGGAACTAGACCGCACTGGAATCCAAAACCAAAAATTGATTTGGATAATAGTGATAGAATTAGACTACAACATCAAACACCAAAATTCCCATTTTTTGGAACTCCTATCCTTTCATCGAATGAAATCTAGATTCAAGTTTTTGACATCTTTCTAGTCCTACACAATAGTTTTTAGCCTCTATATCAGCCATCTCAACCTATTTTTCTAGATAAGTTATTTCCTTTCTACATGTAATTAATTTGGTCAAATTAATATAAATCTATGTTTTACTGCACTTGATTATATTTTTCTCCTTAATCCAACCCCTTTATTGTTTAGGAACTAAATCCTAGTTTCCCAAAAAATAATAAAACATTTGGTGAACCTGACTTACTATGAACAAATCTCAAAACCCTAGGAACCCTTAGGGTTTTTTACTTCACATTTTGTGCAAAACTTCAATTTCAAAATTCTGATTTTTATAATTTTTTTTGTACATTTAGTTTATTAATTTTTGTTTTAGAATTAAAATTATTAAAATAATTTCAAATTTCTAAAACTCCAACCCAAAACCTTAGATTTCCAAACTAGGTCCTTAAACCCCAAGCCTTCCTCCCTTATAATTTTTAGATAAAAATTTTGGATTTTTTTTGCAAATTATTTGGAGTGTCAAAAATATTTTCAAAATATCTATGTCAGTAATTATTTTTGCATTTATTTGATTAATAGTAATTTTACATATTCTCTTTGGTGAAATCAATAAAATGGCCACTAAGACACTTCTTCCCTCTCATCTTATAGACAAATTTCTAAACTTTTCTCATAATTATGATAATGAATGGACAAATCTAAAAAATTGCACATTAGCCAAAATTGAAGAAAATGATTTCATTTACAATGAAGACAATTACTATTGTTTTAATGAGGAATATGATGATGCACATGAAAGTGATAGTGAAGAAAAAGTATATGCATCTTCTTCTCTCAAACCTATCTCTTTTCTTCCTTCTTCTAAAGAAAATAATTTTGATAAATGGGAAAGTTAATTTTCACCTCATTCTCCTATGCACAATATATCAAATGTAAAAATTATTCATGCAATTCCAAGTGAACCTCTCATTGGTGATAATTTGCTTGCATTCAAACCTAGTCTCTCTCTCTCACCCTCTTTTGCTACTTCTATTTTCAAATTACAACACTATAAATGAAATAGAATCAAAATTCCAATGCATAGTTCAAATGATCCATCTCATGTTCTTAACGCTAATTTTTAATCTCAAACAATGATAAAAGAATGTCTACATGATAACTCTCTTACTCTTACTTCTCATATTGCAAATGAAAATAATGCATGCACTCCATCCAAGGATAACATAAATGCCCATAGTATTCCAATTTCACATGAAAATTTAGTACATACTAGAAAAGAATTAACATCTTCTCTTACCCCTCTCCCTAGTGATAATGGAAGTGATAATGAGTATGATAGTGAACATGCAAATGAATATGACAATGAGAGTGAATATGAAAGTGATAATTCAACTCCTCCTCTTTCAAATGAACAAAATTTTGATTGTGATAAGGCACGAAATAATCATGATTATTATGCATATAGTGAAGAAGAAATGCATCTTACGTTTATAACTCTTCTCCCACTCCTTCTCTCAAACATAATGCATTACAAAATGCTGCTTCTACTTCTATGCATGATTCTATTTCAAATGATGCACATGTTAATGATAACATCACATCTTCTATTCAATTAGAATGTGATTCATTAAAAACTAAATATACCAATGAATCTCCCAAGACACCCCCTACTACAGTAGCACCTTTTTCTCACTCTTCACCCAAAGAGAATGGTAGCCCACATCCCTCTACTAAGGTCTAAGTTACCATTCTTCTAAAGGTTCAAGTGAGTACACCCCCTCTCTATAATCCAATTACTAAATGTAGAATTATCATGGCTAAAATAAATGATCAAATTCAATGTTCAAATGAACCACTTCAAGATACTAATATACTATCCCAAGAGATTATTTCTTTGATGCATGCAGTGGGTGAATTACAACATCAAGTACATCTCATTACTTTGGAAAATAAGGCTTATAAGTCTTGGATGGATGCCATTGACTTGCATGGTAACCCTCTTCCAAAGACATTTGTTAAACCTTCATTGCCTAAGCACTTATAGATATAATCATTCCATCAATTTGATGGAACTAGAAGTCCATTTGTAACTATAAAGCCTTTTATAAGTCTTTGCCATCTCATGCAAGTCCTTTGTTTCTACTCAAGTTGTTCCAGTAGACATTAGTGGGTAATGCATAAAATTGGTTCTTTCATCTAATCCCTATTGGTTCATTACATACATATGATGACTTAGAGGAGGCATTTATAATATATTACATAGCAAACATGGGCCCTCATGTTACATATGAGAAACTTGCCATATTGCGTCATAATCCTTTAGAGCCAGTTAGGGATTATATCTTACAATTTAAGACTTGTATGTTATGCTTGATATATAAACCAATAGATTTAGAGGTTTAGCTTATATTTATTAAATGGATTTTCTAACCTATCCTAGAGCATATATTATATCAGATAGAGTCCTCTTTTAGGCACTTATGTTATACAGTTTTAGCCTTGGAGAAGAAATTGGGATTGATTGAGGTAGATTCAATTGATTGACTCACTTTGGATTTCACAACATTACCTCTATCTATAGCTCCTAGCACTCAAAATCCACCATGTCCAAAAAATATAGGAGACCATAGCCAAAAATTCAACCAATTAAGAATAGAGAACCAATTTCCAGAGCACAACCTACAATATGCACTATAGAGAATAACAATAAGGCACCACTATAGTTTGATTAGGAGCAGGATAGCCCATATGTCATATTATCAACACTACTAGATATGAGGTTAATCACATTACCTTCTACTCATTATCGAGATCCACATCTCTTACATATCCCTGGACACAAAGATAATGATTGTTATAGAATTAGGGACATTAACCCTTTTATAACTATCATCATATCCCTGGACACAAAGATAATGATTGTTATGGAATTAAGGACTATCTTAATAGATGTGTTGATAATGACATCATAAAATTCATAACGGGGGCACCAAGATATCCTCCATCATGGATCCATAGACCTCATTCCTCCATGAGTGAGTCATCCTAAGACATTCCTTCATAGGAAACATCAGTTACTCATAGTGAAAGTAATGCAGTTTTTAGGATAGAGCCTCATAGTATATCTCCTATCCCACCTACTTAGAGGGTTTGAAAACTAGTATAGTGAGAGTAGCTTACATATAGTAGTGTAGTCTATGGAGTACATAATGCAGTTCCATATACATATCCAACACAGTCGAAGGCACTACAACATAGATTTTAGGGTCTTATCTCACATAATAACCCACTATAATTAAGATTAGATGAACCCACATCACATAGTATTACTCCAAATAGATATTCAATATAGATAAGTTTTTAGGGACCTATTTAATATAGAAACCCACTATGATTGAGATTAAATGAACCCCCATCATAGGTTATAGTTCTATCTCTATCTATTGCTTAGTCATACACATCATAATAGAGGCCACATGGTGTTATTTCATGTAAGAATCCACTATGATTATGGATAGATGAGCCTCCTGCATAGCACATAGTTTTAGTTACACATCCATTGAGGTTGAATCTTGCAAAGTATCCATGTATAGCTATAGTTAATGTACCACATACAACATTAGATACAAGGCATGTTCCTACATAGCATGAACAGTATGGCCACTTGTTCAATTGGCCATCAAGGTTCAGATAGTGATATAGTAGCCATGGGGTTGATATGGACAAAGTGATATCTTACATTCCCTTATACTAACAACTAACATTACTAGTTTAAAATAACCATACCTACCCAAACCAAATTATCCAAATCTCGATCTCACCAATATCCTATTTTACCAATCCTAAACCAATTCACTTTATCAAATCAATTTACCAATTACAAAACAACAAAGTTTTTACTCACATATAATTCAACATCAAAGATTTCATTACACTTGAACCTATCAACAACAATAAAATAACATCCCAAATACCATTTTATCAAACATATGCAACCTCAATATCAATGCCAAATCAACTATTTCTAATCAACCATTTGCAACAAATATACCAATATACTCCAAATGTCATGAAATAATATGCATTAGTTAAAATCAAATAAGTATCCATATATATATATATATATATATATATATATATATATATATATATATATATAATGAGTTTTCAATACATATACACTAGTACCAAGTACAATCAGTCATGAATGGGCATCAAGCCCTCTATCTCAATCTCACTCTCTCTGCCAATGTTAGTTCCATAATCTACCCTAGCACTCGATGGCCCTACACCTCTTTGAGTTACTGCATGCCTCTTATGATGAATCTATCAATCCAATAGTCGACCATGCTCCTCATGTAATTTTACATATCATCTCTGAATATCTATATACCAATCCATGATCCTCATGATAACAAATCCAAAATTAGGTGGGGGCATCCTATGCCTATCCAACTTAGCTCTCAGCTCATCTCTCTCTCCTACTACCCTAACATGTATAGCCATCACTATAGTGGCCCTATCAAATATATGGGAATGTATACTGGCCATGATCATCACTCGCTCTATCAATTCCTCCTCCCCCATATCATCAGGTACATATCATGTGAGCTCTTAGAGTGTCAATTCAATTATAATATCCTAGTAATCATCATCTCCACATCCTACCCCAGCTTGTGCTCTACCTTGAGCACTTCCTTCTTCACCTATGCATAAAATGTGACAATATGTTAGTTATATAATTTAAAATCAAACTATAAGCACAAATTTATACATAATTTAAATATAATCACTGCTTACATCCCATCATCTAGATTAGCACATGATCCTCATACTCTATAGTATCCTCTCCATCAATAGGGTAAAATAGAGCCCATTGATGCCTATCCCACCACATGGTATATGCATTTGTACATCCAACATCATCCACATCTAGAATATTTATGGCCACATCCCTTGCATCCAAAGGTAATGATATGAGCTTAGCCTTAGTATGCTTTGCATGAGCTCCTACCCTTTTAGACACTCGTGCATTCCTTACCCACACTGATGCTATGGAAGACACATCTTTTGGTACCCCAAACTATCTAGTAACATGCTCATACTAAAATCACTCATATACTCTAGCCTAGTCATCATGTATCTAATAACTAACCCTCATATATCATAGTTGTACTAAATCCTCTACCAACCCAAAAAATCCTCTGTAAGGCCTCCATATGATATCACCAACCATCAATCCATCTAAAACCCACCTATAATGGTCCATCACATGAGATTAGATAACCACTATGCTCATCCACTACTCTTTAAATGGCTATGGAGATGCCCAATCTACCTTAGGTAATCCAATTGGTTTCACAATTGCTATGTGCTCATAAGCCCAACAATGCAATAAAGTCACTGCACTCACCCTGTCACTGAATGACTCCTATGTAAACCTGTAGAGATCCTTGTATAAGTGGGATAACATAGTCCTCCCCCACAAGAATACAATGCCATATACCTCCACACTGTGCATAATCCTATGCATCTTATATGCAATAAATACTTCACTCCCATCCATAACAATAAAAGATGCCAATAAAATAGCGAACCATTTTCATAAGTGTAGAACACTAGACTACACAATAACTAACGATAACACATCACTATCAATACCTCTCTAATGTATACTTGAGGGCACACCAACAAAGTACAAAGATACATGATTAATCACATCAACACCCATATCATGTTGTACCAACACTTATTGCTCACTAGCTAGTAAATACAATATACGATACACATCCTATAGAGTCATAGTCATCCCCCTTGTAAGAATCTAAAAAGTACATGCATCCACATTCTACCTCTCACATAAGGTGGTCATTAGATATAGATCCTACTACACTATGCCTAGGTCACACATGTGACCCAACCCTACCCTATCCATGATAAATCTTTCATTAATAGACAATGATAATAGCCTTAATGTCTCCATCACTTGGACCCTATGAAACTCTCTCATTTGCACCTCACCTTGCATCACCAAAAATAACACACTATCAGTCAACAATACCAAGTCAAAATCCAAGCCAAAACAATAACAAATAGTAAAGCAGTATCTCAAAAAATCCTACCTCTTAGATAATAACATTGTAGAAAGGAAAACAGTACTAGACAAGAGTGTTAAAACCCAAATATGAGCACTAAACCTTAGACATGAGCACCAAAAACAAAAAAAATTCTCAGCTACTTTAAAGAGATCAAAAAGATCAAAATAGGCCAAAAAAGCTGATAAACACCAAATGTTTGAGTTGTTTACCAGGGTCACATTACCACTAGCCTGAACCTAGGCCACTAGCTACTCAACCTGGTTCATGGAAGGTGTTCATTTCCTTAGCATTTTTTTCACTCTAGAGCTCAAAATCTCCACCTAGTCAATGCACAAATGAATTAAGAATCAATCTAATTTCCTATATTAACCAAAATTTTCACTCAAAACAAAATATCATTTTTCACATAACTCAAACCTCGTAACTCCATTTTTGAAACCATTTTTCTCCATAGAATCATGACAATGATACCTTTAACATCTCTCAAGATTCGCTCTCCTACTACCTTATCTGCCTACTATGTAGTACACATATCTATATTTATCTTATACCTAGACATGCACCTTGGTCATCACAATTCAAAACATGTTCCACTCTCAATAACCTTTCAATCTATTCACAACATACCAACCTTGTTTCTATTACTATGCCACTAGTCATCACTTTTGGCTCGACCTCCTCTATCACAAATTTCATTCCTCTCCCCAAAAGTGGGGCATCATTCATATTATTACTATTTATACACTTACACAACATATCCATCTAGTCTCATAAGTGGATACACCATGGTTCTTACACATCAAGCATTCAGATTATCAGATTCAACTTACATTGGTCAAGATATATAGTGATTCAAATTATGTGGGCCACTCAGCATTACTTATGACATTCATAGGGATATACATTCTATTTACAAATACATAGACTATTTAGATATAGTGGTTCAGATTATATGGATTCATAGTGATTTTGGCACATATATAAACTTAGATACCAGATTTGGGGGCATGTACATACTACATGTCTCACACATATACCTTCATACAATATGACACAATTACAAAGTTAGATAGTAGACTATAGGCATAGTGCAGAGCATAGTGTTTTGGGTCTCCAATTTTGCACATGAGGCATGGCATAAATGTTCAATTTATTCATCACTCAAGATTATATAGATGGAATGGCAAACCATTTCATTCTCTTCTTGCACATTGATCAGAGTCCTAGATTACACCCAACTATACCCAAGTTATCACTAGGTTGGACTGCACAATCATCTATAGTGGTTGGTCCATTGTATTACTCAGATCTAGACTACATGAGTTTGTGTGGGATAGATGATAGACATTAATTATGGGCCTTCAAACATTTCTCAGTTCTAGTTCAGATATTCAGATTGGGGGCATGATAGATTTTTCTCTTCACAAACACATATTTTTATACACATTATATATTACATTAGTTTATGTGAAATAGAGGATAAACATTGGTTTTGGGCCTCTGAGCATTCCTCATATTTATTCAGATTTGGTATAGGGGGAAAGCACTACCTTTCTTCTCCATGGTACATAGATTCTTCATATAGATTTAGTATAAAGGGCATCCACTATATGGATTCCTTCTCTCTCCAGACACTATTTAGCTCTCCATCCACTTCCCTAGCTAGGAAGTGAGTTGGATCGTTGTAGCACATTCACCTCCACATAAGAAGGTTCAAGTACGCATTTTATTCTTCTTTATTTTACTCTAGTATTTCATTTCATTGCATCACTATAATAAAAAGAGGGCAAATGTATACACCCTAAATTGGTCAGGCAACCACACATATCATGTCTTTTCATAGTCCTTTTCATAAGAGACTCTGATTAGAGAATATGAGCCTTATTCATACTAGTCACATATTTTATTTTACTTGTCTTGATCTTGTTTCTTGATTTTGTCACCTTTTTTCTCATTACTAGTCATCTAAAACCTTCTGACCAGTGATTCCACCTCAGCGAGATAGTATTCCCCATGTTAATCCTATTCCCCAAGTCTTGAGTCTGTAAGATAGGAATTATAGAATTAGACAACATCACCGAACATGGAAGTGTCCCTTTTTTGGTGCTCCTATCCATTTGTATTTTGAGCCCCAACAATCATTTGTCTTCACTTAATAGGTCCCTAACCCTTCTTAACCCCTCCCCTAAGTTTTGGTTTACCTTTTTGATGTCGACTAATGCAAATAAAGCTCCCAAATTCAAAATAAAGAGTCTTATATATAAAGGACTTCAGAAGGCATTTTATATCTAGCACTTACTACTTTGGCACACTAAGCAATTAAAAATTAGTCAATAGTATAGCTCATAATTTTGCATCACACATAGATTTGCATGCTTGATCAAGAAAGGGCCTAGGTGAAAGTTCATTCTTACATCTATCATACGTGTTGATTATGTACATTCCCTAAAAGATAACTAAATTTGATCTAAGACCCTAATTTGAGGGTTAATGTAGGCAATAATAAAAATATTAGGGGTTCTACATCATGCGATCATACTTATCCTAACCCATTTTTTTCCCTGTTTGCTTTTGATGTGTTCATTATTTCATGTGTGTAGGTAAACCTAGGGTTTTGGAAGAAATTAGGTTATACAATAGCACATACAAGTGATCATAGAGAATTAAAGACACATTCAAGACCCAAGAACTAGAATTCACTAGAATCTAGAACCAAAAATTGCTTTGGATAACAACACCAGAATTGGACTACAACATCAGACACCAAAGTGTCCACTTTTCAACACTCCTATCCTTTTACTGAATGAAATCTAGATTCAGTTTTTTGACATCTTCCCAGTCCTGCACAATAGTTTTTAGCCTCTGTATCAGTTGTCTCAACTTATTTTCATAGATAAGTTATTTCCTTTCTACATGTAATTAATTTGGTCAAAATAATATAAATCTATGTTGTACCTGCACTTGATTATATTTTTCTACTTAATCTAGCCCCTTTATTATTTAGGAACTAAACCCTATTTTCCCAAAGAATAATAAAACATAAATCAATAATGATTATAGGTAGTATATTATGAATCATTATCAATTTTAGCATGATTTTTACTTTGACATATTACTTGTGTTCATGAATTGTTTGATTTACTATGGTTATATAGTTTTCAATCATTTTTATTCAATTAAATCAATAAAGTATGTATAATACCACCTTGGTATTGGTAGATCACTAAATTTATTATATGAAAGGTCATTAAACTTATCCACCTTTATAAAAACAAAATCCATAGAAATTTTAAACTATCCTCTAGACTTCATATTGGGAAAGATTAAAGACACAATAATTCTTGATGCAGGGGCATCACTCATGAAAACAAGATGATTGCAAGTTTTATTCAATTCAAGTCAATAGAGAGTTAATAAACTTGTTTATGGTGTGGTATCAGTGTTAGGAGTCTAAAAATTCACTATGGAGTGCTTTCCACATGCTTACAAAGTGCCTAGGGTGGTTAGAGATTCAAATTGGAGTTTCTCACCAAATTGCACAATTTGAAATTTTGAATAATTTGGCTTTGAATAGTTGTTGTAAGAGGTTTTTAAGAGGTCAATAAGTTATCAAATGAATAATAAGTGTTAATAAGGACACCTTAGGTTTATATACATGTTTTTAATTCACACTTGTATAGAATAATCCATCTTGATGTTTGTGTCAAGGGCAACACTCTTGCAAGTGATTGCTTGGAGGTAGTTAGGGTAGTTAAGGTGGATATAAAAACATGTATTTTTGGTTTTTTAGTCATTTTTTAATGTTTATTTTTAATGATGAAAGGCTCTAATCCAGGATAATGAGAATGAAGATCCTTAAGTTTAAGGGACGCTGAACATAACCTTGTTTTCTATGCATAGATAATGGAAATTGATTGCATTATGATTGCTTAGTGAATAAAGAATCACTATGTGGTGCTTCTGATGATTGGTTTAAATTTGGTGAGTTCTAACCTTAATTTATAATGTTTTTATATTAATTCATTTATCAAATTTCGTGATATTTGGTTTAGAGAGCAAGATAGGTTTATGGAAGTGTGCAGGTGTAGGCTGAGTATCCTCAAAGTAACAGAGGTTTAATTATCCCCAATTTGAGAACAGATTTCTTAATGTAAGCACTAACAAACCCTATGTTCTATAACTGAGTGTGTGTAAATAGTTGAGTCATAGAATGTGGTAAGCAAATAGGAATCAGAGTTTTTATTAAAGATAAAGGAAGTATATTTGCATGGTTCTTAATAATTTATAATATTTACAAAGTTTATAAAGTCTCTTGGATAACCTATAGTCCTCTTAATACTCTTGCAAACATTAGAAAAGGTGACTGTGCACCTTGTGTATTCAAAGAAATTGGTAGAAGGATTGAACAAAGTGGTTATTTTGCATATCTAACACTTGGATAGGGAGAATATAAGTTCCAAAAATCCTAAATTTTTTTTACAATGACTTGAAACCTTGTTTTAAATTTGCAAACTCAAATTTTGAGCTCTCGGGTCCTACAGATTCTTACAAGCCTTAAGCTAGGGTTTGTGAAGAAAAATCCAATTCTAAGACATTTGAATTGGTGAAAAAACATAAAAATTGGTAATTTTATAGGTTTTATGACATAAAAAGATATTTTAGGGTTTTTGAATTTATTCTATACTATTACGTACAAGGAGAGTGGTCTATGTATAAGCAGAGGCAAAGTAGGCCTAATTAGGCTTGGTAGTGGCCTATAGAGAGGGTAAATAAGGTGCTACATACAGTGTTTGGTATTGAAATTACATGGATAGTTGAAACTCATTAAAGGGTATTTGATTATGGCATTATCTTGTCAAAGTATGACTGTACCCATTCATACATGCAAGATTAGCCTTAAAAAGGGCTACTAGAGTAACTTGCGGATTAGAAGAAAGTTGTAAAGGTTGGCAAACGAATGACTAATTGTGTTTCCAATGGTATAAGGGGTTTCGATAAACCATAAATGTAATGTTTATTATGTTAATAATCTATAATTCATCTAAGGAATCTTAGAACTAGAAAGTGCATAGTGAACTAGATAGAAAATCAAGAAGAGGGAGAACATTGGTAAAGGAGTTTCATGATTTTGTTGATCATCCTCTACATCAATTATCATTGTTAATAAGTACCATTTATATTCACTCATTTGATCCCATGCCCCATCCCATCTTATTTTATGAAAAATTATAATAAACTGAGGACTATATACAATTTTGTGGTTATTAATCTATGTTTTATGGGAAAAAAATAATATTTTCATTTTTAGATTAGTTATAGTTTAATTTTTTAGTAATTTGGCCATTCTCATTAATTTATATTAATAAAGGTTAATTATATGAATAAAAATCCTATTTTACCTATGGATATGCGCCAATATAATAAATATGGATAGACACACATTAATGAGTCTTATTTAAATAAAACATCAAGTGATCGAGGATACAAGTACAAGTACAAAAAATAACATGCATAAATATAATTGGATTGGGTTACATGTAGGTATACCTAAGCATATAGAATGAAAAACCTACTCGAAGGTAGACTCGAATAAACACAACAAAAAAATTGCTCAAAAGAAGTCCGCTTATACAAAAACAACAGGTTGTAATAGTATATCAAGATAGAAAAAGGGCATCGACATTGATGCTAGCAGTAAACCCTATTTTCTAAAATTTTATGAATATATTCATGAAACCCTTTCTTCTACAATCTTCTATAATGAATAAATCATTAGCAAAGTTATTAAAACCAATGATACACAACTATAAACAATACTCCATTCAAATGTATTGGTTAATCCCTTTCCAACCAACGATACACAACTATAAACAATACTCCATTCAAATGTATTGGTTAACTCCTTTCCAAGCTAGGTCCCATGGAAACAAAACCATGTTAAAAACATTATTATTCAACCATTAAATGCACATATGAAATCATTAATCAAATAACCATACACATGTATCCCTCCTTTCTATTTTTTTTTTTTTTTTTTGGAGATGAAATCCTAGCAAACACTATAACCTTCTCATAAACCATTCCTCGTATCAAAAGGAAAAAAAAGTGTTACCATATAAAAATCATTTTTTCCACTCCTTGAAATTTCAAAAGTGCACATTCTTTCAAAGTAATATAAAACCTTTGAATATTGAAGAGGTCCCTTGCACTTATATACCAAACCACCTATCTTCTCAACTTAAATCACACCACTACTCCAAAAAATTAGAATAATAAACAAAATTCCCTTTCAATATTTTTGTACAATTTGCTAATGGCTCAATTGCTATTGAAGCTTTGAATTTGATCCATAGATATGGTGCTTATGACCAAAAAAACTTACTTCTCTCTTCTGACCCTAAGCTTTCCATGAATGATCCATATGTTTTATTACTATATGGTTTGACCATTCTTCTTAGTTGATTACCAAAAAGTTTAATATTTAACATATTTTTCTAAATTTTTCAAGCTTGCTGATCTTGTTGGACATATATTATCAGCCAAGAGTTATAATTAAGTTATAATAAAATTAGCATTAATAGATATTTTTTCATAAATTATTAAAATTTATGTAAGTGATTATTCATGGATCTATTTTTCATAGAATTTTTAAATCTATAATATATTTATAAAATGTTAAAGGAATATATATTTATCTTTTATTATTGTACTATTATTGTGACAAGTAACTAAGATTTTAGCAACAGATTTTCCAGACCAAAAAATGTTGACAATAACATAAATGGTTTAATCAAAATATATATGTGTTGCATTTTTGTGTACCCCTTATTAATGTTCCACATGAAGGGTGTACATTATGCCATGGGAGGCTTGTGTGAGGAAATATGGAGTTTGTAAATTGTAGGGACACAGTTTAGTTAGGCATGTTTTTATTTTGGTTCATTGGGATTGGTCTAGTTCTTTTATCTAGGAAATGTTTGTTTGTAAAGACTTTCCTTTGTATCTTTCCTAGTGATGAAGGTCTCGAGTGTGTTTTTATGGTTGTTGTAGCTTTTGTGGTTTGTTGATTGACATGCCTATTTTTTATTTGAGTAAATTTTTTTAACCTTTCTCGGTGTACAAATTTGGAAAGGTATTGAGAATCATTACTATACATTAAGGTTTTCCATATTACATGGTTTCATGTTATTCTGAGATTCTTTACCCTTCTTTTTTTTTTTTTTATATAGGTTGATTTATTTCTCTAGGTTGGATAAAGAAGGTTTTTTTAGTTTCATATATATTTTTTTCATGTTAAGTGACATCCACATGCATGTCCAAACGAATTTTTCTAAATTTACTTTATTTTGGTAACAAATGCATTGTTTTCTTCTTTGATCATAAACTCTATTACAAATTACAAATTCTTTACTTTATTTTTTGATATGTTTATATATTTTAAATTGTTCTATAATATCTATTATTTTTATTATTTTATTTGACTTATTTTTTCTTAGTGTTTGTTATGTTTACATATTTTAAATTGTTCTACAATGTTTATTATTTATGTTATTTTATTTGACTTATTTTTTCCCGAGCTTTTTTAGTTTGGTGACATAGGATGTGGCCAGTTGTTAGGAAAATGTCACACTCTAAAAAAAATGTTTAAGTGTGAGGATATATTACGTGTTATTTGTGTCATGGAACTTTCTAGAAATAAATAATTTATCACAGAGTCTTGTTCATGTGCATTTACATAAAGCTTGCTTGATATTTGTATATTTTTGAGTTGCAATAAAACACATCTAACCAAAATTTATATTACAAAAAATATTTTTTACTCAACATGAGATGTGGCCAGGAGTTGGGAAAATGTCACACTCTAACAAAAATGTTTAAGTGTGAAGATATACTACGTGTTTAGTTGCATATTTTAACAAATCACATTAGAAAACAACAAACATGACCATGATTTGAAAATCATGTTGCGTCAAGAGATCTTTATAAGACCTAATTTATACATACACTTACTTTATTATACACTCAAGAACTAGATAGATCCATTACATACCTGTTTGTCATATGTATCATAAATATGATTCTATTTTATTATGATGATCACATAATCTCTTATTAATTGTAATGTTTATTACATATTGATAGTATCCTGCATTTCATTATCTCATATATTGCTCACATTGATGTAGATGTACATGATCATTATTATATTGATGCATAATATTTGGATTATGTGGTTATGATAGGATTATGCTTATGAGTAATAGGTATTTTGATGTATTACTTATTTGACTGATTATGTTGGACATGCTTTATGACAGGTTGTTTGTGGGTCATTCGTCTATTTATATGATCATGACTATTTTATAGAAGAATATTTGTGATATTTATACATTATATCATTTTATAATACTTATTTTACTTACATGCACATGTATATTAGACATATTAATCAGTGCAATGAGTGTGCAAGAATTAAATCCAACTAATAAATTATAAATAAAAACAAGGGTCTATCATGCATGTACTAAATATGTAGAAATATATTGTTCTACTTATCATTTAGTGTTGAGAATGTATTTGTTAAATAAAATTTATATTATACCTTGCTAGCCAATCATGCCCCTAATTAAATGTTAAACCTTGTGGATCATTGTAAAATCCCTTTTCCTTAAATAGTCATGTGAACCCTTCCATTATATGATGAAATTGTTTACCTTTGATTGTGGATGAGACTTAGACCTTGAACACTTTTGTAATTTGTTTATTTATTTATTTTGAGGATAAGGTAAATTTAAGAAAGTGTGCAAGGAAAGTAATCCTTCTTAGACACAAGAAAGGGGATACGGGTCTTGGAATTTCTAAGAAAGGAAAATAAATAGAAAATGAGGTAACACATTAATATATGTTTGACATAAAGTTATTAGCTTTTTTACAAAAGGATGCATTTTTATTTAAGGTGGGTTTTTGGATAATTTGATATTTGTGGAGTTTAAGATCAAAAGAATTATAGTTCAAGCTTGTATTGAATGGAGGAGTTGAGGTGAGATTTCATCTTTGAGTTTTTATTATAAACTTATTAATATTAATAGCTTCATTATTTTAATGGGGTTTTCTTCTTTGATACTTCTAGTTTTACTTTTATTATGATCACTTGAAACACTTTCTATTTTGAGAATTTATAGGTTTATTAGAAGTCTATTTTTACTAGATTTATTATTTTTTTGATGGCTTGAAAATCATTGCTTAAAATTTATTTAATTATTATTTTTACTGATTTACTTCTCTAAATTTTATATACCATTATGTTGCCTAAAAGAGGCTAGATAATGGGTAATAAACAATGCAAACTACATGGATTTATAATTGTAGGACAAGGGAAAGGTGGAATAAATGAACTTTTATGGATAAGATATGGACATTTGTCTCCCCATTTATGCCCCTTACCCTTGGTGGGTAATTGTGGGTCCTCTTACCTTTGGAGGGTAATGGATTTTGCATTCCTAACCTTGATGGGTAGATGATTTTTGTTCTTACGGTTGGTGGATGATTGAGATGACGGGTTCTTTTTACATGTTAAGTAATTATATCTTTTTATTGGGTAAGCTTAAAGGTTATTATGGTGTTTATTATGAAGTAGAATTATTATTATGTTTATTTTATGAATCATAGATGAATTAGACCCACATTTATCTTGTTCCCAAATATAACTATGACCATGTTTAAAGGATCTCCTTTATATATTTCTACATGTGTTTTTCCTTGTATATCCTATGTGGCAACTCGATATGCTTTGGACCCCTTAGTCTTAGAGGATGACTAAGGTATCCTACCTAATGATGTCATATTAGTTGGGGCGAGAGCACCCTTGTCTATTGGTTGTTTGGAGAGTTAGTTGGACCTCTTATGCATTTGGTAGTTTTCTTATCTTATTGGGGATACAAATTATTGGCAGATTACTTTTATTTGGTATCCTTTCCTTTTATATTGATTATATTTTTTTCATGGGTTAGATCCTTTTGTAATAATGTCAGATTGATAGACTAGAAGTTTTAGGATTGTATGATTCCCACCTTTCATGATTTAGAGTTTTTACCATGTATTTTAAAGTAATTTATAAGAATTTACATAAATGTGATTTTAAGCTTTGTGACATGAATTTCTTTTTGAAAAAATTGTTGAATTATTTAATTGTATTTTGGATATGAAATGTGGTAAGATTCACTGGATAGAATTGATAGTGGCCTAAATGTTGGATGATAAAAATGAGATTTTTATTTTTATCACAAAAAAAGGAATTGCATGGGTTTTGGATGAAAAAGGAAAAGATACATGTTTTTAGCTATAAAAAACTTCCATGGTTGTAAAATATTAGAGTCCCTTCTTCCAACTCTTTCCTCTTTTGTTTTAAATTGTATTTGAAAGGGATGTATAAATTTTTGATCAGTAAAATAAGGTTGGGGGTCCCTCACCCCTTTATTTAGTATTAGAAAAACGTTACAAAAATTATTATAAAAACTAAAAAGACTTCAAAGAAACACTTATCGAGAGTTATAATTTAGTAGAAAAATAAAAGAAGAATACTCTTAAACACTCAAACTACTCAAACAAAAAAGAGTTACATCCAAAAAGTCATTACAAATAAAATTAGAGATGTCTTCCATAACTAAAGTTGATAGAAATTTCTGTAGCATAATTATACAAAGTCATTTAAAAAAACTTCTAAAAAGTAAACTCACCCTGCTATCATTTCTGGATCCAAGATCGAATTTTTTTTATAACATTAAACAATAATACTCACAACTAAGTAGAATTTAAAATAAAGAACCGTGAAAAATAGAATAGTCTTGCCCATAACCCATTAAAAAAAATCTATAAACCCAGTACAAAACATTTCATAAAAAATGCTCCAATTAAAAACCAACAACTTAAAACTCAACATTCAAAAATGATATATTAATTACTAATTTTAGGTTGTATGTTTTTGAGAATTAGATCCATTTGTGGAATTTTATATTTTTATTATTCAAGATTTTGATGGCCATGAAACCTTGTATTACCATCACATTGATGGGATAGACACATGGAGATTATATGACTTTTATTTTACTTCTTTTGAAGTCTTTATTTGAGCCCTTTTGAAAAAAATTGATGAAGTTTAGCATAAAAGTGGTTTGAGCTTTATCCCATTAAATTTGTTAAAAAAATATAATTTAAATATACCACATAAATTAAAGGTGAAATGTGGTAGGATTCAATCGTTAATTTTTCCAATGGATTGAATGTGCAAGGTAAAAGTGGAATCTTGGATTGAATGTGCAAGGTAAAAATGGAATCTTAAATTGTTGTGAATAGAGAATAATTTTGATCAAACACAATTTTGGAGAAAACCATTTAAAGTTAAAGTATGAAATTAAAAAAAATATCATTTTTCTGAAAAGCTCTAGGATCTCATTTTGAAATAGTTCTTTTGTTAATTTACAATTTTATCTTGATTACAACAAGTTCAAGATCATATTTTGACATACCATTGACATTTTTAATTTAAATATTTAAAAAATAATAATTTTAAAGCTTTTGTAGTTTTAGTAAGGAGAAAATTAATGTGGAATTTTAGAATATTTGGATTAGTATGTTTTTAGTTATGAAGCTTTTAAAGCTGGTCATTAGCCATTTTTAGATTGTTTTCCTATAAAGTAATTTTTTTGTTCGATTTGTGTTTGAAGACCCTATTTATTTTTTATATAAAAGCCTTAGAAGCCTAGTGGAAGGTTGTGGGACCTTGTAGAAGTCTGGGATTTTGTGGAAGTCTGAGGAGGTCATTTTAAGAGTCAATTAAGGAAGTTATTCGTCTATTAAACTTAAATAAAAAAATAAAAAATAAAAAAAAAATAAAAAATATATATATATATATATATATCAAATCATTATCATGTTTATACTTTAAATAAGATAATATAAGTTTATAAAGAAAATAACTAGGATGAATTTCTTAGGCTCAAATAAGCTTGATTGTAGGGGGAGTTAGTCATTAAAGGAGGCTAAAGTTCTGATCTTGGGGGTTAATGTGATATTTTATAAGGGAGGCATTTGTGGCTTGATATATTTCTCATCTTGCCCATCTCTCGCAATTTTTTCATTTGAAAATGAGCCTCATAGGGTGTAATAATTTGTTTTTAGGGGTAGATAGCCATATTAATTTGTTTGTAGGGTTAGATAGCCATTAATGGATCCTAAAGATCTCATCTTGGTGGTTAATATGAGATTTTTGAAGGAAGGATTTTGTGGCTCAACCTTCTTTTCTTTTGGTCCATTTCTCTCAATTTGTTGGTGTGCAAATGAGCCTCCTTCTCTTTTTGCCCATTAATTTTTTTCTATGTGGTTCCAAGTCATCTTTCAAAGGTTTCTTAACTACTCATAACAACCCATGTTCATAAATAAACTTCTATATTTAATATGAATTAAAGTACATAAAATTAAAATTAGTTTTCCATTCCTAACACATCCATGATAACTGATTAAAATCAATATTTTTTTCCAAATTCATTTGCTACGTAATTTAAATACATGGTCTCATAAAAACTTTTGTTCTTTTCATAGAGTAGAATATACAACCATTTACAATAAATAGACTGGGCATCTGAGAATCAATATACTTATCCATCCATTTCCAAAAGTATGATTATCAAATCAATGTATAAATCTCATAGTTGTACATCAATCTTCACAGTTTACATGATTACATAATAGATAAATAGAATACAATAATTTGTCCATGACATGCATGTAAAATAGAAAGTCTTCTCAGTGTGAAAATTGAGGATGTAAGAGATCACCATTGAATACATAATTGTATAAGAAGAGGGGGATCATCATTAGAAGATTTAATTCTAACGAAAGAGCCTTTCAGATTCCATGCACATCTCTCATCCATCGAGAGTGGTCATACTCTTCATGAGAAAGGCAAATATAAACCTGATAATAGATAAGAGGATAATGTGTATATAAGTAAATACTATAGTTAGCTCCACGTAGCATAATGTAAGTCTCAATAATGAACAATAACATGAAATAATACATTCCTAATATATACAAGAATAATGAATAATACATTCCTAGTATATACATACTAAGTATACATGCTTATGGAAATAAGATTTAGAAAGTCAATGAGTCCACCTTGTTACATATAGACTTAGTAATCAATTCCCAGTAACACATCAAAGTGAAACTATAGATTACCACATGTATAGTATTCATGTTATTATATTCACAACCCAATTCTTAGGGTGTACCAAATGCATGTATCGTAACAATATGAAAAAACATAATTATCTCTAGAAAAAAATCATAACAATGATCTCCAAAAAGTATGTGATGGATAACATAATGTAGAGGTTTCCTGTACCACCTATGCAAGACAATATTTTCCTCACACTTACTTGAAGATCATTTAGGGAATAATATAAACAATCAAGCAATTTTAAGATTCCATAGCAAAAGGGGTAAAATCATAATATTTATTCTGCTATAAATTAAGTCTCACACATAATATCACCATAAGGTCATAGATTATCAACCCTATAAGAAAACATAATTAACACTATTTTCCACACATATAATTACTTTTAGAAGAAAGTGTATTATGAAGGTTTCATAATAATCAATGAGTAGAATGTTTATGGTTTTAATTTATCAATGTTTCAAATAGAATGGTATATCAATGTTTATGCAAGCGTTGAATTCTTCATGGATAATAAGTTTACAAATTCTTCCAAGTTTATTCAAAAAATTTAACACACGAATTAGGGTGAACACAATCCTTTTTAAACCACTATGATTGATTTCAAATTTCTTCTTACTTTGAAAATAATGTTTCATTCATAATCTCATTTTCACAAATATTTCAAATAAAATCTCTCTTTCATATTTTATTCATCATATTGTATCTAAACTTATTATTTCATCATCATATTATTTATATTAAACCATTAAACCATATCTTATGTTATTGGTATGTATTTCCCATGATGTATTTAAGCTCGTCTCTATTCTACTATTTGCCGACGATTGTATGGAAAGAGGGAATAACTCTTTCATCAAAATTTACTCTTATATTTTCAATCCAACTTTGGATGACACGAAAAATATTAGGAGTAATGACGCCACTCTCTCCTCAAATCTGCGCATGTATCATTTTTATCTTTGACATATTTTTCATTCAAATCTGTGCATATATTATTTTATTTAAATTTACAATAAATATATTAAATATTTATATATTAATTTATTCTCTTTGAAGTTTATTTTTTTATTTGAATTTTTGTTTTGTTTTTATGATAGTGATTTAACGGTAAGGAAGGTGGGCTTTATCCATGAAATCTTGTGTTCGAGTTTCTCTTGTCATTGGTAGTTGATTCTTTAAGGGGTTTAGAAGGTTCCCCAAATAAAAAAAGAACTAATTACCGATTAAAAAATAAAATATATATAATAATAATAATAATAATAATAATAAATTATTCTAAATAATATTTTTAATACAATATCTTGTACAACATAATTTTATTAACCCTTTGAAATTTGATGTTACTATTTATTAAATAGTAAAAATGATTTCATGAAATTGATAGTTATAATTTTGATTTTAACAAGATTAATGTTCATGTGTTAAAGGCATTAGCCCAATGATATTTATTTCCTCACATGTTTATTAAAAATTATCAAACACACTATTGACTTAGAATGTTGACTGGGTTCACTATACCTATACAAGTGAATAGTGTATAAAAATATCTTAGTAAATGGTAACTAATTACATATCATGTTCAATAAAGATGTCTCATATGAATTAAGCTACTTTGCAAAACAAAGCTATAACTAGGACATTTGGTACATTTAAAATTGCATAATGATATTTGTCGTAAGTGTAAGAATAGTTTGAATGCATACAATGACAAAATAAGTTTCTTACAACGCTCCTATTATGTAAACACAAGGAAGCTATCAACTAGTGAAAAGAGAAAAGTGCTAGGATAGGCTTGAATCTTGGCTTTACTAGTTGCAAGCATGCAATATGACAAAGCAACAAGCAAGATAAAGCTATAATAACTATCTACCCATTCCAAAGAGTGTTAAATGGTTCTAAATTTAGTTTCACTATTAATTACAAAACTTAAACTAGTATATAAATCACTCTCTTTCTTGTTCTTAGTAGTTTATCTATTATTATCTCCCTGATGATGCCTTCTTTTTGCTTAGGAGAAGAGCCTATGCTGTAATCACACACTTAGCAAATACTAATCAAGTGGTTAAACCAAGTTAAACTATCAAAATAATACAATAATCATTTCCAAGATAAATGTTGTATCAATTTTCTAAACATAAGCAATATAATCATGTCAATTAAATCTAACATTAATCAACATGATTTAGTCAATTATATTTGACATTAATCAGAATAAGCAAGTCAATTCCATTTGACGTGCATATCAATTCCATTTAATATTAATCAATATAAGCATGTCAATTCTATTTGAAATCAATCAATATAAATATGCCAATTTTATTTGAGATTAATCAATATAAGCATATCAATTCCCTTTGATGTTAATCAATATAAAAATGTCAATTCCATTTGAAGTTAAAATCAATATAATTCACAGTGAAGAGTATTTATGGAAAAAAATGTGTCAAAGATTTTTAATCAACATTTTGGATCAGGTTCCATGAACCATCATCAGGATGAAAGAATGAAATGAATTAGATTGTAAACTTAGGATATCATTTAAAGAAATTATCAATGAAGTGCATTGATGTCGGGCAGTTAGGAAACTACAAAATTGATTTAATATAATGTGTTGTTGTTAATAAACCTAAAACAACTATCAAAAAAGATGAATAAAAATGGAAAAATAATAATAATATGAAGGGAAGTTAAAATTATAGTTTATTATAAATATTTATAGAAGGAAGCAAGAAGATACATATTGACTATGCTAACATCTAAAAAAGGACCTAGTTTACACTATTACTAGGGTTTTAAGTGTTTTGTGTTACCATTACTGTTATTTTTTAGTTTTATTTTGAAAAGGTTCAAATTTTGTTGTCTGATTTTACATTTCAAAAGACTCAATATAAAATCCTTGAAACCATAACATTTTTTCTTCTCAAATTATTATCAAAACAAAAAAGATATGTGTAACATTATTATTTACTTCCTTCAATAAGTGTCATTCAAAGGAAAATCATTCAAAATTCCTAAATTATAGAGATAAGGATTATTTATTACTATATCATATTACTCAAACTTCAAAGGCAAGTGTTATTTCATAAGCTACTAGAGAGCAGTTACCATTAATATATAATAGATCTAGATTAACATAGAATAAAACATGCCCTTTAAATACATTTAATAGCCTAAGTATTAGTTGATTATATAAAACACTCAGATTTATGGCTGAATACCATATATTTAATAATTAAAGTTGTATTATATGATGTCTATAATAAAGTAGACTCCTTATTTTGATCTAATGAGTGAGATCAAACTATGAATAAGCTGCAACAATATCAATACCAAGTGATACTTTGAATTTGAATAAGTTTTTATCTACTTCATATATGTTTTGGGGGTTTTCCATATGTCACTTAGAAAAAAATTCCATTGCCTTGGAAATAAAACATACTCACTATTCATATGTTCTCAATTTAAAATATGAGACTTAAATGCTATCATACATGTTTCCAAAGTTTTGTGCAACTTCCTTAACTTAAAGAAAGGATGCGATCAAATTCATATCAGATCATGATAGGTATATGATGTAGTTCAATAGATATCTATAAAAATATTATGCTATCAACACTTATTACCCTTGTTTTGATGTAGTGAGAGAAAGAATTCCTATCAAGATGCCAATGTAATTTTAGTCTACTACTACCACATGTCATTTAGTCAACAATTCATCATAGTCAACATCATGCCTAGTATAGGGTCTGTGTGGATCAATTGAGTCTTTAAGAGGGTTTTCACAATTTCATAACTCATCTTCTTTAGGCACAAGTCCGTTGATGCAGTTTTGATACCCACTCCAATAGGCTAATGGTATAATCCCTCTCATTTTAGGATCACAAAACTAATCCAGGGAACGAGCTACAAATATGCTTTTTTATAGATAACCAAGGGGTGGAAATAACATGGTCAAAGCATTGTGATTGTTACATGATTTAATAAATCCTTCCTTGTGCAAAAATTGACCACTCATAAAAAATAGTCAGAACTAAACTAAGCATGGATATTCATAATGATGATATGATATTAGATATAATTTTGATAAAAAATATTAAATAAGAAGGAAGGGGAGGGCATAAAATAAATATATTCCAGATTTCACAATGAGATAATTTTGATAAAGTAACACCCTATGAGATTCACTAAAAGTCAAGCTAATGTTTATTAAGTCTACTATTCACTCATACCTTTAAAAACATGGCAAAGATTCTAATGAATGATAGATTGTGAACAAATCCCCTAGTACCACATTATGAGATAAATTTACCATAATGAATTACAAAAACACACACACACACACATTCATCCATAACAATTAAAATTAAAATGAGCTAGTTATATACATGGTTAGATTAGTTGATTACTCAATCTAACCAATTCACAAGAAAATAGTTAAATCTCATACATTGATCATAATAAGCTAAAACATCTACAATATTAGTCTAGATTTTGAGAAAGCAAAAACATAACAAACTCACTAAACATCCACAAAGATTTATCAAGCATACTAAGTCTCCAAATCATTCCTATCTAACAAAATTTATCATGAATGTATTTATAACAAAGAGATGGACACTAACACATCTATAAAAGCAGTCTACATGAATTTTAAATCTTATCTCTAAAGAATCTAAAGCTAAAACTAAATTGAAGTTTGAAATAAGGCATGTCTATTTTAAAAATAGAGATCTAAAAATAAACTTTCACTTTTCTAAGTTCCTAAGGACTTATCACTTTCTCTCTCATTCATTAGGTGTCCATTTGCATCCCCTTGTAAGCCTACATGCATAGTTGGCAATCTTCATCAATCTTGGATATTTCTATATTTGGCCTCTTAAATATTATTTTATCTTTTGCTATGAGAAATGTAAGATGATTCACGAGACCTCCAAGATAAGCCCTAATAGTTTTAGCCTTCCACACTTTTTCTCTTACATGGGTAAAAAAATGATAACTTGGTCACCTCCTCTTTTGGCTTGGATCAATTTTATCTTAAATGAAGTCATAAATTGTTAAGAAAATTTATGAATTTAGTGATTTTTACTATATTATTATATGGCATGAATAATACTTGCATATGAGCCTCTTTGAAGATCTCTAGAATATCTTCTCTAAATCCATTGAGAGGTGTCATTACAAAATTCACATTCACATTCACTAAGGTCTCTTCTAAATAAGTATGTGTATCAACTATGAAACTTTGGCACAAATGTCATTAGCTTAAGATTATAGAACATGTCTCCTAAATACATGATAAAATATGTCAACATTTTTCTTAATCATGGCAATCTCTAACATATAGGTTTGAATATTTACCAACAAAAGTTTATTATTCATCTTAGCCTCCTGGATTTCATTTAGAGAAGTGAAAAGTCTCTAAGGCCTTGATTCAGGATTATATTTCCAATATTATAACTTTATTTTTTATTTCCTTGAACACCTCTTTCAAAAATTTATTATAAGACCTTACTACTGATTTAGGGTCTTCTTATAACTCATCACTACTAGAATAATCAAGGGTCTTGGCAATATTTTTAGTTGGTCGTTTCCTTTTCATGGTCTGAGCAAAAAATTATTATTATCTTTCACACAGAGTGAGTTTACCATCCTAAGTGAATTTGATTGTTGTTATTCTATTCAATTTTCCAATAGCTTTATCAAATTTCAGTCTAACTTGTATTTCATCCTAAATAATCATCTCAAACCTATGGGTTTTCACCAATTCCATGTTATGAATCCAATCATTGTGAGGATCTTCTCCTTGACGAGTCATTATTAAGGATGCATGGAATTTAGGAAAAGTTTGTGGAATGGATGGAGTGGGAGTGATCATATAATAACTTATGATCAATGGTGGTGAAGTGGTAGTAGTGGGTTAAGAAATGGAAGGGCAGGATTAGAGTGATGGAAATAGTTTCCACTACTTGTGAAGTGGGTGTGGGTATGAGAATTAAATATTTTGTTAGGGTATGCACAGGGACTTCTAGTGGTGATGAAATAACAGACATAGTTTTTAATGGACTCAATTATGTAGAGATCACAATAGGAAAAATATGAGTATGGGAATTACTCAAAGACAAATCTTGACCAACTATCATTATTGGGGTATGAGAGGGAACACTAGAATCTTATGGTTTGGACTAAAGCATTATAATTTATGAAGTAGTTTGGCCAATCAACCCAATGGTAGGATTTTTTGAAACAAGTGGAGGTGGAATACTCATGATATAACTAGAAAATGAAATGGTTACATAAATACTTAGGAACCATTCATAATAAATTGTAGTAAGATAATAGTGGTCTTAGTTGCTTATGTCATTGTTATGGAATCACACTCTATAGTTTGAGCACCTAGTTCAACTTGATAAATAGTGGATTGTATAGTCAACCTAAGGCTTAGCCCATTGTCATATGGGATTTTATCCATTGGTCACAACCAACCCAAGGGGGCTAAAGCTTTTTTGAAAATTTGTGTCTAGAATTTTTGCAAGCCCAAATTAGTTTTTGTAAGGCAGCGATTTTTTTAAGAACTTCAAACTCACATAATTTTTAGTATGTAGCTCCTTTTCTAGCACCATTTTTTTTTAAAGTGAAAGTTTTTTAGAGCTCTATGCATTGCAGCTATTCAAGCCTTATTAAATTAATCCTCTATAATTTTAGTGGGAGTTGAATTTACTTATTTATTTCATACTATTAGTTCAACACATACCACCTTTCTACACTATGGATTAGAATCTGGTTCCATTTCTCACACCATTCAACTATCATGATTGGATTTTCTTTTAAGAATTAAAGGTTTACATTGAATCATTATGGGTATTGAAATAGAACCAACACTTGATGTAGATAATTTGAAGTGGTTTAACAGATGTGATGGGGCCTATGATCTTTTATGCCTATCAATCTATCCTGACTTATTCTTTCACATTGAATCTAAAATACTCCTAATGACATTTGCACCATACTGGAAAAACTCTTTTGGAAGTAGGATATTATGAGGGGTCATGAGCTGGAGAATGAACTCACTAGTTTGAGTCTAGATAACTTTGAAACTATACATAATTTCTTCAACAAATTCAAATCACATAGGTTATAATAGAAAATGTGCAACATAGATAAAAAGGATGAGCAATTGAATCTTTCAATCCTTTCCAAATTGGGTTCTGACTATTCTATCTTTGTTTCTACCTTCCATGTCACCAAGCATGCCCTTGGAGCTACATGGACCATGTCATCCTTGGATGATTTTGTTGCTGACTTGATTCGAGAGAAGATAATATTATTTAGATGGGTACACTAAAGTCCTCTAAATCACATGCCTTAATTGGGAGTCATGATAAACATAATAGTTCCAAAAGTAAGGAGAGGAAATAAAATAAGGACCAAGGATAAATAAAGGGTCAAAAAACTAATGTTAAGTCTAAATTATCAACTAAGACCTCCTCTCCAGAAGGGAAACTCGTGAAAGAGAGGCTCACATGTGCATACTATAAAATAACTGGGCATGATGAAACTAAATGTATGAAGAAACATATTGATCAAATGAAAAATATACTTGAGAAAAAATAGCATGTGCCTCCCTAATTCCATATAGGAGTCTTCGAAGGCGAAATACAGTAGTAAGGGCAAATGCAAGGTCATGGCACTTATTGTAGTTGCATCCCAAACTTTCACATGGGTGATTTATTCTAGTGCCTTGCACCACATGGCTTCATCACATGATATTTTATCATCCTTGGAGCCCTATTCTATGCCTTACATTTTGTTGGGTGACAAAACTTCTACAGAATTTAGTGGGAGAGGGTCTATTGAAGTGAGTGATGGGACATTTTAGAATGTTCTGTGTTCCCTCATTGTCAACTAATCTCCTATCTATTTATCATATCACTCATATCAATTCAGGCAAGAGCATTGAGTTCACACCTGATTATGTGGTTATTATGGAATTGCACAATAATGCTATAGTTATAATTGGGAAAGCAGATACTAGTCATGGTTATACACCTTCTCACATTTTGTTCTTGATTAACCCTCTACTGCTCTTCTCACTCATACAAATGGGTGAGTAAATTATGGTATGAGTTATTTATCCATATTAACTATAGCTACCTAGATCAACTCAATCATAATGACATGGTTTCAAGGTTGTCTCATGATTATTTTTTTATGATGTTTTCCAAGGTTTCATACTTGGTAAGCATATTGAAGAGAAGAATGACAAAGGAAAATCATGGAGAGCTACACAAATTTTAGAGTTAGTCCACAACAATATTTTTGGTCCTTTTCCACAACTTTCATTTAGCAAGACCATATATATTCTTACCTTCATTTATGATTTTTTGAGGTATACATGGGTGTATTTTATTAAGTAAAAGTATGAGTCTTTGATTACTTTTATGACTTCAAGGTGATTGTAGGAAAAAAATAAGGTAAATCCATCAAGATTTTGGGCATGGACAATGGTGGTGAGCATTCAACCATCATTTTGAGTAATTCTATAGTTTAGAGGGGATTCAACTAAAACATACAGTTCCATAGAGTCCTCAATAAAATGGTTTTATAGAATGCAAAAATAAGTCCTTGAAGGAAATGGAAAACTATATGTTACACTCCAAATCGCTTGCACCTCAATATTAGGCCAAGGCCATCAACTATTCTTGTTATATATAGAACTAGGTTCCACCCCTTTTGAATCATGGAACAATTAAAAATCCACAATTAATCATTTTTTGGTGTTTGGATCTCCTGCTATGGCTTGCATTCCTAATAAGAAACATAAGGTAATAGAACCTTGCAATCAACCTTATATCTTAGTTGGATATCCCAAGGGTGTTAATGGATATATGCTTCTCCATCCCACCACTCATAAGTTTTTCATTGAGAGAAGTGTTCATTTTCAAGAGGATCCTCCAGACTCTACACTTGAAACTTTTTCCTTTTCCTCTGACTCACTAGGATTTGATGACATTTATGATGATTTAGATCCACCTGAGCAGCTTCCTAATGATTTGGATTATTATTCTAATTTTGATGATGAGAGTAGCAATGGAAACTCACCTCCTCCCTCTCTTAGACAATCTTATAAGGATTCAAAATCTCCTTTTGAATCTCCAACTTCTAGTCCTCTTTGGGCTAGACAAACACTATAAAGTGATAGTTTTTGGGTTGGAGATCCATCAGACACTAGGTATACACATTCAAAATTCTAGAATTTCCCACATGCATTCATTGCATCTAATTTTGATACACAGTCATTTCAAGAGCTATTAGGCACTCTTGAGTGGGATAAGGCTATGGAAGAGGAGTATGGTTCCTTACTTAGGAACAACACTTGGGATTTAGTCCCTCTTCTTAATGGAAGAAAACTTATTTTAAGTTTATGGATCTATCAAACAAAATTTGTTGCAGATGGGTCTGCAGACAAGTTCAAAGCATGTTTGGTAGCAAAGATTTTTTTCAGATATCTAACATGATTATATCTATAATTTTTCCCTAGTTTCCGAAATAAACTCAATCTGAATCGCTCTTGCCATTGCCATAATACATCACTGGGATGTTCATCAGATGGATGTGAAGAGTGCCTTTCTTCATGGTGACTTCAAGGAGGAGATATACATACAGAAACCACAAGGTTTTGTGGAAGATTATTCCTTAGTTTGTAGACTTAAAAAATGTATCTATGTCCTCAAACAAACTCTTTGATCTTGGTATGCCAAGATGTACTCTCTTCTTTTAGTTAGGTTCACTAGATGCCATTCTGATCCTAATGTCTACATTTTATAGTAAGATGACTCATTTTATATTCTAGTTTTATATGTGGATGAACTTTTGATCACATGGAGTTCTTCATCCTCCATTGCAGTCTTGAAAACTATTTTGTATGATAAGTTATCAAAGACCAACGTGGGAATTTGCATCACTTCATTGGAATTGAAATTTATCAGTTTGTTCTGAGATCACTATTACAAAATCCAAGTATGCTTTTTATTTTCTTGCATGGTTTAACATGGATAACTATAAGCTAGCTCCAACTCCCTTTCTATCTGGTGTGAAGCTTGAGGCTAATTATCCTTATCCTTTGGTTGATACTACGTTGTATCGATCATTTATGGCAGACTCATATATATTATAAAAACTAGACTTGACATTTCATATGTAGTGGGCATGGTCTCTAAATTTATGTGGGAACCAGATGAGTTTCATTAAAAATAAGCTAAGCAGATTCTCTACTACATTTAGGGTACTCATAGTTTTATGATTCTTTATGGAGCAGGTATTGACATTGACTTGATTGGGTACACAAATTTAGATTTGGCTAGTGATATTCATAATCACAAGTCTAATTTAGGCTACAATTTCTCCTTTAGTTTAGGAATATTTAGTTGGTCAAGCAAGAAGCATAATGTTAGTGTTTTATCTTCTACAAACAGATAATACATAAGAGCTATTAATGCTACCACTTATGCTATTTGGCTTCAGGGGATTCTCATTGAATTAGATATCTAGTTTCGATGACCAACAATCATCTTATGTGACAATCAAAGAACCATCCATATTTGTAGGGATCCAGTCCTCCATTAGTAGACCAAACATATCGAGATTCACATGCACTTAATTTAGGAGCATATTCATGATCAAGTCATTGATATTTGCTATTGCTAGAGTACAAAGCAAATTCTTGATATATTCACAAAAACTTTCATTAAGAGCAAGTATTTTCATTTGTAGGCTCTTTTTGAGGTTCAAATAACTCCAACATCGTCTTCTGGGGGGGGTTTAGTTCTTTCCTTTTCTCTCTCTATTTATGGAGAGATTTTTTATGTACTTGGGTACCTCATTAGGCCTTATTGCTGGGACCCAATTCTTCTACCCACCTAAGCTATGCTGAAGGTGGGTATTAGTGGTGGTTTTTTATTCCATCATATGTTTTTTCCTACACATTGTGTTTAGCTTACTTAGGTGTCATATTAGGTCACTTAGGAAAATATGGCCTAACCTATTTTATAATTTTGAGTTGTTTTTTACTTATCTATAAATACACCTTTCCTAAGGCTATCTAGCCAATGAATGTTAATGAAGATTTTTGTTTCTCATGTTGTATTTCTCTTCTGAAATAGAATATCTCTTCTACATATTTCATTTTTCATGTTATAGAGATTTATGCATTCACGTCTATCTAGTCCTGATCCGTGATTATGACGCACTCTAAGATAAGTAAAATATAACATAAAAAATCCATCATTGCTTAACACATTAAAAATAGTATTTCAAATTATAGGAGACCTAGAGTTTATTTACATGAATGATATATGAAGCCCCATATAATATGTTCATAAGGGCCATGCCTATCCTAACTCCTTTTTTGAGAGTCGTAATAGTATATGCATTAACATCTCCCTTATTCACCCAATGTTTTGGGTCTTCAGCCCAAATCTTTGATAACTTTCATGAAATCATTTTTCTTGAGACATTTTAGGTTTACCTCTTGATTGTAAGAGAAATTGGGTTGTGATAGTTTATAATAGCTTTCAAAAGCAACCTCAAAAATAAAAACTACCCTATTATTTAGGTTAGGAGAATTAAATACATCATCTTTGAGAACACATTTTTCAAAGACACCATACAAGAGGTCAATACATGGAAATGCCTCTAGTTTGACGATCACTTGATGAAGACCCAATTTTTGTAAAGCCATAAAATCATCATGGTATTTAACGTCATCATGAGAGACACCCTCATCATTTGATATGGAATGAGCCTCCTCTATTTCTCCAAACATAACATTGTAATGATCATATGGGAGAATGCTAGGAGAGTAAGTAGTATCTTTTAATTTTTTGTTGAGGGTCATAAGAGAAAGATGCAACCATCCTATATTCTCTATGAAATTATAATACTTTGTGTGAAGAACATTGTGGTTTTAGCATGCAAGTCGAGTTCCCTTTATCACTTTTGAATTTAAAAATGTTCTCAGCGCTGTGAATTTTTTTATTAATGGTATCCCATTGTGATTAACTAGTTACATTAGCTTCACACATCTTAGCTTTGCAATTCAAATATTTGAAAAGGCACTTTTGTCACATCACACCGACTTCACCATATGTAACTTAATGGAAAATGGTGTCTTTTATTAATTTATTTTCATATATGCCATTTTGTGATTTGATTTGGTGAATTACATGATTAAATATTGATTGAAGTATTTGAATCATCCATGTGTCACAATTCCATGGTGCTGAAATGTGAAGTGTAGTTGCTCACTATAATGCTTCGCATGAATTCGTTATGTTATAAATTACACCTAGTATCATGTGAAATTCATATCTCAACTTTCTTTATATTTATTATGTATAAAAATAGGACACATTTCTTTCTCTAGTTAGATTAGGGCCATAAAGTCCTTCCAGAGTCTTTAAGTTGATTTCTCAGAGTGTGGATGTATTGAATCATCAATTCTGCTTTATGCTCATGCCTTATGATGTGATCTTAAAAAGTGTTAATTGCTTACTACTTCACAGTCATAGAGTGTGAAGCATTCACGTGAATCTCACAGTCAACTGAAAAGTGTGTGGATGCATTGAATTATTAATTTTGCCAATCAATATTTGGAATCCATACATTTACCTTTTATTAACGTAGTGTTCTATGTGATTATGTTGATTCGTTTGACTTTAGAATCAAGTGTAAACTATCTTTATCTATTCCTTTGCCTAAAGTCATAATTATTTCATTAATTTAATAATATAGATGTAATATCTGAAAATAAAAGTGTCATCAAACAAAACACGTGGCATCAATCCTGCGGTCATGCATTCATGTGGTCATGGGATAAAAAGTGATCTTAATGAAATCCATGGATGTGTTAAATTATAAATTCTGTTTGATACTCCCACTAGTCCATTCATTGTATAACATAAACAAACTAGCCAATGATCACATCTTTTATTTAATTAAATAACATATATGGCCATTGTATAAATTAAATTAAAACTAAGACACGTACTCACAAAATCCAGTTTTAAAAGTGAAAATAATCATTAAAGTGAAAACATATAAATGTGAAATATATAAACCATGATTATGCAAGGGATGGGGTTCGTTAGTTCACATAATATATAATATAAAAATGAACTAGGGACTTAGTTTATTATATATATAAAAATGAATTAGGGACTTAGTTTATTAGAATAAATATTTCAAGGTAGTCACTAAATATCATCGAAAGGGTTAATAAAGTTACATACGAGACTAAGTATTGTAATTGAGATTAGTTGTGATTAAGTCTCAAATGGATCTTGAGGTCTCATGTGACTCATTAAAGGAAATTTAATTTTTAATAAGATGTCTTCCATATTTTCAAAAGGAATGGGGTGTGTTGTCCATAACAAATGGTGACTTTACATCAATTTTTTTGTCTAGTGTTTAGAAATCATAATATTTTGTTTGAATTTTGCATAAATATCTAAGTCATTCAAGAGAGTTTTATACTGCCAATAGAGATTTGGAAACAAGTCCCAACTTTACCACACAACATACTAGGTCTTGACATTAGCAAAGAGTTAAAAGTGTGTGTAGAGTGATTCATTTACTTTGCCTCTAAAATTTTTTGATATGGCTAAAGAGTGATCACTTGATTTGAAATTTCTAAAGGTTATATTATTGTTCTCTCTCTCTCTTTTAATTTTTAGGGATGTCTCAGGTGGGAAGGCTTTAGAATTTATTTTCTATCATATAATTATGTATAACCCTAACATAGTTATCCCTAGGTCCTCTCTAGGCCTTGATCCATTACCAACCGAACATCCTTAGCCCCGATGGAGGTTTATTGAATCACCATTATAAGATTTTTTTTTGAATTTCTTTGAAAATTTCATATTTTCATTTTACCTATGTTTATTTTCCATTTAAATTTCTCAAAGGCTTTAGAACCAATATAGCCAAAGTATAAGGACTATAAAAAAAGTTTAGTCACAAATGATCTTTCTTTTGCTTGTTCATATACCTCATGGCATTATTTAATCTAAAAATTATAATCTTGGCTCTCCTCCAATGCAAAAACTTTTATTAATTCACTCAAAAGTTTTAAAAAAAACTCCCAATTCTCTATTGATAATTAAAAGTAATCAAACATGATATTGATACTTTATTCAGAAGTTGTTTACTTTCTATACACTTTCACAATGAATCTAGCTCTTTCAGGTAATTGAATATGATTCAAACCTATTATGGGATGATATGAGTGATGTCGTCAAAATAAAAAGTTCTTTCAAGAATTGGATGCATGAAAACATGTTGTTAGTTTCTTTGTTTTATGTCTTCGATAAGACTTATTGAACTACTCTGTCAGTGACTATTCTAAATAAATAAAAACTACTATAATCAAACAATAAAGCAACACCTAAACTATGAAAATGAAAAGAACAAAAAATGAATTAATATAACTATTTTACTCCTAGTCTACTCCTAAACAAAAAATCACCATCAGTCTGAGAGTAATGAGAATGGCACAACTGAGGAGTGCTTAAAAACATATCCATTCACCGAAAGTGGTAAATCATTTCCTTATGTCTTTTAAGCTAAAGATGTTTTCTAGTATTTGTGAGATCTGAAATTAATCAATCCAAAGCAGACTTGGTTTGGCATGCTGACCCTTTTTCTCATGGGCATTGTCCTATAACAAAACTAGATCTAAAATTCTAATATATTTTACCTTTGATCTGTTGTCAAATAATATTTTCATCATATTTTGATGTTTGCTGAAATTTTGCAAGGCTTCATCTGGTGCATCTTCCATTTGAAGGATATTAAGTAGTCTTGGGTGTATTTTATCATTGTATTCCCTATATTGTTGAATGAATTGATGAGTGTGCATATTCAATGTGATATGGAATATAGGCTCATGCCCACAAACGAATAAGAACTAGAAAGATTTTAAAACTTGCTTATAACTAGTTTTGTCAGTGCATAGTGCATACTTCAACAATGAATACAAATATTTGGGTCTCTTCACAAAATACTTTTTAATAATACCAATGAGGTTATTTTTTATGGATTTTTCCACTCCATTCATTTGGGGATAATAATTGGATGAAAACTTCAAAATAACTTTGTTGTCATAAACCCAATCTACAAATTCTATAGATTGAAACGTAGATCCATCATCATAAACTAAGGATAAATGAGTGCCAAACATCATGATAATGCTATCTTCAAGGAATTCGATAACTTCATTAGTTTTACTCTTATTTGTGGCGACAAATTTAATCCACCATGTAAAATTATTTGTGGTTGTCAACATAATCTTATGGCAATTTTTAGAGTTTGGATTGATAACACTAATGATGTCAAGTCCATGGTGGGTGAAAGGTCATATTCTAATTACTAGTTGTAATGGAATTGCTATGTGATTTTCTCTTTTTATAAATGTATAACACTCATGACAAGTCCTAACATGACTATGATCATCATTGAAGATTGTGGGCCAATAATACCCTGATTTGAGAATCTTATGCATTGTTGCATATATATAGAGATGAATACTTCCCAATTTTTCATGAAATATGCTCACGATTTCATTGGGTTTTCCATGTCTACATATCTTAAGTAGATACATTCATAGTTTATGTGATATGGAATTCCTTCAACATTAACGACCTGCTTTTAATCTCAAATATCTTGTCTGTATTCTATTCAATTTTAGGGGATAATTTTCATATAGAAAGAAATGAACAATGTGATTATAAAATGACTTTGGTTATGCTTGTGTCTTATTCACCTACATGATTGTGATCATTGGGTTGACTTCTATGATTTATTGTCTGAGACCTTGACTTCTTAGATTTGTTAGGCTTAATTTTTATGTTTTACTCTTGAAACTTAGCCATATAATTGCTTTTGCATTCACCTAATTCATTTTTCCCTAGCATAATAATCATGATAGGGTGAGGCACAATAGCATGAAATTTGTTATAGATGATGTAATGTCTAAAATTATTCACAACTTTAACAAGTGTCTATGCTTACTTGTACAATACTGAGTACTTTAGTTATGTGTGTTTTAAATTTGTGCTCGTGAATGCAATGAGGTGTTCCTCCTAATTAATCCTCTATTTCAAAAATATTATTGTAGTGTGATTAGAATCAAATGAATAGAAATAAAAGTCTTTAGTGTAATTTGGACTAATCAACATTGGGGCCTACATGATAGCATATTTGATATACATGAATGTTGATTTGGCTTGGGGTATGCACTCCATTTTCACATCTTGTTTCGACATAGTGCTAAGGGGTCTAAAAAAATCAACAAAACTAAAAAAAAATTCACACAAAATTGATTTTTACAAATAAATATTTTAATTCCTTCTTACTATTAGGAAACACTATTTTTGAGATAACATTAGCTCTTTCAAGGTCAACAAAAATGCCTTCTTTGGTGATGATATGGCCCGATATCTTACATTCAGTAATACCTAAGACACTCTTTTTTGGTTTCAGATAAATATCATACCTCTTGCATATTTAAAACAACTTTTATAGATGATAAACATGTTGTGACCTATGATCTAAAAATACAATTAGATCATCCATATAGATAATAATATATTTCCAAATCAACCTTGAAAGGCAAAATTTATAACATATTGAAATGTTTCCCCTGTATTTATAAAAACAAAAGGCATTCTCTTGTAAGAAGATGTTCCAAAATTTGTTGTGAAAGTTATTTTGATTATATCTTTTTTGTTGACTAACCCCTGATTGTATCCCAAAAATATGTCTAAGAAGGACATCATTTAAGAAATGTTGACCATATGGACAACTTCATCAAGAGATGATAAAATATAATTATCCTTTTATAAGGCCTAATTAAGGTTCATAAAATCAATACAAAGTTTAATTTCTTCATTTTTCTTGTGGACAAGCACTAGGTTTGCCACCCATGTGGAATGAAAAATTGGGAAAATATTTTTTGTTAAGAGAAATTTCTAGTCTTCCTTATGCACAAGAGGATCAATGGTGGGGTTGATTAGACATTTTCTTTGTCTAAAAAAATTATGGTCTTCCTTAAGAGGGATAGTATATGTTATGATGCATGGTTTAAAGATTATCAGGTCCTTGTACATCCAAATTATCATGTTGTTATCTTGAATGAGAAGTCGTCTCAGTTCTTATTTCTTTGATTTAGTATAGTCAAGGCCAATGTTCACATTTTTGGGCACTTCAAACAATCCTAGATTCAAAAGGACAAACTAGTGGCCAATGGAATCTTATTGTTTATGTTGTTTAGCTAATATGTTAAGGTTAAATATTATTTCAAGTGAAACCATTGCCTTTGTAATTATGTTTTCCTTCAAGTTTATGATTCCATCATCATTCAAGTCATCCCATGTGAAGGAATCTCTACCGTTTTCATCTATAACTTGTGCATTAAAAACACTAGTGTTGTTCATGATTTCAATAATTTACTGATCATCATCAAATACTTGTAAATTATTCACAATACCTAAGATAGAGGGACAATGAATTTCTTTGATTTAAGAATTTTTAGTTTTTAGTTATTCAAGGGAAATAAATTTGAGCCAATGTTTCAAGGGAATCCATAATTTAATTATTTTCCTTAGGGATCACTATGATGTTAAAGACATCAAATGACCAGATAAAGTTCTAAGTTGTATGTTTGTATTTCTTAAAATATGATAACTTGCACTAAAATTTGATTTTGACCTGATTGATTACTAATTTATAATCTCCAAACATTTACAATTCTCTTACTTATTACTCAAAGTAAAATGTAGACCTACAATCAGAGCTTCATACTCAATAATATTATTGGTACAAGGGAATTGTAAGTAATAAGCAACATCGTATTAGTTTACCTGGGGGTCTACCAATAAATCCATGCATAATATCCTTTCTTGGACCAAACTCCATCAAAGCATAGGGACCAAAGGTCAGGTTAGTTATCATTTGTATTTTCTTTGTCCCTTCCGACAAATTCAATGGTAATTATATAGATGCCAATGTCTATGGAGACCAAATTCACCTTTTAATTATTTTCATTAAATTATACGATCATGTGTGTCATCTTAGGTTCTATATAAAAACAAATTTGATTTTACACACCCTTCCAAGATAGCCACATGTGGGATACATCATTAGTCATGTATGGTCCATTAAGTTTTTTAGACTAGTCTCAGCTAAGGAACATGCCATATGCTTTGGTACTATCCATAACATGGATATATATGTATTATTGGACCCTAAGTTTTAAGGATAATTATATGTAAACATTAAATATTTAACCTAACACTTTGAATTTTGACTTGTCCAATTGGATAAATATTTGGTAAGATTTAATAGGCTGAGTCTCAACTTTTCATTAATGCTTACATGCATGACATTAGCTGAGGCAATAGAATATACCAAGAAATTGTGCATGTTTTTTCCAAAATATTTTTAATATCAACTAAAAATATAAGAAATTAGTCTTATTATTTTGAATTACCACATTCACATGTGCTATTTTTTGTTTATTTAGTGTTGGTTTCTCACTCAATGGTTTTAGAAGTGAATCCCATTGCTTGTGATTTGTGCAAGTTCATGCAATGTAATTCACATTATTTTTTTTAATGTCATGTAATATGTTGTATCAAAGTTTTATGAGCATTGTCTATGAATCAGTCAAAGGATTTTGGCCATTCACTTTTGGTGGAGGGTCATTATTTATTTTTGCATTAAGAGGGATAACATTGTTATTAGGTGGAATTAAGGTAGTAATAGGTTATTTTTGCTTGCATCTTGCTTCTCAGTGCATAATTATTTCTATGGTACTATTCAAAATCATGAACCTTTTTAGTGCTCTCCTAAAGTTCATTTCCTTTTGGCTAGGGAAATTAAAGGCCTCTATCATTATAGCAGTGTTGGATGAACTAGATGTGCTAGGAGTTTTAGATGTACTAGTTGTATTCTAGTGACTTGAGACCACCTCATAATCTTCCTTCTCATTTTTTAAGTTTTTAAAGGTATTGTAAAACTTGATATAATCTAACTCTCCATGTTGGGATGTATTATGAACCCTACACCTATTAGGCAACATCAATTCACAAATATTAATCTTGCACATTTTGTTTGGTGATGGGTCAACATTATTATTGGGGCGGTTTGATGGATTGTTGTAATTTTTGTATGTCTAATTTTGAGTTTTGTTTTACCCAATAGTATGCCCTACTTGTTTTTGAAACTTGAGAAAATAATTGCTGAGTTTATCTACCATTGATTGAATGGAATCTTGTTTTTTTAATTATATTTTGTGGTAATGTTTATGTGTTGTTGACAACTGGAATCAAGGCTTGAATTTTATTTTGTGTTATGGTTTGGATAAGTCGATCAATCATAAAACTAAGTTGTTGATTGGGGTGTTTCAAGGGTAACACATTGGTTATTAAAACTGGGTTGAGCAATGGGACATTTTGATTAATATTCAAAATGGGATTAAGCACTAGTATGTTGTGATTTATGTTTAGAATAATGTGTCCCTGAGGATTCAATTATCTATCAATGGTTATGGTTTCAACACAAGCTCATGGGAAATCATTATTAACTACAACATGTCTAAGGAACATGATTATCATTAGACCCAATGCATTTTGATACATATCAAGAGCCAATATAGCATTAGGTTGATACAGAGGAGTAACCTTATTGTACATATTTTGAAATCTTGAATTAAAGGTTTTGATTATCTCATTAGGTTCCTTCTTGACACTAAAAAATTGATAGATAGGACATTAGGGTCAATCACTTACCCAAAATGAGCTAGGAATTGGTCTCAAATTGATTCCAACCAGTAATGGAGTTCACAGGTAAATTAAAATATCAATCTTATGTAGTGTCTTAGAATGTGAATGAAAATAATATACATACAATGCCATCATGTATTATATTCAACAACCTTAGAGAATACTTGAAGGAGGTGACATGCTCCATAGCTATTTGTTTGGTATCTAGAGTGTAACCTGGGAGATATCTCTCAGGATTCCTTTGTAGCTCATGAATATCTCCCTGAATATTAATCCATGATCTAGCTATCTAGGAAACCATAGGAGTAAATGGTTTGAAATTTAGAATGATTGGTGAACCTGGTTGAGTTTTAGAGATTTTTGGTTTCCCCTTACTAGACCTAGGTCTTTGATGTAACTCTTAAGGTTGAAGTATCAACAAGCCAAAATCATATGTGGATCTAGTTTGTTGTGGCAATAAATTTAGATTGGTTTGGCTTAGTGAAGTTTAAGTTTTTTTAATTAAGGGTATATGTGTGTAGTACTATCAAGGTCAAAGTTTTGGTCCTCCTTCTAGCGCTAAATAACCTATTGATGTTTTATACCCACTCCAACAAATCAATGGAACAATCCCTCTCATTTTAGGATCATAAAACTAATCGAGGGCATGAGTTACAAGTACATGATTTTATAGATAACCAAGTGATGGAAATAACATGGTCAGGGCAATGTGATTTTTACCTACTTTAAGAAACCCTTCCATGTGAGAAAATTAACCTCTCCTAAAAAATAATTAGAACTAATCTAAACATGGATATTCATAATGAACTATGATATAGGATATAATTTTGATAAAAAACATTAAATAGGAAAGAAGGGTAGGAAAAAAAGAAAGATTTTCAAAATTTTACACATAATTTTGTAAAACAACACTCTATGAGATTCACTACAATTTAAGCCATTTTTTTTTATTAAGTCTACTATTCACTCAAACCTTCACAAACATATTATAGAGTTTAAGGAATGATTGATTCTGAATATATCCCTACAAGATCACTTTGTAAGATAAATTTACTATTGTGAATTACAAAAAATAAATAAAAAAATGCATCCATCCAAAATAATTAAAATTAAACACAGCTAGTTATAGAGACAATCAGATTAGTTGATTACTCAATATAACTAATTTAAAAGAAAAGAATTAAATCTCATATAATGATCATAATAAGTTAAAGCATCTACAATAGTAATCTAGATTTTGAGAAAGTAGAAAAATAATAAACTCACTAAACATCCATAAATATTTATCAAGCATACTAAGTATCCAAATTAGTAATCTCCAATAAAATTTCTCATGAATGTATTTATATCAAAGAGATGGGAATTGCCACATATATAAAAGTAGTTTGCATGGATTTGAAATTTTATCTCTAAAGGAACTAAAGATAAAACTAAATTGAAGTTTGAAATAAATTATCTCTTTAATAAATAAAATATCTAAAAATAAACTTTCACTTTTCCAAGTCCATAAGGACTTTCTCAATCATTCATTAGGTGGCCATTTGCTTCCCCTTGTAAGCATGTATGCACAACTAGTAATCTTCCTCAATATTGGAGATGTCTATAATTGGCCTCCTTAATTGGACTTCAACCTTTGATATGAGAAATGCATGGGACATATAAGATAAGCCATATAATTTTAGCCCTCTCCATTTTTTATGTTATACAGGTAACAAAATTGTTAAGTTGTTGATTGCCTCCTCTATTGGCTTAGGTCACTTTTCTCTTAATTTGAAGCCATGAAATTGTTAATAAAACTTATGAATTCAGTGATGCTTATCAAATAATTATTTGGCATGAAAAATATTGTCATATGAACCTCTTTTAATATCTCTAGAATACCTTCTATAAATCTATTGAATGGTATCATTAAAACATTCAAATTCACTGAGGTTTCTTCCAAAGAAGTTAAGGTATTAACTATGAAACCGTGGCATAGATTAACATCTAACATTGTCATTAGCCTAAGATTAGAGTGGATGTCTCTTTTTATTACATTAAATATTATTTCAACCTTACTCTCAATCATGATAATCTATACCAAAGAGGTTTGGATATTTCCCAATAAAATTCCATTCTTCATCTTAGCCTCCTGGATTTCAACTAGAGAAAAGAAAAGTGAATTCAAATTATTCTCAACCTTATTTATCATTGCCTTGATTTTGGATTATGATTCCAATATTCAAACTTTTTTTTTCATTCCTTTGACCTCATTTTTTGCAATTTGATTAGAAGACCTTACTAATGATTCAAGGTCTTCTTAGAACTCTTCATCATTACAAGAATAATCAAGGGTCATGGCCACTTTTTTATTCGGTCTATTACTTTTCCTAGTTAGAGAACAATTATTATTCTCTTCATACATAGTGAAAATAAATTCCTAAGTGATTTTTGTTGTTGTTATTCTCTTCAATTTTCTTGTATATTTTTAAAATATAAATCTAACTTATGGTTCATCCTGAATAATCATCTCAAACCTTGGGTTTTCACTAAAAACATGTTATGAGTCCAATCATCCTAAGGATCTTCTCCTTGCGAAGTCACTACTAAGGGTGTAGGAGATGTAGGCAAAGATTATATAATAGATGGAGTGGGAATTATCACAAAATAAATTATACTCAAATGTGGTGAAGTGGTAGCAATGGGTGAATAAATGTGGGATGAAACTTGAGTGATGGCAGGGGTTTCCACTACTTGTGAAGTGGGTCCATGTTTAAGAATGAAATATTTTGGTAGGGTATGTACAAGAACCTATAACAATGATGAAATGACAAACATAGTTATTATTAGAATCAACTCTATAGAGATCACAATATGAAAAATAAGAGTTGGGGAAGTACTCACAAATAACTCTTGACCAAATGTCACTATTAGGGTATGTGAGGGAACAATAGAATCCTATGATTGTGACTAAAGCATTATAATTTATGAAGTAGTTTGGCCAATTGGTCTAATGATTTTTTTTTGAAAAAAGTGGAGGTGGAGTACTCATTATAGCACTAGAAAATGGAATGGTCATAGGGATATTGATGGGAATCACTAGTACTGATTGAAATGTAGTAGAGATAATAGTGGTCTCAATTATTTATGCCATTGTTGTGGAAGAAATCCTTAAAGTTTGAGTACCTAGTTTATATTTAGAAATAATGGATTATCTAATATAGACATGAGTGAATCTTGGTGGAAAAGTGTGAGAGGTAGCAATAAGGGTGTGATGTCACCTATTGCATTAGTAACAAGAGAAATAGACAATGTTTCTAAATACAAATCAATGAAAACTAGAAGAATAAGCACTAATGTCATAAATGCATATGAAATAAGAGGAGGATTGGTTACCTAAGTAGTGGGAATTGATGTAGTTGAGGATGATGAAAATGAAGGTATCCCTTGCAATACTTTTCTTTTGAGATACACGTCACTTCCTTATGGCTCCTCTTTCACTGGTAACAATCGAGCATCCAACTTTTCTTTAATTCCTCATTTCATTTGAGGTTGAGGTCTTGGTGGAAAAATACTAAAACTTTTTTTCTTTAAAATTTACTTATACTTCATCTATATTCTCTAGATTAAGATAGTTTTTATCATCTTTGTGTGAAACATAGTGGTAGATCACATAGCCTTCCCTCTTAATGCATGTAAATTCTTTGCAACATTCAATATGGGGTCCCAATGCCTTATATCAAGGCCATTCAATGTAAAATACCCTTTTTGGATAGATATCACATGAATAAGTGTATAATTCTTATACATACACCTTTGTATCCTTAATGGGATGAACGAGAAGTGTTTTTGTTGTCTCAATTTATAAAATTTGATAACTCTAGTAACATATTGATATACAATTTCATGTGTAAAAACTTTATCTAGAAGGTCACATATAATAAACCCAGTAAGAAAACACACTCAACATTATTTTCCACACATATAAATACTTTTAGAAAAAATTGTATTTTGATAGTTTTGTAATGATCAGAAGGTCTCTTATTTTACTTTTCTTTATTAAGATTTCAAATAGAAATCTCATTTTTAGATGTATTTCACATATATTATTTATTTCATATTTTATTCATTATATCAAATATCAACTTATTATCTTATTTATATTCAACCTTTAGAATGTATGGTCCCATATCCTATGTTATTGTTTGTTTTCTACTATTTACCACATATCCACTTATTTCATAATTCATATTCATGTCTTCTTAGATTTCACTTATCTTTTAAGATAGTTGTATCACATTACTAAACCACAAAGGTTTACAATTAACATTATAAATGTGTAGGTTCAACTTATTGTGGCTACCTTTGGCTTAAATGACCATTGTTATCTCTAACCACTAATGCTCAATTAAGTTTATAGATTTACCATTCTTTTCATGTAGACCATTATTTTCATGCCAATCATGCTATTGTACAAGTTTCCAACCACCCAAGCTATTGAATAATATATTAATAATTTGGTTTGGATATTAAAATTAAATAGGTAATGTTATTTTGCATTTGTTGATCCATATCATAGATTTTAAAATAAGATTGAATTGAATGAAGTTCATACTAAGTGCAGGTCGGTGCACATTTAATATTTTATAAACAATAAACAAGTGTAGTAACCATTTGTGAACCTTGAAACAACGTATCATATGAATGTAATAGATAACATAGTGGGGTGCACTACTATAGTCATTTTTATATATGCAAGATGTGGCTAAGAATTATAAAGTTTAATATGATAACCAAGCCAAGATAAAGGTAGAGCAATGCATGTTTGAAGACAAGTTAGGATTACCTATCTTTTCCTTTGAAGTGAACCTATTTGTAGCTCTGTTGAGTTTTTATAAATAAATCCTCATAGTGAGTTAGCTTTGGAAACATTATAAAAAAATTGATTTCTTCAAAAAATAAGAGGCATGCATAAATTACCTAGGGAACTTGGTTAGTTTCATGCTTTTTTTAGTTGTATTCTATCAAGTAATCTCTCCTTGATGATAATCTCCCTCTAGTCATCACCTTAGTGAAGATAAGAACTTATCTTACATCCACTTCAAAAATAGAACAATGAATCAATCCTTGTCAAGATAATATATTACTATAACTTAACTAAAATTTTAAGCTATTATAAATGTTCCTTCTCAATATTAAATCAAAAACTTTAAAACTAATAATTAATTACATAAATTATTTATCCTACATTTAATAAACCCATTCTAATTAAATAAACAATGTTTTTGATTAAGTAAGGTGGCAAACTAGGGGCCGAACCCTATATAGTCAAAAAAGACAAGAAGGCAAACAAACAAAAAATGCCTTTAGAGAGACGACGACACAATCGAGAACAACAGACAGAAACAAAACACAAGCCATGGGAAGACCAGAGTCAGAGAGGTCTCCCCTTACATAACTATTGATTTGATAAGATCATTGAGTTTCTCATTCTTCGTGTTGTTAGCATACCCAATATTACCCACCACTTCCAGCATAGACATGTTCATCAGAATTGTATTACGAAGCCCTTTGGCGAAGACCTTCTCCAGCTTCTAAATGCGGTCCTTCAAGGCCCCAATTTTAGTTTTCCTCAGTCTCATTCTCAGTGCCCTCACCAGCTTCCTTGACATACATTTTCCCCTTATTGTCAGCAGTTCCCATAGTGTCAGCACCCTACTCCTCAGTAACCTCAATATCCCTAGTAGCCTGCTTCCCTCCAGTGTCCTCCAAAATTTCTTGGATTTCCATCTCCTCAAACTCTTCCTCTTGGGTTGCTTCTTTCGAAGCACTTTTTGAATAATCAATCAGTCTAGCCTTCGAGGCTGGTTTACCAGCAATTCACCCCGACCTTCGCACTTCAGAGGGGAATCCTTCCTTATTAATTTTGGAAGGCTTGTGAGATTTTCCACCTTGGACCCCCATAGCCCTACCTGAATTCCTGTGGGTCCCTTCCGTAGTCTCTTTAATATTTTCTTCCTCTTCATCAACCTTTCTCTTCTTGCCCTTCTTGCTCGCAAAAGAGCCGAGGGTATCAACAGGGGTCTTTTCAGGGTCATCAATACGCCTCATTCCTGACAAGTCATCTCCTTTTGAATGATCTCCCTAATGTTTAAGGGAATATGAACACCTTGTCGCCACACCCTCCAACCTGAAAATTGCTGCCCAAGGTTGGCACAAGCATCAGCGACCCTATTGCCTTCTCTGTAGGTATGGGAAATCTCAACTTCAAAAAAATTTTGTAAAAAAAATTGGATATCAATAATGATGTCTTTTAGCTTGATTCCCATATTTGAAGCTTTATTAATGGCATATATGACCATCTTAGAGTCTCCTTGTATATTCAAGTTCCTTATTCCTAGGGATATAGCTAACTTTAATCCCCATAGTAAAGCCATTGCTTTAGCATAGTTGTTGCTCTGGCATTCAATTCCACCAGCATAGACAACAGACATCCATCCTTTATCATTCCTCCTCCACTAGCTTTACCATCCAACTTGGATGCCCCATCAAAGTTGAGTTTCATCTAGTTAGGTTTAGGGGGGATCCATTTAGTATTAAGTCTCTGTAGTATTTTGGAGTTATTATACCCAGGGATCTAGTTTAAAACCTTCCATTTGGCTGCAATTTAGCTTTCAATTTGAGATAGGGGTTTCTTCACAACATGAATATGAGCTGTTGTAACACTTTCCATAATGGTCTTAGCAAAGGAGTTAAACACCTGAGAAGCATTTCTAGCAGTGTCCCTGAAAATTTTGTGATTGTGCTCTTTCCATAAAGTCCAACTCAAACATGGCAGAGCTTGCTTCCATAATTCCATAAGCCAGGGATGTGTGAAGGTTGGGTTCCAGCTGAGAATTACTTTTGTAAGGTCAAAATTGTAGACCCATTCAATACCAAAGTTGTTAAGTATTGTGCCCCATAATTCCTATGCAAACTCACAGTGGATAAAGGGGTGTGAAACTGATTCCTCTTTTGAACCACACAGGAAACATCTGTTAACCAAAGTAAACCCTCTCTTTTGAAGGTTATCCTGAGTAAGGATTTTGTTATGAGCAGCAGTCCACCAAAACATGTTAATTTTTGGAATAAGTTTATGATTCCAAACCTTTTTCCATACATCTTTATTCTGAGCTTCAGGAATGAGCAGATGGTAAGCAGATTTGACAGAGAATGATCCATTCTTATCTGGCCACCAGTATTGTTCATCCTCCCAGGGAAAGAGAGGGATTCTGATCTCCTAAACACACTACTGGATCTCCTAAAATCTTGATAAAAGCTCAGGCCGGTGCACACAGCAATCCAAAATATTTTTTGAGCTCCTCATCCCATTGTTATTTTCCATATAATCACTGACCCTATCTCCAAAAAATTGGGTAGTCAAGTCAGCAATTTCTCCATAGTTTCCCTATGTGATGAGAGCCTTGTCCTTTAACCATATATCATCCTAGAATTTAATATGCCAGCCATTTCCAAGTTTCCATCTAATTCCCTATTTGAGAAGGCTTCTACATTTTAGCATTTTATTCCATATCACAGATCCCTGGGGTAATCCCATACATCACAACTCATCATGATCTCATACATTACAAGAATAATCAATATCGATAAAATAGATAAAAATAATGTTTATTCAATTCTTAGCATTTTTTTCTGATAGGGGTAAAAAAATGGGTTGTGACAATAAGAGTGTCTTATCTATTAATCTCACTAGCATAACACATGATTTATTGATGTGGGGTAAATGCACACAATATGATATTTATGCTCCAACTATACCTATATATGGGCTATCTAACAAGTGAAATCATTGATATGTTTGTGACAAAGGATGGCCCCCATACCTCCTAAGAACCACATGAAGAAATGGCCCATGAATCCAATAGATCCAGAAGTAATCCCTCATGGAGAACTCCCATGTGTTGTAAAGTCCAATGAATTTTTGGTCCCATCCCTCTAGGTATGTCCTAAATTGATTGAACCACCTCCTCTTTTTGTGGTATCATATTTGATCTATCTTGTGATGCCCTCCCTTGAAGGGTCTATGCTCACAATCCCCATGACCTATACATAGTTAGATCTAGTTATTGTCTTGTTCTGTACACCATCCTCTACATGTCCAAGATGAGATTTAATAACTTTTTGGAAGGTTAAATGTTGGAATAAAATTATCCTTAGACCTATCTACATTGATATCATGCTCTAATACCAAGTGTAATGCTTAAAATGTTCTCTTGAAAACAAAGCCAAAACAGGTTAAATTGTTTTTTGTATAAGACATTAAACTAGGGTTTCCACACATGCACAATAATGTAAAAAACTACACTAACAAAAGGGTATTTAAAATCAATCACTAATAATAAGATGAATTGGGGTGTAGTACTAACAAGTTTGAACTGTTCACATAAACAAGGTTTGAAATGGGGTGGTAAAATATAAATAAGTTTATAAATTTATGGTAAAAATAGTCTAAATGGGATTTATTTCAAATGAAAGTGCATTATCAAAGTCATATCATCTCTGAAGATGGTATAGAGGTGGATCCAACCAATATTTATGCAATTATGAATTATCATGCAACTCAAAATGTGCACAAAGATTGTAGTTTTATAGGACTAGTCACTCACTACTAGAAATTTGTTCAAGATGTTTCCAAAATATCCACTCTTATCACTTCATTGAAAAATAAAATCAAGAATTTTGGTCATCCAAGAAGTGTAAGGTATCTTTTCAAATCCTCATGGTAATTTTAACTTTAACTTTAGTTTTAGGATCACCTAACCCAAGTGATAACTTCATACTAATCACCGATGCATTAGGTGAAGGTTTAGGTGGAGTATTGATGGAGGAAGACCACATTATAGCCTATGAGTCATGGAAACACAAACCCTATAAGGATATCTATGTTTCCCACGACTTGGAGATAATAATGATAATTAATATGATATAGATGTGGAGAAATTTCTTGCCAACAAAACCCTTTGAGCTTAAGAAAAATCACCTTGGATTCAAATTCATCTTCACACAAACTAACCTCAACCAAATTAGAGGCATAGGTTAGAGTTTTTAATATACTATGAGTTTGAAATTCAGTACATCAAGAGAAAGTAGAGAAAAGTTTTTGATGCACTCAATCATTAAAGGCACATAGTTGTCATGGTTACCACACAATCCATATTCAAAGAGCAGATTCTAGGGTAGTTTCTTATAGGTGAGCTCTATGGTAAAGTCAGGGATAATCTTGATAGTAATGCACATGACCATCAGTATGAGGGTTACCAATTTGAACATAATAGGATTCTAAGGTTCATGGGTAGGATCTACATCCTTGATCAAGGTGGTTTTCAAAGCATAGTGCTCACAAAGGTCATAATTTTTCTTGGATCACCCTAGGGTGACTAGGATATTTGAAAAACTAAAAACACTTTATTACCAACCAAGGTTCAAGAGGGAGGATTTTTTTTTTTTTAGTTCAATGCTTAGAGTGTTAGTGAGTTAAGGCTGAGCATATACACCCAAACAAAGCTTTATACTCACATGAGGCTCTTGAATTGAAATGGAAAGTAATTAGTAAGGACTTTATACATGGTCTTCCAATGTAAATAAATAAGCACAATGTGATTTTGGTTTTGGTGGATAATCTCATGAATGTTTCCCATTTCATTATGGGAAACTCAACTAATAATGCACTGATCTTGGATAAGTGTTTGTAAAAGAAGTTTTCCGATTTATTGGGATCTCAAAGAGGATCATCTCACACCTAGATATGTGTATGAATTCAAGGTTTTGGAGAAAAAATTATATGCACTGCTAGGAACTAAATTGATTTAATTTTTGCTTATCACCCAAAGATAGATGGTAAAAAAAATGATTGAATTAGGCCCTTGAAAACATGTTGAGGATGTATTGCATAGACCAACATTATACAAGGGAAAATTATCTCCCCTTGGTCGAGTCTACATATAATAACACTCATCACTCCACCTTGGGCATGGTGCATTTTGAGGCTCTCTACAAGAATAAGTGGCATACTCCTATTAGCTAGGAAAATTTCAATGATCATATGATCATTGGCCCTAAAGGGTTAAATGAGATGGAGGAGCAAGTAAAACCATCTCAAGTAAAACTTGTTAGGCAATGCCTCGTTGAGGAAAAAAATAGGAAAAAGTGTCATAGTGGCAAAAAAAGCTTTAAAATAGTTCTAATTAAGAAAAAAGTTATCCAAAGCATCAAACCCAAGAAGATATTTATCTAATTTGGAAAATAAACTAGGGTATCCCCAACTTTTGTAAGCCCTTTTGAGGTTTTAGAGTTTATTAGCTCGATTTATTACAAAATTACACTGCCCACAACTCTTGATTGGTTGCATAATATATTTCATGTTTATTTATTGAATAAATATACAATAAATCTCACACATGATCTCAATTGGAAATATTGTAGGTGTAGGATCTAGGAGTGGTGTTAGCTGAACCCCTGAGCATGCTCAAGACTCGTAAGCTTCACTTATAAAAATTAGAGGATTCTTAATGTAAGGACTAGTGGACCAATATTCTGATGAAATTTACACATTAAATGAAAATGAGAAAGTCTATAATACTTCCCCCAACTTTTTGCTTGGTTGTTTTACTTATTGTAATAAGACATCAAGATGATAATTCTTTCTAATGGGAAATAATGTCACAAAACATTTTATGACCCCGATTATAAAAAGACTAAGAATAATTGAATATATGATGCTTTTAGATATTTATCACTATTGATGATTCTTTTAATGTATATGACCATGATGGGTTATGTTTTGTTGTTAATTGAATATTAAGGTTATATTACTATTGTTGATTTAATTACAACATATTTATTAAATGAAAGATAGAACATTTATGTAACCGATTATTAGGTGTTAAGGCTTTGATTTAATGTTGAGTAGTAACATTTATTAAATATTACACTTTTATTTAAGCTTTTGGATTATATTATACTGATGAGGACTTATTTATTGTTGTCTTTCTATGGTAGATGAAAGATAGGTTCTTCCCATCATTGATGTGATGCCTAGAGGGAGAGCATAATTGGGGAAATAATGGTAGAGAGAAGATAGGATGCACACACCATAGTTTGTACTCCAGTTCTTATTTAGTGGATAACTCTACATTTTTGTGTATATCTATCATACTTAGAAATAAGGCCATTAGTGGCTAAATTTTGTGTTTGCATTTATTTCTCCTTATTTTTGGTCACCTTGTGGTGCCACTTAAACCCTTATTGTCTTTTGGTGCAATTACCTTTTAGAATAAGGTAGAGCTACTTAGTAGCCTTGGATAATGCACCATTTTATGTGTAATATGGATTAGGGTTTTTTTAACTATAAACATGGAAGAGCAACCTCCTTTTATTTGGGTTCATTACAATAAGGCTATTGTTAGGATTCTTACTTGTAAAGATAATTAGGACATCCTTAGGACTGAGAAAGTTTTTGGAGTTTTTAATTCCTCAATCCTATAGAGTTTGATGGCAAACATAATAAATAAGGTTATCATGGTTTCAAGACATCACTACCCTCCCATGGAGGAAAATAATTTGAAGGAAGGAAGATATATGTTAGGCCTTTACTTGCTTATGTGGTTACACGTAAGAGAAATTTAGGGATCATTATTTGAAAGAGGTAATTTTTAGTCCACTAAATTAAGATCAATACATAATATCTTATTAAAATGAGTCTAAATCACTTTGATCTCAAACCAATTGGACTCACCACTTCAACAAGAAGATAAAATTAGAAATGCTATAAAGTAGAAAATTTGATTACATTAATATCTTTTAATTTTATACTAACAAAACTACAACAAATATATTTTGAATAACATAATACAATACTTGGCAACAATAATATATTATTCACTAGAAGTATTTGATAGAGTTGAAAATTAGAATTACTCCCCGGTAATGGCGCTAATTTGTTGGACCTCAAATCCAAACCCCAAATTTTGATGAGAAAGAGGATGAAATAAATGGGACCGTCGACAACACTTTTACTCACTCTCATTTAGATAAGGTTTAGACACAAGAAACAACTTACAAGAGGGGGTTTAATCTCCTCTCTTATATGGCTCTAAAACACCAAAGATGGCTTCCCTATATAGTTCTTTGATGCATTTATTTTAGAACACTTATAAATGCATCAGATTTGGAAAAATGAGTAAAATCCACTATGTCTATATACCCTATTAATTCTCACAAACAACATAGAAACCTGATCACTAAATAAAAAATCCTAAAATAGAACTTTAAAAAAATGAATAAAGATGAAATTATGTGTATGCACTTTCAATCACTTTATTAAATGAAAGAATTTCACATTGGATCATATTGTATAGATCAAAAGGAAATTCATTAGTAAATGTAATCATAAGTGTAATTCAAAATAAAAACACGTGAAAACTACTAAATAACCTTCACAACTAATATACCTCAGAAGAGTTATCTCAAGAAAGGAAGCAATCAAATGTTATACCTTGTATCTTACTAAGAAACAAGCTCCTTTTGTATTGGATGTTGCTCAAAGGATATGGTTGCAAAGGAATGTTTAAGGTGCATGGGCAATCTGACGGCACCTCCCCTTTCATTATTGATGATTTTAAGGATGGAATATGATGATAATTTATGTTTTGTGAGATTATTTACCAGTACTTTGTTGTAATTTTAAAGCTTATAGAGAATGGAAGGCATCTCTTCCATTTATAGATTTTTAGGATCAATTGTGACCATTGATATTGGATGGAAATAAATGGTGGATAATCAATCCTAAAATGGAAGATGAGAATTTAATGTTATAACATGGAGTGTGTAAGATAAGTCCTTTGCTTCGGATTTAGTGTGATTTATTTTTGACCTTGATTGCACACCTTCCATATTGAATTAAATTTGCGTTGTAAGTGGGTGAAAGTTTAGTATTTTTTTCTTGTAAAATGGGTGGATGATGTGGGAAATTAATATTTTTAATTTATGTAAATAGGAATATTACAAATTCTATAGATCTTCCCTTTAGGATGAGATTTGTTAATTAATTGAGATTAATTAACCAATGGGATGTGATGTGAATTTTGTGGGATAAGTTGTGTCATAAAATAAATAATTAATTGAGTAGGGGGGATGAATAGTGAATTGAATAGGGATGTTAGGGAAAATAGAATATTGAATAGACAATGAAAAGATGATGTTAGTGCATATTTATAAGATAGTTAAAATTGACAGAAAGTGTTTGGTTTTAAGTGTCTACATTTTGCCCCTCCTTGAAAGGGTGTTGTGAAACATGATGGGTAGAGTAATAAATTTTTAAATACAAAAGAAGCTGAAAAGGGGGGATGAAAGTTAGATGATGAAGATTGAATAATGTGATGGATAATGCCCCATAAAGAGGGCATGCAGGGAGGAAGGATGTGGATGGGCTCTTGAAAAAGAGATGAAGAGGCTAGAATGGAAGAAGCAAAGGGTGGGTGATAAAGAAAGAAAGATAAATGAATGACTAGATAACAAGATGATGATGGATAAATGAGATTAACCCATGGATAAAATTAACCCACTTGAGATAATGTTTACATGTTTTGACTTCCAATGATGATGGATCAATTTTCTCCATGTAGGGAAGATTTAGGAATGATACATCCCAAGATAATTTTCATACTTTGATTTCCCCAAACAGGGAGGATGTGGTAAAAATATTTTGAAAAGATACAGGTTTGGAATTAGGAATGATCTATCTCGATGATGAAGCTACAAGGTTGATTTTTCCCAAATGAGGTGAAAGTTACAAGCTTAGATTGGATGGAAGACTGATTGATTGATTTACAAGCATATATCAAGGATTTAACCTATTGTAGAGATTAAGAATGAGATGATCCCATTTATGGATGATAATAAGTTAATAAGATGGATGTAAACATATGTGTGAAGTCTGTAACAAATTTTAAAATAATGAAGAAGCTATAAAAAAATTAGGTGCATGTGGATGCCCCAAGATTGAATAATGATTGAAGAATAATGTGATTATATTTGGATAAAATTAGATTGTTATGTAGAATTAATGGACATTGAGAGATGAATGGAAATGGTGATGAGAACAAGAATGGTGATAAAAATGGTAATAATGGCCAAGCTGACCTTAGAAACTCCATGTTATTGAGTTTTGCCTATATAGTCCAAATGGACCTTAGGATGACGTAGTTCTCCCAAAGAAGGGAGGACTATGATGAGGAAAAGATGATGAACATGAGAATTATGATCAATGAGTTGACCTCAAAAATGCCATGTGACTAAGTGCTATAGGATACATAGTCAAAATAGAGCTTAGGTCATTTTATTTATTCCAAAGAAGGGAGGAATGTGATGAGGAAAAGATGTTGAAAATGAAAATGATGGTGGTCAAGCTGACCTCAGAAAGTCCATGTGATTGAGCATTACCTACATATTCCAAATAGACCTCAAGGTATTATAGTTCTCCCAAAAAGGGAGGAATATTATGGAAAATTTTAATAAATAGATGTTGATATGATGTTGACAAATGTCAAAGAGGGATTGGATGATTTGAAAAGATGATTTTTTAAGGGGATAAACTACTACCTTAACGTGTCTCCACATATATATTTTTACTTTATTTTTGATGTTGCACATGAAAATATGCACCATAATATAAAACACCATGATGGCATGGCTATAGTGTGTGTAAGAACTAAACCTTGATCCAATAGAAAAATGACACAAACACACTATGATATGGAAAAATTAGGATGACATTATTGTCATATCCTAATAGATGGCCTAGAATACAATCATTTGATAGGAGGCACCATGATATGAAAGAATCATGATGATATTATTGGCATACATGGGCTAAGTCAAGGTAAAATAGGAAAATCAAGAAAACAAGCAAGCAAGCAAACACCCATAAAATTGAAAACAAAAGCAACACAAATCATCTTGTCATTAATTAAATCAAAATCCATGTGTGAAGGCCTGATGATATTGATAGCTAGATGGTGCTCCCAAACAAGGATACATACAAGGGGATGGATCTGGAATAAAATATCCAAAAATAAGTTGCACACTTTAATTTTCTCCAAGTTTTAAGGTATGTAGATCAAGGGGGTTTGTTGATTGTGCATATTATCTATAAATACCTTAACACTTGGGGGCACCTTTGATGTAAATAAGTTGCACACTTTGATTTAGATGGAAATGGGGTTGACCCCAAGTGTTAAGGTATTTACAGATAATAAATTATTTACGCATGATGTAATAAATTAGTTTTCATCATGGTACTTATCTAGGTGCCATAAAGGTGGTTTTCACCATTGGACAAACTATTTCTCTATCCTTTGATTTTTTTCATTTTTCATTTTATTTTTATTTTTAATTGTCACAACATGGGACACTTCAGGATTGTACTCTAGTGATGTCATCATAAACTTCATTGATTTACAAATTCACTTCTTCCAAATTGATCATGATGCCATCATAGCTTCTATGAAAGAGGGTGCTTCCAAGGAGGGTGAAACATATGTTGTATAGGATGGAGGATGTTTATTAATTGATTGAAGGATTTAAAGGGATGTGGGGATCATGATGAGAAGGGGGATTGGGATCAACAATCTCATATTTCATGAGATTGAGAGTATCTACTGTTTGGATGTTTTGGGGTTTTCTTTTTCTACTGATGATTTTTGTAACTTATTATTTGGAATTGTCCTGCAACTGTGCTGAGGTGGGAAGGAGATCGATTCTTTGATTTTGGTCTGATAACACCTCAAAGAGGTTTTCACTAAGGGAATTAGATTTTTAACTTTTTAGATTTAGATTTTTATTGTCCCATATTACCTCAAACAAGGTTTCATGAGGGGAATTTTCTTCTAGATTTATAGGATTTTAACTTTGATTATCCTGTAGTGCCTCAAACAAGGTTTCACTAGGGGATGTTGATTTTGAATTTTAATTTTTTGGATTTTTGGATTCATCTTGATTGAGGAATGCTTTTTATTCCCTAGGATGTGTTGATGTAGATTTATGCTTCGATTTGGAAGTTAATCATGAATTCTACCATTATTTGATTGTTATGGAATAAGGCTAATGATAAGTGATTTTGTCAAGACCAATCAACTAGTGTGGGATATTAAATTTTAAGATGGTGAAAAGAATGGATGGTATTGATAAGAGGAAGGGTGGAAACATGGTCCTTATAGGGACAATGAACAGAGCCTATTTTAATGTAAGATGAGTCTTTCTTAGAAACCATAAAAGTGTCACAAATATATTTATGTGGAGTCATAGATGGTTTGTAGTCAGTGCGATGAGATCCTTTATGTGCCAATACATGGATGGGTTCGATGATGCCTTTCTCATGGAGGTTGATGCATTTTCCATTTTAGTTAATGATTTCAAGATTCTACTTGCTCTAAGATATTTTTAATTTTGAAAACAAACTTTAGGGTGTCCCTACGTAACCCTGAATGATTACTACCATTGAGTTCCTCGTCTATGAGGAGACCATATTTGATAAATGATGTGGTACCAAACTAGTAGGATGCTGGTGTTGATTTGTTGTAGATGTTGGGCCTATCCACATTGAATGCACTTTGTTATTTGTTGTCTGAAAGTACCATTTCCCCAAGATGCATGTGATGTTGGGTGATGGAATTTTTGACATATGATGGGAGATGGGGTGATAAGTCAAGGATTGTGTCATCAAAGACATGTTCATAAAAATTGATGGTTTGTCGAAGATAGGTGACTAGTCAAATATAGGATGGTCAAAGATGGGTGATCAGTTAAGTGATGGTTCATCAAAGATTGGATCACCAAAGAGGGGTCTTTCCTCAAATATGGGTGGGTCAATAATGAGTTAAGATTGGTCAAATATAGGTGATTCAACAAAAATGGATTCATCAAATATGGATTGGTCAAAGATAGAGTGATTCTATTGACCTTTATATGGAGGTGGAAAATTTTGATTATGATTTGGAAGGGGATCTTGACATATCCCCAATGGATGGTCTTAGATTTAGATGTACCTAGTTCATTAGTAAGTGATGGTCCTTAAAGAGGTGATGTTAGGATACAACTGGATTATTGGAATTGTTATGGCACTAGGGACAAATTGGTGTTGGATAGAATATTACTTGATCATTATGACTTGGTGGATTTGGACATTGGATTGGTAGATGAAGAGCCAAAAATGGATGTTAGGTGGGATACCTATTGGTTGATCTGTAGGATTTGGTCAATTATGTCTTGACATTGGGATGGTGATGCTAGAACAAGATTGAGATTGTTGGAGGCATTAGGATTATGTTTAAATGGGTTTTGATCTGCCATGATTTGAATTGCATTGGTCTTTGGATGTGATTTGATTTAGACTGTTTGATGTCTTAATGTGTTTATGCAATTTAAATTCAAATTGTGGATTTGATTTAATGTTTGGTGTTCAATATTTGATATGATTTGATTTTTGATGTGATTAAGCTCAAATTAGATATTGATTGGTGATGTTATATTTGATTTAGATGGTGAAAGAGAGGGATATTTTGATTTTTGCCAATCCCAATTAACACGTGTAGGAGATTGAACAGAAGGATAAGATGTGATTGACATGGAATTGATGTGACTTGGTTAATTTGACCTAATTTTTAGACTATTGACATGGTCAAAGTTATCATAATTTGGCTTTTGATGTTTAACTTGACTTGATTTGGAAGAAGTTGACCTTAGATGTTTGATTGTTGATATGATATTTGACTTGGTTTGACTTATGAGTTTGAATTTGATTTAATTTAGTCCAATCTAGATGTTTGACTTTGAATTTAATTCTAGATTTGACTTGGATAATGACGTTTCAACTTTGGTATGTGATTTTGACTTGGTCAAAGTTGACTTGATTTGACTTTAGATGTTTGGCTTGGTCAAAATTGACTTGATTTTTGATTGGTTTAGAATGTTTGACATTTGAATTTGGTCAAAGTTGACTAGATTGGACTTGGTCAAAGTTGACCTAATTTGACTCTTGATGTTAACTTTGGTCAAAGTTAACTGAATTCAATTTTGTTTGAAATGTTTTAGGTTTGAAATCAATACAAGTTTGGATAATAATCTAACAAAATCATGTAAATGACAAGCCCTATGCTTAGTATAAAAAGGTGTACAACATAACTAATTAGCCCATCATTCTAATCGTGTAAAGTGGCAACTATGTTGGTCTCCCAACCTTTACTACACATCAATATTTGGAGTGTAATCTTTGGGAATGTTATTTTCCCTTCACTGATTGTTATTTTTTGACAAATGGTCTTAATTTAGAAAAAACAAGCTCAAATGGATGCATCCCCTATATACCTTATGGTATGATGGGCCCAGGTTCATAGAAGAGGGTGATAATGGGCTTAATGAAAGGGTCTTGTCCTTACATGGCCACTCTAACCATAAGACTTCAGTGAAGTGTCACTAAATTTTTTTTTTCAGGAATGATCTCTAGGGCCTATGTATTTGAGTAAAGCTCCTCACTTCATGACATGCTTAAAACACACAACTACTTATCTTATAGCGATAAATCCTTCCTAATTTATATACCTCACTGATACATGGGGTTGGTCCTTATGTTAGGAGATGAAGTCCCATTTACCGTACCCTAAGGACTCACACTTGGTGATCGAAGTCCAAGTCATGTAACCAAAAATAAGAAAGGAAGTTTGGATATTTTTGATTCGCAGGGTCCCGTGAAGGGAAAGAGGAGAGCACATGTAGATTTCACTTCAGAGTGGGGAAGATAACCAAAATGATTTTGATCACCCAGGATCCCAAAGTGGGCAAGCAAAGAGCATACATGTTTATGTTATCACACACAAAGACACAATCAAACAAAATGCACAAATTATTTGTTTTAAAACACCAAATTTCAAGTGTGCATTTATTTTAAAGCACCAAAATCAAATGTTATAAATTTTTGTTTGTTTGGTTTTGCCTTTGACTGGTAGAAATCTACAAGTAAACAGATTAGTAGTGTTATGTTTGGCCTTTAAAAAATGTACAAAACCTGCAAGTGTGTTAGCTCTCAAACTTGTTGGTAATTTAGTTAATACACATGCTTATTCCACCAATCAACATAGTGATTTCACTAATCTTTAAAAATATAGAACTTTAGAAAATAGAGACCATGTTTTCATTAATCAATGATCAATTTAGCTACTACTAACATTATTTCCACTAAAACTAAATATGTTTTCACTAATTCAAAAAAATAAGAGTCATAAAATAGAAATGATGTTTTCACCAAATTACACCCCGTATCTGCTAAAGTGAACAATGTTTTCACCAAAGTGAACCACAAATTTGCCAAAATGAACCAAGTTTCTGCCAAACCTGCAAAAAACACCATCAACAAACATAAACAATTCTTCCACCATACATCATGTTTTTGTCAAGTGTATAATGATATTTCCTATCCCTACAAACATAGTCAGACATACAAATATCATTTCTACTAATGAAAATCACAATTTTGCCAATTGTAATACATTTTCACTAATTTGTAGGTCATTTTTGATAATACATAGAAAAGGTCAAATCCACAAACAATTTAATATTTTTTTAATATGTAGAATGTTTCCACCACTTTTAATTTTGATTTTGCTATTACCTAGAGAGTTTCTGCCATGAGTCTAGGAATGAAGATTTGAAATATTTTCATGGAAATGTGGGGAATTTTAGCTAAAATTGGTATTGAATTATGAGATAAGAAGATGATTAGGGTCCTATCGGGTGTGTCATATGTATATATAAAAAATAAATTCATTATTAAATATAATTGTTAGTGTAATATAAATAAAAAACACATGTAAGCTACTAAACAAACTTCATAACTAATATACCTTAGAAGAGTTATCTTGAGAAAGGAAGCAATCAAATGTTTTACCTTGCATATTACCAAGAATAAAAAGATCCTTCCTTATATTGGATGTTGCTCAAAGGATATGGTTGCAAAGGTATGTACAAGGCACGTGGGTAATCTGACGACACCTCCCCTTGCATAATTGATGATTTTAATGATGGACTATGATGAGAATTAAAGATTTGTGAGATGATTTAGTAGCACTTCATTGTAATTTTATAGCTTATGGAGAATGGAATATGGCCCTTCCATTTATAAAATTTCAAGATCAATTGTGAGTGTTGATCTTGATGGAGATCAACGATGAAGAATCAGTCCTACAATTATTTTTAATGTTATGACATGTGTGTAAGACAAGTCCCTTACTTGGGATTTAGTGTGATTTGCTTATGGATTTATCTTCAACCTTGCTTGCACACCTTCCATCTTGAATTAAATTTTTATTGGAAAGGGGTGCAAGTTTAGTATTTTTTAATTGCCAAGTGGGTGGATGATGTGGGAAATTAGGATTTTTGATTTATGAAAATAGGGATATTCCAAATTCCATGGATTTAACCATTAGGATGAGATTAATTAATTAATTGATTTAATTAACCAATTGGATGTGATGTGAATTTTATGGGATAGGATGTCATCATAGAAAAAATAATTAATTAATTAGGGGGGATGAATAGTGAATCAACTAGGGATAATACGACAAATAGAAGACTGATTAGATAATGAAAGGATGATGTTAGCACAAATTATTAAGATAGTTAAAATCAACATGAAATGTCTAATTTTAAGTGTCTACACATAAGTATGAAATAGTTTAAAACTTGTAATAGTCTCTTGAAGCTCACATGGAACTTATTTGCAACATTATTCTTATTAGACTAGAATTCCCACAACATTGAATTATGACACACACAATGGGACAACATTGATATTTAAATGTGATCAAAACACATATATAGTTACACCCATTTAATAGAATTAATAAAATATTAATCTTAATGAAATGCTACTCAATTTTTCACACAATATGTTTACTATGAAAATTATAAATGCCAACTAAAAGAATAATTTTAGATTTGCACAATTGAATAAATGATTCAAAGTAACTAGCACATCACTTGGATAACACACAATTCTCCCAATACATCCTTGAGTTTTAAATGTGTATTGTTTAAACATGAAGAACCCATATCAGACATAACTAAATAAATGTAGGGATATTGAATAACATCAAGCTCATGCATGATATGCTGCTATGAAAATTAGAATTCTCACAAACTAAAGGAAAATAGATTTAGTAAATTAGTGATCAAATCAATAATATTTATGCATTTATCCATTGGGGAAACACATGAATTACCAACTACTAATATTAATAGAATCATTCTTAAATATTCGTGCATGCAAGATCTACAGATCCTACATAAATGAGCACACATTATGGTAGAAAGTGAACATGCCATACATGTAATTCTTAAATTATAGATTAGTTTGAACATTGTAAGGGGTTCTCTCATATAATGAAAATATAATAAATATCAAAATACTATTGAGTGTGCATCCAAGATTCACAGAATAGTATAATTACAAGGATTTTCACAATCTACTACACAAATTTCTACATGCCCTATTTTTAACATGATAGCAAACATTTATGACGTGAAGTTTTAGATCAAAAACATAGAATACAAATATTTGTAGGTTGAGTATTCCCTATGAACTCCAAAACCCTAAAAAATTCCTCATATAACATAAAATCTACAAAATAACATAAAACAATACCTACAAATAACTAAGAGAAATCTATATATGAAAGATGCAAAATATGAAGCTACAACATTCAGGATTCGGAAAAAAGATAAATAATAAGGAAAACTTCATAAATATGTAGGAGGAACTACATATTTTACTTAGAGGAGAATAAAGACATCTTTGAGCCAATGGAAAGATCTCATGACATGTGAAAGGTGATCAAAGTATTTGGTAAAACACTAGAATTTTTGTTTCATCAGTCTCTTACTGATACATATGATAATAACATTTTACTATTTGTTCACCATTATAAATAATGTTGGCACCCAAAAGAGGTGTTTAAGTTGAAATTTTACAATTGAATGGAAAGTCCTATGAGGTCAATACTATGAGTTCCCACTAGAAGGCATAACTTACATTGTAATAAGTAGGCTCCTGACTACAAGGATCATAATATTAGGGTCTAGGCCGAGCATGCCTTTTTCTCTTCATGATAATCATCCTCATTATTTTAATGTTGGCCATGTAAGCTAGTGACTTTCAATGCCATAATATGAGTGCTTGTGGTAATCCATTTGACCATGTAACTTTGACATGGTCTATCTTTGTGACCATACTTCATCATCATAACTCATGGTTTTATATCCTCATGACTCTAAATATTTTTCTCTTAGAAATGGTCATCCATCAATTTCCCATGTCGAGAAAAGGTATTTATCACATAATAAATGATAAATCTCAGAGGCTCTTCCAATAAAGCCTTGACAAAGGACTAAACTCAAGACTGTGGCGAGAACATCAATGTACGGTCTAACGTCATTGTCTAATATTTCTTTCATAATCACATATGCACGAAAAAGAATAATTTTTAGCCTTTAACATACTTTAATAGTTATCCATTTCTCATCCCAAAGTGATTACCATGTAAATTTGTTAAAAATTGAAGTCATATCGACATGAATATGATTCAAAAAGTGATCTCACACATTATCTTGGAAAATATTTATACTCCCTAAGGGAAGAATAAAGACAACTAACATTACACAAAGACACAGATACTCACCATGGTCAATGCCATGTTTACATATAATGCCAAGCCATACTGAGCCATATGACTCTCCCTTATACTTCTATGTAACTCTTATACATGTAAAGGGTAGAGACATGGCATATAATATATTATCACCCTATTTTGATCATACTAGGTAATTCATCTCTTGAATTACCACTTTTATCATTAATATCTACTTTGCAATCATAACCAAGTTGAAGTGTTATGCTGAAGCCTAATGGTACCTTAGTATTGTATCCTCATCTTTCTTTGATAGTTCATGTTAATTATCAAGTTCACAATGGTTTGTCTTTCATAATCCATTTATCATCCAAGGCACTCAAAATGTCCAAAGACACTTTGAGATCCAACACATACCACACTTGGATTAAACTAATCTAGGTTAAGTTTACTTGAGTCATGTTTATAATGATTAAGTTTTCCCAAATCAAACTTAAAAATATATTTACATTAATACATGTGAACACATTTGTAAACCCATTTTGGACCTTGCTTGTTGCCTACTGAAACTTCTCAATGCTTTTGATACCTAACTTTGATCAAAACCAAAGTCGTGGGCAAGGTCTTTGAAACTTATGGGTATATATTTCTAGTGATGTCTTCAAATTGCTACTAATTCAAGGCAAGCTTCTAAACTCTTTGTGAATGCCCTCATAATTACTTTAAAGATTACTTAACTAAGCATTAAGTTATTATTATAATTACTATGTATGGTATAGTTTATTTATGTTGAATATAATTGTAGTACACACTATGTATGGTATAATTTACTTATGTTGAATTTAATTGTAATCCATTTGTGTATTACAATTATATATGTTAAAATGTAATTGAAAGGGTTGTAGTTCGATTGATAAGGATGATGGTTTGTAGGTCATCCACCAAGATACAACTGACATAGAGAGTCAGTCAGATAGGGCGAAGATCGTTCCCTAAATGACTTTGATGGATTGGATGTCCCCTAATCATCACGCTTAGATTTAAATATTCGCTTATTAATTATAATCCACTATATATAATTTAAAACATGGACAAAGATATCAATATCTATATATGTAATACATCTATATAAAATATTAAAATGATATGAAACGATCTGATTCTTTCCTTGGCATGATATCTTATGAAGCCATTGGATAACCACCAAAGTAAGTCAACCAATAAAACATAAATATGCTCCAAGTCAGAGTGGTTTGAGTATTATAGTGAATATGCAAATGTGTTCTTGTTACGGAATCTCCAAACAAGGAAAAATTAAAGGCACTTAGAAATCCACAAAAGTTGAAAACCCATAAAGAAGCTAAGTGGTGAGTACCTGCCCAAGGTCCTCCTTATCGTGTGGGGTCGAAAGATTCGTGCATCGTAAAAGAAATGGGAACCCGGCGACCGCACAACCCACAGTGGAGGACAACCCTTAGATCAAACATTATTGAATTCAATAGTATAAGTAAAGGCCATGTGGGTCACTGACTTTGGCCAAAAGTCATGAAAAATAGTCACCGTCACAGTGGAAAATAATTAGGGTTTGAAGAAAAAATGATACGAAAGCATGGTAGGTACCGCTCGACATCTCACCTAACAACAATCACGAAAGCATGGTGTCCATCAGAGTATATACAAGCAGTTGTCGGATCCGAGGCGCTCAGTTTTTTGTTTGCACCGCAGTGTTTATTTGTCTCTTTCGTCTGCCAATTCTGTTGGCACTCGTCATTGCTCTGGCAGCTCCAGATCTCCTCCTCTCCACACAAAAATATCATTATTAGATAACAAGAAGCAGTAGAAATTTGTGAGGGAGAAAGCAAGCGCTTCTTCGGAGAAGGCAGAGCAGAGCAGAGCAGAGAGACAGAGTATCATGGGACCGAACAAGGCCGCACGCTCCCCGCCTCCTCCTCCTCCTCCTTCAGATGTCTACCTGGTCATGATGGAATATGATCCAGAATACGAGCGTCTCAGGGCTGACAGGTACACTTCGACTCCTCTCTCCTCGGACTCCTGTTATGTTCCCTGTATCTTCTCTGAATCTTTGGAAATAAGTACATTCCTGTTATTTTCTCTGAATCTTTTGGAAAATAAGCATCTTTCTCTGAATCTTGGAAAACAAGTACATTGATGTGAATTAGGTCAACTTCAGATTTTGAAGTTATCATTATTTCAATCGGGCGAAGTGATTTTGAATCATGGAAAATAAGCATCTAAGTACATTGATGTATGAATTAGGTCAACTTCAGATTTTGAAGTTATCATTATTTCAAAGATAAATATAGTGAAGTTGATTTTGAATCTTGCAAAACAAGCATCTTTCTCTGAATCTTGGAAAATAAGCATCTTTCTCTGAATTTTCTTGGAAAATATTTACATTTATGCGAATATTTGGAAAATAAGCATCTTTCACTGAATCTTCTTGGAAAATATTTACATTCACGTGAATTAGGTCGACTTCAGATTTTTGAAGTTATCGTTATTTCTGTGAAGAAATATGATGAAGTGATTTTCATTTTTCAAAATGACAGTACCAGAAGTGCAGCGCACCAACTGGATAAATACGTGAGCGGCAAGCACGACTTGTTGCTGCAGAGAACGTTAAAGCCCGGGACTTACAAGAAGCGCTTCTCTTGGGTTATTGTCGACGGTTTTGCAGCCGAGATCACACCAGACCAGGTTGGTTCTTAGATCCGCGGTTTTGAAATCACTGCATCCAAATCTTAATTAAACATGCTTAAATTCTACTGCTGCAGGCGAACACGCTGAGATCTGCAGACGGAGTTAGGGTTGTCGAAAAAGACCAGGAAATCGGCGTGTGATGACGCCATTACACTACCTGTGCTTCTTGTAAGTTAAAAATTAGCGAGATTTGCAGGGCACCGATTCATTTGATGTAAGATTCTTAATTATTGTCCTTGTCGACATTAAATCGTCATCCCAATAAGACAAATATTCACACGCATCTCGTTGTGGCGTGCATTAATGTGATAATAAATGTATGGATTTATTCTGCATCGCCTACTGTTAAGTTAAAGAATTTATCCACACATGCAGTGTGCAGTACAAAGATGATCGGACCTGCCTGCTGAAAGTCGTTTTCAGAGGAAAAAGTTTCTTCCCGTGGGACAAATTAAACGCAGCAGCCACAGCTACCGACATTTTAGTTTATTAGTAAAGGCATTTTTTAAATGCTAACAAAACTCTGCAAAAAACATTATCTTTTGACACATTTATTTCATTATAAGACTGAATTAAATCTTGATTTCAAAATCCAGCATCCGAAATTGTCTTGCCTTAAAATCACAAATGTTTCTACAGGTCCAAACAAAATTTCTTTAGCCTGAGGATTCTTTAGAAATTTGTAAAATTACAATTGCCAAGGTTGATTATTACCATCCAACAATGCATTTTTTTTTAAATTTTTTTAAAAGATTGCAATTATAACGAATTCTTTCAAATTTTATAATCCTATTAAAAAATTATGAGTGAAAATATTTATAGAGAATTTTATAATTTTACTATTCTAAAAATATTATTAGCACATATTATAAACATGTATTACTTTCAACTTTCATTATTAAAATATTTTATTCAAATTTATATGAGTAAAAATATTGTAAAATTTGTTAATTATTTTATAATTTATATATATTTTTAATTCTGATATCCTAAAAATATTATTGTTGCATGTTATAAATATCTTGTATTACTTTCAACTTTTATTTTTAAACTCTTTTATTATTTTTAATTTTCATTCTTAAAAATTAGAATGTTTTTAATAATTTTTTATCTATATAATAATTTTTAAAAAAAATTTAAAAACAATATTTTCAATTTTCATTCTTAAAAGATTGGTTGAAGTTTAGAATATTTTTAATAAATTTTTAAATATATAGTAAAATAAAAATAAAAAATAATATTTTTTAAAGTTATAGCTTTTGTTTATGAACCTTTTTTTATATATCAAATCTTATAATTAAAATAAGAATTAAAGAAGGCAAGAAATATTTATATGAATATTTGAAAATAATCATGTAGTATTATTTAATATTTATTTATATTGATTTAGTATATATTTTTTATGTATGATTAATTTGGTTTAAATTGAATAATATTATTCCTCTTGTAATCTTTTACTTTTTTAAATCCTTTTATTTATACCCTTTTTTTTAATCTTTATTGAATCTTTTGTTGAATTTATTCATGTTATGTAATTTATATTTCACATATATCTAATTTATCTACATATTTGTTATCAATTATGGGGTTTGACAATTAGATGGTTACATGGTTATATACTAGTCACTAATTCCAATGTAGACCTCAATGCTTTCCGTATCTATTTTTAGATGTCATAGTTCTTAGCATTTGAAATTAGTGTAAGAGGTGAAGGAACATATTTAGTTAAACAAAACCTAAATTTCAGATTTGAACTGATAGTCATTTGTTAAAAGTGAAGAGGCCAATCCCGCAACCTTTCACAACCTTGATACTTGCTAGGAGCGACAGGTCAGTCATGAAGCAGTTACATATTAGGTCCATATTTAAATGTGATATCTTTGACAAGTCTGACATTGCATTTCTAGATCCATGTTCATATAAGAATTTTTTTATAGTGTATTATCCAAAATACACTTTACTAGTCGATTGGGATAATAATTAGGCATTGTTATATGTATTTCACTATGTTTGGTATGACTAGTTAGGGATTTCATTTATTATACTACATTTTGGTGAACCTGCATTGTATTGTACCTCTCAAGGTTAGATCTTATCTCATATTGGGTTGCATCTCAAGTTTTTCATATTTCCTAAAGTTAATTTATTACATGCTTCTAGATTTGAATTTCTAAACTATTTCACTCTTTAAAACCCTAGGTCAATCTATTTTTAAAAATTTCCTTAAACCATGGGGCACTTGTATGATATGTTTGCTTATGTTTGATTTATGTCACTAAAAATCGCATAGATCTAAGATTCCTTAGTCAAAAAGTATCTCCATAGTGTTCAAAAACCTCTAAATTGGGCTTGAAAAAGAAAATGGATTAACATGGTAAGAATGTATATATAATTATTATTTTATTGGCGAAATAGGTGAATGATGTGTTTCATTTTATAAAATATTTATTTGATAATCCTCAAGAAATGATAAAAATAATGAATGCTTTGAAAGGTATTACTTGTGTTGGTTTACCAATTTTTCAATTCATCTCAAGATCCTCTTATTTCTTCTCTAACTTATTTGCAAAATCCTCTATCTTATTCTCAAATTTCTCTAAATTATTCTAAATTTTTTTTATATTCCTATATCAAAAAATTCAAATTTCTTCTTCTCGAGCTTTTTCATAAATTTCTTTAAAATTTTATCAAAACACTTCAATTATTTCTCACAATTTTCAAACTTATTCACCAATCTCAATTTCCTCTAAATTATTTTTAAATCCCTCTAGTTTTGTATCAGCATCCTCTATTTTTTACCAAATCTCTATATACTTCTCAAAATTCATTAATGTCTTTTTTCTTTTAATTTTGTTTATTTTCAAAAGCATTTCATTCCTTAACACCAAACTAATCACTACCAACAACAATTTCATAGCTCTTTACCTCTTACATCTACCACCATCGACACCACTATTTCTTCTTTTTCACATCTCAAAATGGATACCATGATGCATACCCTCAATAGCAGTAAAAATCAAATTAATTTTTTTTAGTTAAGGTTGAAAAATTACCAAAATGGTTACTTCAAATGACATTCTTCTAAATTTTTTAAATTATGAAATTATTTCTGATCCTCTTTGGTTTTGTTGTCCTAAGTTTTGGATTATTCAATGAAAGAGGAGATTCATCCCATCACATTAGATTCTTCATGGCAATTTTTTAGTTTTATCTCATGATGATAAGTTGTTAACCATTTTTTAAAATCTTGAATATTATGCTCTTGATAGGTTCCATGCCCTCCCATGTGGACCCATTTGTTGCCTTACTACCCTTTTGGATGATTTATTATCTCACTTTTAAATTAATATTAGAATGAAGGTCACATTCTCTAAATTATCTCAAATTAGACAAGGACCCAATGAAAAATGGGAACCAATTAAGGATAACCATTAACTATGTGTTTATTTGATTTAAACACCTCCTAAAGACACACTCTTGGACTTGACATATTTTAACATACTTTCTTCATTGAATTTAACAACATACTATAGAGAACTAAATGCACACTCTCACTCACACTCTCACACATCCTTGACAGGCTAATTAAATTACATAAAAAAGATATAAACTCTCTTATAGTCCATTTTGGACTTGAACCATCTCTTTGTTATGTTTTTAAAGAACTCAACCCCCTTCTCTCTCTGTCTCTGTTACCAACTTCTTGGAGCTAGTTTCATTCCATGACTCTCCTTGACTATTTCACTTGCTAATTCAGATCTTATTGACATTCTATGCCTTCTGGAGTGTTTCTTCACCTTCTTTTGCATCTTATAAATGCTCAATATTTGACTTTTCATCAATTTGGATCATTATTTTTTTTCACTTTCATTTGAACGAAACTACCAATATCTGTAGTTTGATAACGGAAGTTTTGAAACCACCACTATATGCATATTAGAGGTTGTGAAACTACTAGGGTGATTTTATAGTGTCCATTTACATTTGAGAAATCGTTACTTAATGTAAATTGATGGTTTTGTCAGTGGGTTGAATCTGCCAACTTCTGAAGGGCATAAATTTTGCATACAGACTGAAATGAGACGATTTTTTTCAAGTGCACAAATTTTTAATAGGAATACAAATATGCAACCAAATTTATGATTACGGAAGTTATTTAATCCCTTTCTTATTTTCCCCAAACCTCATTCTTTTTAGCCCTTAAATACACTTAGCCACTTCTTAGATTGTAGTGATGGTTGAGAAAATCAACCAACTTACCTGGAATCATGTAGCTTCTTGAAATTGATCCTTTTATAATGTAATTGATGATAAAAATTTTTAGGAGTATGGGTGCTTCCCATGGATCTTCACCATGAAAAAATGATAACACACCAATAAGACCACATGAACACAAACAATTGCTATATTTGGTTGATATAATATTGAGTGTATGCCTTGGATGCTCCTGCATCAGTTACCAAGGTGAATCATGAGCCATTAATAGTGAAATATAATTTTTTTTATTGATGGTTGATTCTAATTATCAAAATAAATTTTATTTTTGATTCCTATCCTTTTTTATGAAGTGTATTATGTTATTATTGAATTTGAAATTAAGCTCTTTGATTCCAATGTGCTTAAGTACTCTATTGAGATTTATTCTTTTTATAATGATTATAAATTTATAAACGAGTCATACTTCAAAAATATAATAAACTATGGTGGATTTCCAACCAATAAAGATGAAGTGTATTCAATGTCATACAATAACTATTTCATAAGGTACTAGGATTGGTGATTGTTTATAATAAACATTAAATAATTTACTTTTGTGCAACATGATTAATTTACCTCAATTAAATGAGTTTGATCCTTCAATACCTTTACATAATAATTATGATTCAAATGTGTTTTATGACTTTAATAGAGTAATGGAAATCCAAAAAAAATGTGCATTGCATGAAAGCATAAGATGCAATATCTTGTTGAGATCAATCAAATCTAAAGGATAAATCAATGACTTAAATAGGTCCATACCTTTTCCAAACCATAATTTTAAAAAATTCATGAATTCCCTCCAAAATTGTACCAAGGAGCAAGACAATAGTGCAAATGTCAATACAATTGGTGAGCAAAATAAGAGCTATAATAAGGTCCAATTTAGATATAAATCACATGGATTGGATGAGTTTATTTTAAAATTAAGGCAACTAAAAAAACAAATCCTCAATTCAAATTGTGTTTTATTATAACGAAATCCAAGTTTTTATAGTTCATATAATGGTCCCTTGTTGATTAAAGCTTTCGTAGATGCCAAGGAAAGGAATAAAATCATGGTACTTTCAAAGCATAAATTTAGTATTAGACACTTTAAAATTGACATATCCTTTGACATACATGACTTGTGCACACACAATTGATTCTTGATCACATTATCTCCTAATTATTTATCTATATGTAGACTTGGCCTTCCTGATTTACTATCATTCATATACATGAGCTCCCTAATCTGTGACTAAATAGTTTATCATCCTAAGAAGACTGTAAACATATTCCAAATAATTTTTTCCTCCATCTTGGGAAATGCTAACAATAGTCAGAAAATTTTGGTTATCATTAGTGTCTACCTTCACCAACAATGTCCTAGGTTCTCCAAAACATTATTTTTAAAATTCACACCCTTCCCTTGGGTCAGCTAAATAATTTGCATATTGCTTATAGAGGGAAATTACCCAAAGAATCTTATATTTATGCACATAAATCCTAAGGATATTCCTATGTAGCACTTGTCTATCTCTCACTTGGAGATCACTTGGAAAACTACTTGCACATTAAAAGATCTATTTACACATCCTTGAGGTACTATCCTAAAGCATATAAATATGGAGATCTATCAAAAAATAGTTCCTCAAGACAAGTTTGAACAAATAAATCAAGGTTTAAGTTGGATATTATCAAGTGTCAAAATCCAAACATGTTGCACTATATTCTAGTGGATCACTATTGATCACACATACACATAGGTGGGTGAACTGCATGCTTTTTTTAGCACTTTTTGGAATATTAAAATGTAGGTAACACTCAACCACTTAGTGGGGTGTGGTTGGGGTATCTAATCCATATTTATAACCCATTTTTATAGGCCAAGAAAAACACTAAAAGTGGAGCTAAATTTTCAAGGTGAAGGATGATAAATATGATTTTAACTTCAATAAGTTGATTAAGGTTAATTTTAATGTTTATTGTGGACTATCAAAGTATGAAATTAAATTCAATAGGGTTTATTTCATGTAGGATGAAGTATATTAATTTAAACATAAGACATGTTTATAGGTAGGTGTAATGAGTTGTGGAAAAATAGATCAATAAAAACTTAAAAAATAGTTCTAGTAGACAACATACATATCTGGCTATCATAAATGTCTAAGCCCTACCAATAATGTCTTGATAGATTTTGATATTTTTTCCCTTAGTTGATCAATCACATTTCCATTTTAGAACATATCATGTGATTGCATGCAAATAATTATCATAACATAATAATGAACAAACTAAGTACCCTATCCATTGTTATTTTTATAAATAGTAAAGTCAATATAAATATATTTTTTACATTCAAATTTGTGTAATTTATGTCATATCTTATATAATCTAAATTATCAATAGTTTAGCTTATTTAGACCAATAAATCCAAAATAAGTTAAAATATTTTAGTGATCTTGGTCATTCTTTTGAGCATGGAAACCTCTAGGTTTCCCTTAGGGTTTCATCTTAGCTTCTTAAGGTTTCAATTTTTTTGCATCAGGGTTTCATATATGATTTCTATGTTCCCCTTATAAGAAAAAATCCATTTATCTTGTCTCTAACATTCTTGATGTTTTCATGATCATATTCTATGACATCTAAGAAGGTAAGCTCTCTTATATCTGTAAGGTGAAGTGCTTAGTAAAATGGTGTTAAAATAGAGCATAATCAAATCCTTTTATTCTAACCATGTGTCAAGCCCAAAATTGACATGACTGAATCCACACAAAAAATAAGCCAATTTTAAAAAGAATGATCAACCCACATTCTACACATTGGCATTGACAACATTTGGTCAACCACACAATATCCAACCACCAAAATACCCAAATGGCATGGAGGTAGTGTGAAAGTGGATGCACAGTCATAGCAAAACCATGTAGGTCCCACTTGCTCTAATTGGCCTACAAGCTCTCACAAAGCATATAGATCTTTAAGTGGTACTAGTGGGCTCAATGGCCCTAAGGAATAAAATGGATGCACAACTAAATAAAGTTGGGTTCAATTAAACACTTATTCAAATATGACATCTTAACTCACAACAGTGTTCAAGGAGAGTTTTGAGAGATTCTGATCAATCACATGGATCGATTCACACTTAAGTCACAACCAAGTCTAATTTTAAGTTAATTTTGCTTAGATAAAAGTGCTTAATCAAATATCATTTACTATCTATAAGACCTAAAATGGTGCCTAGAATATCTTATTTAATCCCTCTGAGAATGGATCAATATATCTCCATCGGTTGATCAATTAGACCTTGACTATCAGATTTGGATAAAGGAAATGATACCCTAAATATCCATATGGAGACCATAAGGTCTTCAATTCAGCCAATAAGTTGAAAAATTATATTTTTGAAAGGATAAAGAAGGTGTTGGAGGATGAATTTTCCATACTCTTCCCTCCTCTCCTTATTTAACCTTGGATGATAAACATTAATAGAGTCTCTGATCTTTTGGTCAAAATTATTTATTTCACTTTCAGTTTTATATCATTATACATGGATGCACGAGTTTTTTTTTTGTAGGTACCTAGTTTGATATAAATATTTTAAGAGGTCTCAGCCTCTTATAGTTTCTAAAATGGTCTTGGGATCTTCAAGCTCTACTATAACCATTAATGGTTGGCACAAGGTTTAAGGTGAAAATTTAGAAACAGTTTAGATTCAGAATTTCATTTTTTTTTAAAGTGGTAGAGGTAAAAAAATAGTAGGGGTCTCCTTTTGGGTCAGCCTATTTTGTTGCTTCCAAGGACTTGTGTTAACCAACAAGGCCAATAAGGTCTCCAAAGGACAAAACTTGCACAAAGTGAAAATCGCGAGCTTTTAGGTTTTAAAACATATTCTAAGTAAAAGAAGACTACAAATTGATGGGGTTCCCTTTTGGTTTCCCCTACCTATGGGCCATTAGTTCTTCATTATCATGGAAACAAAATAGGTAGATTAATTGAAAAAAAGTCTAATAAAGTACCTCTATGAGAAAGAGGCAATAACTGAAAAATTATGTTGTTTTAGGTCTAACAATTTATATCATGCAAAAGAGCACGAAAAATGGAGGAGGTACCTTTTTGGGCCATCCCACTCCTCATCTTTATCTCAACTAATTTAACTGATAAAATCATGTCTAGGTTTGAATAAAAGTTTATGGTTTTAATAATAAAAAGTTATAGGTTTTCAATTTATATAATAATTATAAGGCTTGGTTAGCCTTTGTGTTAACCACATAACCATTAAAAAAATCAAACAAATTAATAAAAAAAAGGGTTGGTTGTTAATAACATTAAAACCACATAGTTGAAATGGAGTTGTGGTCAACTTTGGTTGACTGCTTCCCCCCAACTATGTGACATAAAAATAGGCCTAGCCTGTAGACTTAAGGAAACTATCACTACCACGCCATGAAAAACACTATCCCCTTAGGGGCCTTCCAGTATGATGCACAATCAAAAGGTTGACCACTAGATAAACATTGGATACCTTACAATAAGAGTGTAGTGCCTTTCCTAAGGGCCTATGTTTTTAGGCAAATGCCCTATAGACTAACTTATTTTAAAAATTCATATCTAGAAACCCTTAAGTCAAAAAGTTATGAAATGAATGGCTACAAGATCAAAATTTCTATATTTTTTATTAAAAATTATTTTTAACCTTCCAATGCACCTCTTTACATGTAAACTAATTAGATGAAGCAAGGGAAGTTTATAAAGGAGGTATAAGGGGTTTTAGTGACAAAACTTTAAAAATTAATATAAATTCATCCATAAATTTAAAAATTATGTTGTAAATTCTATTAATTCATTGATTATCCATAATTTATAGTATAATAATAATTTGAATAAATTGGGAAGATTTCACGTGTGTAAAAATTATACAAATACTTCTAGCTTTCCTTGGCTTCACATAAATCAATGAATTTTGAAATTTTAGGAAAGAGAAAACTTTTATTTTCAATCAACTATAAAAATATAGATAATTGCATGTCCAATCCAAAATATACAATTTTATTTTGAACATAAAATAATCATTCCATTACTTTTATGGTCTGATTCACTCAATAGGAAGCGTATGTAAGCGATAAAGAAACATCATGCTATGCCAATAACCATTATAATTTACTTTCATTATATACATATTTTCAATTGAATAATAATAATAAAATGGCTATCATATAGAAAATATAATTTTATTGCAAATTTATACAAGAGTGATGAAGAAATTGGTCTTCACATTAACTTCACACGCAACCACAAGTCTAATCGATGGAGGGGATCACCTCCCATCCTTTTGGCATCACCAAGTGGTTGCCTTAGGCACCTCGAGACTAAGATATCAAATCTAAGCATCATCACATCATGGTTTAATGTGGAAAAATCAATAAAAAGTAGGTTTGGATGATAGCTAAGGCTTTACAAGGAACATTCATTGGGAATCACATCTAGGAAGTTATAATTTCATCTACATAAAAGAGGCTTCCCTAACCCAAAACTAGTATACAAGGCAAGTATAACATAATATCAAATGCCAAATATTTATAAGTAGACATAACATGTTTCCAAAACCAAAAAGGTTGGATGAAGGAGAATAATGACATGGGGATAAATCACCTTTGATCTACCATCTCTTAGTCATGGGAGAGTATACATACAATCGACCATGCCAAATACCACATACAAGGGCATACAATTTTTGGTTCCATAATAGCTTCTACCAATATGAAACTGATAACCATGTAGAAGGTCATAATAGCTTGGTTTCATAGTATCCACTATCACTATGTAAGGGATAAACACATAGTAGGGCATAAGAAATTGGTTCTATAGTAGCTACTATCACTACGTGTGAGGACAAAATAAGCATGTAAATTCACACAAATTTTTATAGCATAACTTTACCATTTTAAGTAAATAAAAAGGCATAAAAAACTAAAAAATTATGATGGATGTTACATATCCAAGATCAAATGGGCATTTAAAAACCACATGGTGGCCATTGACACAACTATGGAATACAAGAAAAGAAAGAGGGTAAGCCAAATGACCATACACCTCTTAAAAAACTAAAATCAAAGGAAGGGATAGAGATATTTTAGATAAATCAAATTAAATAAAATGGGGAATGGAAACCTACCTTAGTTCATTATTATATCCACTCAAGAACAGCTCTTACAAACTTTGGGCAATGGCTATGTTCCTCCTTCTCTAAGCTCATCCTCCTCTCCTCTACTACCAATTTTATAAATTTAAAAATGAATAAAAAGTCCTCTCAATGAAGGATTTAATTCTTCATATAGTCTAAAATCCTTTCTATAAAATCTAATGGGAAGTTGCCATATGTCCCTTCCCATCCCTTGGTTCATGGTAAAAAAGTCTTCCCTCTCCATAACTCCACTTACAAGCCCATGTGGTAAGCAATCAAGTCCATACCTCATTAATGAAACCAATATCCCATGCCATAAATGGGCATGTGTGCTATCTCAAAAGTCCTCTTTAGATCCTATAAATACTCTCCAATATTCTTATTAGTCCAAGGACATAAATATCAACAAAAATATCTAGAAACTACTTTATGTCACTCTTAAAAGTTGGCTCTTATAATCCATCCTAGTTTTGAGTAAAAATGGACCACTTAAGTGGCTTATAAAACACTTTATAAATGACATACCACTTAAATAAAACTCCTAAGGTTTATAAGAAAAAGAGTGAATGGTATCCAAGGGGGGCAGGGGGTGAATAGTGCTAGGAGGGTTAAGGAAATCTATATTTTTTACTAGGTCCACAAATGATACAAGGAGTGGTTTTGATCACGGTAGATTTAATTAGACATTCCACCAATCTACCAATGATGTGATCATTCCAAATGTACTCCTAGTTCATTTATTAGCCTCCCCTATAACCTGCACAACATTATGCATATAAAAATGCCCTACCCTAGACAATCGAAGTTGTATAATATAAACAATACAAGTGATCTCAATCTAGACAACATGCACATGCCATATCTAAGGCATCACATAAAAATGGTAATAAACTAATACCAATTGTATAAACATATGTATAATTCAAATAGATGTTTAAGACCAATAACTCTAATAGTATGAAATCAATATGCATCATAATGAACAACCAAAATAGTATAAGTAAACTGATATCATAATTCATAGAATAATAATCTAATCTAAGAATATAATTTTTCTTGCATAATCAAAACATAAAATCATCATAATATATGTAATCTCTATTTCAGAATAAGGGATAGATAACATATCATGTATCAATAATACACAGGACACATCTCCATAGGACGTGTGTAAAACATCAAATGTCTTAAGGTGAGTATTGTGAAAATAGAGGTCTCAAGTAAACTGACACTTCCATGCCATGCAAACCAATAGCTCCTTAGGGTCCTCCCACATGACACATGGTCACATGGGTGACTACCGACTAAATTTTGGATACCCTACAAGAAGGGTGCAGTGCCCTTCCTAAAGGCCTATGTTTTTAAGCAAACACTCTATAAACTAACTTATTTTTTAAATTCATATATAACAACTTGTAAGTTGAAAAATTATGAAATGAGTGGTTATAGAATCAAAATTTCTAGATTTTTTATAAAAAAATATTTTTAACCTTCCAATGCACCATTTTTATTATGAAATAATTAGATGAAGCATGGAAAATTTATAAAGGAGGTAGAAGGGGTTTTAGTGATGACACTTTAAAAATTAAAATAAATTCACCTGTAACTCAAAAAATTATTCCATAAATTAAATTAATTCCTAGATTATCCCTAATTTATAGTATAATAATAATTGGGAGAAATTGGGATGATTTCAAGTGTATAAAAATTACATGAATACTTCTAGCCTTCCTTGGCTTCACACAAATCAATGAATTTCAAAATTTTAGGAAAGAGAAATTTTATTTAGTTAATTATAAAAATACAGATAAATACATGCCTAATATAGAATATATAATTTGATTTTGAACATAAAATAACCATTCCATTACTTTTATAGTTTGATTCACTCAATAGGAAGGGTATGAAATCAATAGAGAAACATCACGCTATGTCAATGACCATTACAATTTACTTCCAGCATATACATATTTTCAATTGAATAATTAAAATAACATGGGTCGTAACAACCAATATAATTTTGTTAAAAATTTATACAAGAGTGTGTTGAATAAATTGGTGTTCACATTAACTCTACATATAACCACAAGGCCAATCAAAGGAAGGGCTCAACTCTCATCCTTTTTCCATCATCAGATGGCTACCCTAGACACCCCTGAGCCTAAGAATCCCAACTCCAAGAATCATCACATCATGTTTTAAGGTTGAAAAGTTAATAAAAAGGAGCTTTGGATGATAACTAAGGCTTGATATGGAATTCTCACTATGAATCACATCTAGGAGGCTACAATCTCATCTACACAAAACAAGCTTCCATACCCCAAAACTATCATACAAGGAAAACAAAACATAATAACAAACCACCATAATGTGTTTATAAAACCAAAAAGGTTGGCCAAAAGAGAAGAATAACATGAGAACAACTCACCCTTCTTATACAATCTCTTGGCCATGGGAGAGCATACACATAGTTTACCATGCCAAATAACATGTATTAGGATATATGAATTTTGGTTTCATAGTATCCACTACCAATACGCAAAATATAACCACATATAAGGGCATAGGAACTTGGTTCCATAGTAAACACTATCACTACAAAAGGGATAACTGCATATAAGGGCATATGATCCCAGTTCTATAGTAGCAAATATCACTATGTAAGAGGAACAACAACTACATAAATTCACACAAATATTGGTAACATAAATTTTCCATTTTAATTCAATAAAAAAGCATAAAAACAACCAATAATTCACACAAATTTTGGTAGCATAACTTTGCAGTAAAATAAACTAAAAATAATCTTGAGGTGCATATGAATTATAGAATATGTCCTCCTATTTCATGTGATTAAAATATGAATAAGATTAATATCATATTGATGGTATTATTAGAAAACTTAAAATCACATAATTAAATAGACCTACTATTGCATTCGATGAGCATGAGATTATTGATGATGATTCTATTAACATGTCATTATTTTTGTGTGCCTATATTAACTCACAACCTATACATAGTGTTATGGTGAATAATGGGTCAACTAAAAAAAATTCAAAATGACATTACTCACTAACCTTGGATACACACATGAGGATTAGATTGGTACAACAAAAATAGTGAATGGATTTGATGGAAGAGATAAAACCCTCTAGGGTGCATAGTGCTACCACTTATTATAGGGCATGCATAAGTTTATACTTTATTCTTAACTCTACATAATACGAGGGCATTTGAAATGATACTAGGACATCCATGGATGCATAATATACGTGTAGTACCATATTTTGTACATTGATGTGTTTAGTATATATATACTAGTCAAGTGGTTACAGTTCTAGATATTTTATATGAGTATCCTATTAAGATGGATACATTTCTTCTAAAACCTCCCCCATAACTTTCTATACAAAATGCATAGGTTTATCTTGCAAGGGTAGTTTATATAAATGTAATTTATCTTCCTTAAATATTGATGCTTCATCGTCCATTACATCAAAGGTCTATTTAAGTTTCACAACAAATGTTACCTACTCAATGCCATCCTAAGTTGGTTATACATGTGTTTCTTTGTGTTCCACAATGAATACCATCTTATACTCCTTGTGTATAACATATTTCATAGGAACCAATGGTTCCACATATACATATCTTACACAAGATCATATGAGTTATGATGATAATTATGGATATGTTACATCATGTGACCAATTTTCATATTCTAATATAGATACATATGTTACTGCACATCTATGATAAATGACATTCACCATGATCAATCTAGGTTTCACATATGCACATCACATTTATGGTATCTTTAGTTATCATGAACATAAATCAAATTCAAAAATATAAAAAAATATTTAAAAAATAGGACCTATGCATGACACATCTTTCTAGTTACATGACTAATTTATGTTATTTATCATTTACATGTTAGATCACATATACTTTTTTTATGCACATGATTTTCATGGTATACATGAGTGGGATGCAAGACATACATATCATATGTGACACATGGACATTTAGATGTGGGATATTATTATATCCACAATCTACCTTTCTACATTGGGGGCATCTTAATACAATTTATAGGTTACATCTTTATATTATCATTACATTTACACTTGAGCTAATTATATTATTTATACATGGATTTATCTTACATATAATATTTAAGGCACTATATTCTATAGATAGTGTATTTTTATATGTGCGATGGTGACATGGAGTAATTGTGGCTTTATTTATTCTAAGCATGTTTGATTTTGATGATTTTTACACATTGTGATCCTTGATTATGTATTACATTATTTGATTATTGGTATGCATGACATTTCATTATCCATGAGTGACTATTAATGAATGTTACATTGTGTAACCATTGATGTGTGTTACATTGAAAGATATTTTGTGTGTTTATATGAGTGCTTTGAATGTGTAGTGTGATGCCATGCATCATTTGTATCGAGGACCCTCTAATCCATCTCATGGCCATGTTATGTATGTTAGGTTAGTGTAATGTTGTGTATTGAGTGATTTTGTGCATCATGATCATGACATTGTGTGCATATTTGTGTGTGTGTCTACATGATTGCTGAGCTTGAATTTTTTAATTCATATCACACATTCTTCTACTTGTGTTTGATGTAATGATTCATAACATGCATCTTACGCATGAATTAATCTTGAGTACTTCTATCTATGATGATCATTACTAAAATGAATATTCTTGCATGCCTAAATGCCATATATACTTGATATGACACTTGTATGCCTTTGACAAATGTTTTATATGTGTGTGAATTATCAAATATTTATATGATAACACAATGTAATCATGTTAATACACATGCCTTGTATGATTATATATTTTATATGTAATGTAATGTGTACAAATATTAAATTATTTTGAGCTAAGTGATTCAAAAGCTTAATCCCTCACCTTAAAAGGTGTTCATACTAGTAGGCTTGTCATATAGATTCAAGTATTGACATATAAACAATATAAATTTTGAAATAGATTATGTCATAGATTGGGACACATTATGATTTATATTTGGGTATATAGGTTGATTCGCACATATAAAGGGCATATGTGAGGCATTTTACATGAATAGATGACATATTCAATGACATGATGAGACATATTACATGGGCTAAATTTAGTATAATTATATTACATGGGTCAAATTATTAGATTGGATAGAGTGACATACATATTTATGGAATTTTATATCACATAGGGGTATATATGGATGAGATTTGGGGCATGTATGTTGTTTATGCAAGCAATTTTCTATTTTATATGATGGTAACAAGGTAATTATGCAAAAACTTTGGGCCTAAAATCTTCCTATAATGATTGATTAAAATTTTCAATTTTACATACGAACTTAGTTTGGGGATCCACCTTGGCAAAAAAATCTAGTACAAGTTCCAACAAAGGAGTTATTATGACATTTTAAATTTTTTGAGGGTATAATCACTCCATGACATTATCTAAATAAGGACAAGTGATATCTTGGTTCACATACTCATAGGTGTATTTGTTAATTACTTTTTCATTTTCAAATATTTCAATGATCTAAATTAGTTCATATTTACTATCATGAGTCAACATTGATTTCTACATGTTTCATTACAAGTTTTGCATGGATCAAGATAGAATTGGGGGCATATTTGAAGACACCAGATGTGGTTATACTCAAGTACCAAATTTCCTAATTTATCTTATTAAACTATAAATTTTAATATTAAATTAAAATGGGGGCATTTGTCAATACATAAATTCGGTATTGGACACTTGACAGGTTTAGTTTTGACATATCTTTTCACATACATGACTTGTGCACACACATTTGAATCTTGTTCATATTATCTCATAACCATTCATCTATCTATGGAATTGACCTTTCCATTTTTATGTCTTTCATATATGGGATGTTCCTAATCTATGCCTAAATGGTCTATCATTCTAAGCAGACTACTGACATATTTCAAATCATTATTTCCTCCATCTTATATAATGTCAAAAAATATAAACACTCTCAGTTATCGATAATATCCTAGGTTCTCTAAATAATTATTTAACAAATTTGAACCCTTCCCTTAGGTCAGCCCACATGTTTAACATGTTGGTTACAAATGGAAATTACCCAAAGAGTTTTGTATTTATACACATCAAGCCTAAGATGATTCCTATCTAACACTTATCTATCTCTCACTTGGAGATCATTTAGAAAACTACTTGCACATTGAGAAATCTATTTGCATATCCTCGAGGTACTATCCTAAAGCATCCAAATGTGAAAACACTTGAAAGGAACAATCCTTAAGCCAAGTATAAAAACCTAAAGTAAGGTAAACGTTGCATATTTGTAAGTGTCAAAATCCAAACATGTTGCATTTCATTCTAATACATCATTATTGAGCACACATACACATAAGTGGGATAAATAGGTGGGTTTGAGCCATACTTAGAGTATTTAGGAAATGTTCAACTACTCAACAAAGTGTGGTTGGGGATGTCCAACCCATATTTTTTAGCCATATTTATCAGCCAAGAAAAGATTCAAAAGTGGAGATATGGTTTAAAGGTGAAGGAATAAAAATATGATTTTATGTGTAGGATTAAGCATATAAAATTACACCAAAAACATCTTGATAGGTAAGTGCAACAAGCTATGGTAGAATAAACTAAAAAATGCATAGAAGATAGTTTCAGTATATAATGAGCAAATTCAGCCACCACAGGTGTCTGTGCCCTACCAACAATGTACTAACATATTTTGATACTCTATTTCTTGAGCCAAATGATCATATTTCTATTTCAAATCATAGCTGGTGAATGTACTCAAATAAAGAGCATAATAAATAATGAACAAGACAAGTACCCTATTCTCTTGTCATTTCTATAAATGGTAAGCTCAATATCAATATGATTTTTTACATTACTATCTATGTAATTTATTTCAGATCTTCTATAATATGAATTATTAATAGTTTGGCTTATTTAAACCATTAAATCCAAAATATGTCAAAAAAAGTAGATAACAATTGAAGTTTGAATTTTTATACCAAGGAATTATTTTATGACCTTGGATTTGTGAAGAAGATTTTGCCTATGTACAAATATACTTTTTAAATGATATGGTGGAATGTAACAAGAACTACTAGGATGTATAATCTTTCTTGTTCAAATTGGACCAAAAAAGTTCAAAACATATTTCATATAGTCCCTAATAATTAGTCATCTACATGTTATTTGGTTGACCTTGGATACATTAAAAAATAATCAATCCCATCAACTTTGCATCAATGCAAAAAGTCTATATATAAAGGAAAAGTGGTAACAACTCATTGAGAATAAGAGCTTACAAAATAAATATAAGAAGTTATTATACAAGAAGAGCCACAATGTAAAAATTTGAAGCCAATCTTTACATTAAGGAAGACAAGGTGAAAAGTTGTAAATTCCATTCCAATGAGAGTGTTTAAGGTATCAAAATCAAAGAAAATATCTTCAAGCTCAATAGATAATAGGAAATCATATATGTTTTCCTTTTTGTGTCATTTACTCTTGATTTTATCTTTTATTATCATTTATTTCCAATCTTTTCAATTTTCACATGCTAAAATCGTAAATGTTTTCCATGTCTCTTGTGATCTATATTGCCTAATGTCTCATGATTATTGGATTAAATGTTTTTATTTGTTATTTATTGGATGATTTTTTATTTTATTGAAATATTCTTTAATTTTTGAGTCCCCACCTTCACATTCATGCCACACATGCACATAGATAAAGATAAAAGTTGATTTATTCTTCATATATGATATTGATGTGCATGTCAAGACAAATGCATAATATTTAGTAGATTTCATTATTATAACTTCATGGTGAGAAGGGGAATTTCATGTCTACCTATTTGAAACTTTGGGTGAAATGTGGGACATTTTCTTACTCCCTCATAGGTTACTCTTTCAATCATTTTTAACCACCATTGTTATACTTTCCATATTTATATCTAGGATTGGGTTTTCTTATATTTCCATCATTAATATCATGTAGATATATTGTCTTAATATGTTTATGATCATGTCTCCAATGTTTATATTTGATTGATTTCAATATGTGTCTAATGTGCTTACATATCTAATGTATATTATGCATTAAATCCTAATATGTTAATGTGTTAGTTACACTTATGTGTATTATGTAATTACATACTTTAATTTTATGTCCAAGTGTTTCCCATGTTATTTATTATGACTATATTTTTTTTAAAAATCCATTGCTATATGTTTTCAATTTGTATGATGCATTTTATATAAGCTCGATGTAATTCTATTGTTTCCTATGTTTGCTACATACATGATAGGATTATTCATGATTGATGTGATTCTAATTCCTTATATGATTTCCATATCCCTGACTTGGTTCCATTAAATTGTATGCTTTCATATGTTAAACACCTAATTTTTGTACAAAGCTTGTTATTGTAATATTTTTATTATTATTTTTTGCATATGTATCATTTATCTTAATTAGGGTTTTATTGGAAACTATCACTGTGATTTCATCCTTATCTTTATTTATTGTGTGATCTCATGATCTTATGTTATTCTCTTTTCCTTTTTTTATTATTATCTTATGTTATGGTATCTCAACATGTGACCTTGGTAGAATAGGAGGGTCATTGAATCCATCCCATATGTTTTTGTAGGAAATGTATACACCTATATTTTAAATAACTAATGATATGTTTTTAGGACTCATTGTGTTAGGGTGTGGAGCTAAAAGCTTCACCAAGGAGCACACTTTGACAGTTTTGAGTCTACACAGACACTGGCATCGGTCAGGAGCGACCGACGTCGGTCAGGTGCAGTTACAGAGGCACCGGCGTCAGCAGTGGGTCAGCCGACGGCGGTCACAGGCAAGCAGCAGGAACCGACGTCGGTTACCTGTGCATCTAGAATGCTATTTTTGAGGACAGAAGCGAGTGTTTGCATGATGAGTTTAAGTTGTAGTCTTAAGCTCGCGTCTCTATTATTAGTAATATTATTTTTAGAGCCCTTGTTCAAGAGGCTTAACTGTTTGTTGTAAGTGCATGCTCAAGTCTCCTAATTCTATATGTAGAATTAGATCTTCCTAGCTTATTGTACTAATTGTAGAATTGGTATGTTGAAGAATAGTACATAATTGAATCAATCTAGGTTTGTTGGAGTTGATTGTTCTTGAGAGAGAGAGCTCTTGAGGAATAGAGATCTAGTGAGAGATCTATACATCTAGGAGAGGTGTGGAAGAAAGAAGTTTCTTCAATTGTATTCCTTTTGTAAAGAGTTTGTTAATACAAGTTTTCAGGGTGGTTTCTTGTATCTCTTGTTCTTGTTATTATCTCATTCCAATTACTTGTCTATCTGATTTATTTCCACGTTTATTGCTTTCATAAGTGTAATCTATTGTTGGTTGATCCCCAACAAGTGGTATTAGAGCCTTGGTTGCAGGTTCAAGAGCTGATACCAACAAGTGGTATCAGAGCTCAGGTTCACTAACAGGTGGTTCAGATCTGTGTAGTGTGTATTGATTACAGGTTCTCACAGGGGTTTCTGCAGAGATTTTTGTTTGAGTGGGAGAAGCAATGGTAGATGAAAGTAAACTGAGAATGGAAAAGTTCAATGGCAAAAATTACGAACATTGGAGAATGCAGATAGAGGATTATCTGTATCAGAAAGATCTCTACTTACCGTTAGGTGGGGTTGCAAAGAAGCCCAAAGACATGGAGGATGAAGAATGGGAAGTTCTTGACAGAAAGGCTCTGGGGTCTATAAGACTGAGTCTAGCATCCACTGTGATATCCAATTTATCACAGGCAAAGTCTACGGTAGAGTTGATGACTACGTTAGCAAATTTGTATGAAAAACCCTCAGCTTCTAATAAGGTATATCTTATGAAGCAGTTATTTAATTTGCATATGAATGAAGGTGGATCTGTTTCTACTCATCTGAATGATTTCAATGGAATTGTGAATCAATTAAGTTCAGTCAATATAGTGTTTGATGATGAAATAAAAGCTCTTTTAATATTATGTTCTTTCCCTGAAAGCTGGCATGGCTTAGTAATGGCAGTAAGTAATACTGCATCTGCATCAAATATTTTGAAAGTAGAGGATGTTGTTAGTGTTATCTTGAATAAGGAAATACACAGGAAAAGCACAGAAGAGACATCTGGGAACAGGGAATATTTTAGTGACTATATCCATGGAGATTTTGGAATAGTGTATCTAGGGGATGATGAGCCCTGTAAAATAATTGGCAAAGGTAAAGTGCAGCTGAAGATGCAGAATATCAACACATGGGTGTTGAGAGATGTGATGCATGTTCCTAGCTTGAAGAGAAATTTGATTTCTACAGGAAAGTTAGGGGATGAGGGTTGTACAGTAACTCTCACAGTAAAATCTTGGAAGGTGACCAAGGGTGCACTTGTTATGGCCAGAGGTAAGAGAGAAGGTACTCTCTATTTGTGTAATTGTGTTACTAACAAATCTCCTTCTATATTATCTACTTCAGATGTGGATGCTAAATTGTGGCACTCAAGGCTTGGCCACATGAGTGAGAAGGGGATGTCAATTCTTAAGTCCGTAGATATGCTTTCAGATTTAAAAGGCATAGATCTAGAGTTTTGTGAGCACTGTGTATTTGGAAAACAGAAAAGGGTTAGTTTTCTCAAGACTGGGTCTACTAAGAAGAGGCATAAGTTGCAGCTTGTTCACACAGACGTGTGGGGACCGGCTCAGGTTACTTCCATTGGAGGATCACACTACTATGTATCTTTCATAGATGATGTTATAAGGAAGGTATGGATCTATTGTATTAGAAGAAAATCTGATGTATTTGAGACTTTTAAGATCTAGAAAGCTATGGTTGAGAATGAAACAGGTAAAAGATTAAAGTGCCTGAGATCTGACAATGGCAGTGAGTTCTGCAGTTATAAGTTCAGAGATTATTGTTATATGCATGGAATCTATAGGCAAAGGACGGTTCCAAGGACACCTCAGCAGAATGGAATTGCTGAAAGGATGAACAGGACAATAATGGAGCGTGCAAGATGTATGAGATTGCATGTTGGTTTGCCCTTACAGTTTTGGGCATAAGCTATTGACACTACAGTATATCTGATTAATAGAGGACCCTCTATAGCTCTGGATGGTGGTATTCTAGAAGAGGCATGGATAGGTAAAAAGGTAGATCTCTCATATCTCAAAGTTTTTGGTTGTGAAGCCTTTGTGCACATAGATAAAGAAAATAGAAAGAAGCTTGATGCTAAGTCTATGAGGTGCACGTTTATTGGCTATGGATAAGATGATTTTGGTTACAGATTGTGGAATCTAGAAACCAACAAGGTAATTAGGAGCCGTGATATTGTTTTCAATGAAAGAGTGATGTATTGTGATCAGCTAAGGAAGCTGAATCAATCTGAGCAGAGCAATGGTGAATTGGACGAGGTGAAGGTCCAGTATGAGCTCGTGGGAAAAAGAAATAATCACTTACAGGAAAACACAGAGACCAACATCGGCAGGATAGGAATCGGCGTCGACAGGACTGATACCGGTGTCAGCCATACAGAGACTGACGTCGGCCATACAGAGATCGACGTCGGCAGGACAGGCACCGAGGTAGGTCAGGTAGAACTGACGTCGGCCAGTAACAGGTCTGGAAGTGACCGAGGTCAGTCACTGTTAGAGAATTTGGGTGGACAACGTATTGTGAACGAGTCTCAGACACCCATCAGGAGGTCAGAAAGGGTGAGTAAGCCTCCAATTAGATATTCTCCTTCTTTATTTTATCTATTGCTAACTGATGGTGGAGAACCAGAGAGTTTTGAAGAAGCAATACAGGTGGAGTCCAAGAGTCAGTGGGAGCGTGGCATGGTTGAGGAGTTGGAGTCCTTAAGAGAGAACCAAACATGGGATTTGGTTGAATTGCCAGCTGGTAAGAGAACACTCAAGAACAGATGGACCTACAGGTTGAAAGAAGGTGAGAATGGATAGATGAGATATAAGGCCAGATTGGTAGTGAAAGGATTTGCACAAAAGCCAGGTATTGACTTTGGTGAGATTTTTTCTCCTGTTGTTAAAATGACTTCTATAAGGGTTGTATTGTCTTTGGTTGCTTTTGAGGATTTGCATCTTGAGCAACTAGATGTTAAGACAACGTTTCTTCATGGAGATTTGGATGAGGAAATTTATATGGAACAACCGAAAGGATTTGAGGTCAAGGGTAAGGAGAAGTTTGTGTGCAGATTGAAGAAAAGCTTGTATGGTCTCAAGCAAGATCCTAGGCAATGGTACTTAAAATTTGACAGGTTTATGACTGAGCATGGCTATAGTAGGTGTCAATCTGACCATTGCGTGTATTTCAAGAGATTTGATAACGGTAGATATATTATTCTATTGTTGTATGTAGATGATATGCTGGTTGCAGGATCACACATGCAGGATATCTCTAAGCTTAAAGTGAAATTAGCTCAAACATTTGCTATGAAGGATTTGGGAGCAGCAAAGAAAATCCTTGGCATGAGCATTAAGAGAGACAGGAAAAATCACAGGTTGATATTGTCTCAAGAAGATTATGTGGACAAGGTGTTGAAACGGTTCAATATGCAGGATGTTAAACCGGTAAGCACACCTTTGGCTGGACATTTTAAGTTGAGTAAAGAACAATGTCCTAATTCATATGATGAGGTAGAGTACATGAGTAAGGTTCCATATTCTTCTACAGTAGGGAGTTTGATGTATGCAATGGTGTGTACTAGACCGGATATTGCCCAAGCAGTGGGAGTTATAAGTAAGTATATGGCCAATCCAGGTAAGGAACATTGGAAAGCAGTTCAGTGGATCCTTAGATATCTGAGAGGAACCAACAGTAGGCACTTGTGCTATGGAGGTTCAGATACTTCTCTACATGGTTATGTAGATTCAGATATGGCAGGTGATTTGGATGGCAGGAGGAGCACTACAAGTTATGTTTTCACTGTAGGTGGAACGGCGGTTAGCTGGATATCTAAGTTGCAGAAGGTTGTTGCCTTGTCAACTACAGAAGTAGAGTATATTGCAGTCACAGAGGCTAGCAAAGAGATGATATGGATGACACAGTTCATGGATGAGCTTGGTAGGGAGCATGAGAGTTGCAGATTGTATAGTGACAGTCAGAGTGTAATCCATTTGGCTAAGAATTCAGCCTTTCATTCAAGAACAAAGCACATACAGCTAAGGTACCATTTCATACGATAGGTATTGGAAGATGGTGAGTTGAAGCTGGAGAAGATCCATACAGATAGGAATCCTGCTGATATGTTAACCAAGCTGGTTACAAAGGAGAAGTTGAATCTTCATTCAACTTTTGTCGGTCTTCATGATTGAGTTGAAGATGGAGGAGCTAGAAGATGTTGTTGTACAGGTACTGGTGCAGTTGTTTATCTCCAAGTGGGAGATTGTTAGGGTGTGGAGCTAAAAGCTTCACCAAGGAGCACACTTTGACAGTTTCAGGTCTACACAGACACCAGCGTCGGTCAGGAGCGACCGACGTCGGTCAGGTGTAGTTGCAGAGGCACCGGTGTCGGCAGTGGGTCGGCTAACGGCGGTCACAGGCAAGCAGCAGGAACCAATGTCAGTTACCTGTGCGTCTAGAATGTTATTTCCGAGGACAGAAGCGAGTGTTTGCATGATGAGTTTAAGTTGTAGTCTTAAGCTCGCATCTCTATTATTAGTAATATTATTTTTAGAGCCCTTGTTCAAGAGGCTTAACTGTTTGTTGTAAGTGCATGCTCAAGTCTCCTAATTCTATATGTAGAATCAGATCTTCTTAGCTTATTGTACTAATTGTAGAATTGGTATGTTGAAAAATAGTACAGAATTGAATCAATCTAGGTTTGTTGGAGTTGATTGTTCTTGGGAGAGAGAGCTCTTGAGGAATAGAGATCTAGTGAGAGATCTATACATCTAGGAGAGGTGTGGAAGAAAGAAGTTTCTTCAATTGTATTCCTTTTGTAAAGAGTTTGTTAATACAAGTTTTCAGGGTGGTTTCTTGTATCTCTTGTTCTTGTTATTATCTCATTCCAGTTACTTGTCTATCTGATTTATTTCCGTGTTTATTGCTTTCATAAGTGTAATCTATTGTTGGTTGATTCCCAACACATTGGCGCATCAATATCCTTCAATGCATGTATTAAGGAGTGTAGCAAGAAAGGGGTGAGGTCAATTCATGGTGCTTTGAGAGATATGTCCATATTATCCCATCATACCTATTATTCATCACCAACATGTTTTCAACTCTATTTATCCTCCTTTGGATTTCCTTTCCTCTTTATCTCTCCTATCTTGCTTAACATTTTAACTTTTCCAAACTAAATTGATTTTGATCTATATAATTTTGTACATCATTCCATGTATTTCCTACTAAATTAGCATGGTTGATCAAATTTATTCCATATATGTGTCCTTTTCCCATTAAATAAAATCTATTGATTTAGTTTTCCCCTACTTATGGATAAATTTATCTTGATCGACTTAATTATTTACTTGTTTGTACTAGATCATCATGGTTGACTTAGTACCATGTCATTCCTAATTCATTATATTGAATTGATCTAGATCGATTCCATTAAAATTTAATATAGATAAATTTTATGGTTTTGATTGGTATTTATAGGGTTCCTAAATATCATTTTTTATAGATAAACAACATTCATATGCTTTGCTTACACATGAAAAATTTTCCCTGTGTATATAGGAGAAATTGAGAGATAAGAGCTTATTCTTATGGAGGTCTAGTCTTTCTCAATGTATTTGAAGCTCAATATAAGGAAGTTGAACCAAGGAGGTTCTCCTAAATATTTTGAGTCCCCAATTAAGGATGCTTAGGCATTCATCCTTTCCATTTTAATTATTCACACACAAAACCTCTTTTAAAGTGCCACTAGATCCAAGGGTGACTGCTTTGAAAATTATACTCAAGTTAACTATCCCTACGTCTAATCTATTTACTTTAGTAGATAGACTGCATATTGATAGATTATAATGTTTTTTTTACTTATTTCCTTGCCTAGTATATCCTAGTATAGGTTATCTAGGCCTACAAATGAAACCATAGTTATATTTCCTTTATCCATGCTTATGTTAGTTTTAAATAACTTTGTATGCAGCTACAAATATTATAACCATTTATATCTTGGTTTTTTACTATAATCTTGGATTTAGGTTGCCCTTGTTTTTTAGTTCCTTGCATGTGGTTTCCTTATTATATCCTTGATGACCCATTACAAATAACACTTGCTTATAACCTTCACCCCACTTTGTAACATTATATATTGTATATAGATGGTCATATTAAGGTCTTCTCTCTTTCCTATGTTAGAGTATATTTATACTATTGACCATATTTTCCCAACATGCATTCTGGTGAACCTGATGTGAATCCTACCCCACCATTATTTGGATCATCTTCATGTTTCCATTACTTGCTTCCTATCATTATCAATTTAATAAGTACCTTTTTTATGTTTTTTATTTTTTCCATAATTTAAATGATGTCCCATCTTAAGGTTTTTATAACAAGTCTTAACCCATTTATATTCTATATGAGAAGCTCTTTTATCCCTCCCATGCACCCCATTGATAGAAACTCTTCATGGTGTAATCTTTCTCAACCTCAATCTATCAAATACAACATGTTTTCCATATATTCCAATAGTGATGATCCGGGAAACACTTTGGGCGACCACTCATGTGACAAAAATGATCCGGGCAACCATTCGGGTGACAGTTAATTCCCCAAATTTTGTATTTTTTCCATTCCTAGAAGTCACATTGTTAGGTGACAGTTATTTCCTCGAGCCATTATGTCCTCGAGCACTGTATTATTTTAATTCCATTATTTCTCTCGAGCCACTCATTCTTAAAATGTCACCATTAATTCCTCGAGCCACTCAATCTCTCGATGTTTTCAAAATATGTATAAATGCATTGTAGCCCAAAAAGGGGAGGTAGACATCTCTTCCCAGAGATAAGCCTATATTTGTATGGCGATCTTTAAGTAATATGATGTCTCTTCTCAGAGAATTCATTGTTATTGTGTTATTTCTATGCTATTGCAATATTCGTCAACCAAAACTTTTGAGTTTTGGATCAGTGGTATCAGAGTGGTTTGTCTTGAGAGTGTATGTTCTCGAGGACGAGGTCAGGATACAAGAAACTTGGGTGGGAAGTGATAGAGCTTCCAAATGCTCCACTTATGCTCCCCAAATGACCTTAAATGGCAGATGACATTGAGACATCTGATCTTTTCAAGGAAATGGTGAATGAAACCCTCTAGTGGCAACAAGCACAGATGCTCCAACAATTTGCTCAAATTCTTCAAACACTTCTGATGGGAAATTTTGGCTCCGCAACTACACTTCTCGGCTCCTCATCGAGGGAGCTTCCTTTTAGTGCCCCAACACCCTTCAAGGTTCAAGTAAATTTTGATATTCCCACATTTGAAGGCAAAATCAATGCTGATGTGGTGGAAAATTGGTTGGATCAACTGTCGTCCTACTTCTCTGTAAATAAGTTCACCGATGGAGAAAAGATCACTTTTACTCTTTTGAAATCATCATTGCTCATGAAAAATTGGTGGGAAGTGTACAAAAAGAGGTTCAGTATGAAGATCATTGGCCTTGGGGTGGAACCCACCTGGGCTGATTTTATGAAAGCAGTAAAAGAAGAATACTATCCCATCGGTGCGTATGATGATCTGTACATATAGTGGTAACAACTTCGCCAAGGCAAGGACCAATCGATGCAAGATTACATAGACACTTTTCATTCTTTGTCTGCAAGACTGGGTATTCAAAAAAGTGAGAAACATAAAACTCTCAAATATCGTGGTGGACTACAATGGTACATCCAGGGGGAAATGGAACTCTTCAATTTGGAAACCCTCAGTGAGGCATATAAATTTGTAGTGAAGACTGAACAGAAGCATGGCAGGAAGAATACGAAGAGTCAACCTTTAAAATGGAAAAGTGACAAGGAAGGTCAAACACGAGGCCAAAATTAAAAGCAGAAGGAGTTTCAAGATAAGAAATCCCAGAAGGGGAAGGCTAGAAAATAGTATGATTACCACAAAACTGGAACTCACTCCAAAGAAGAATGTCAAGCCATCAAGTCACTACTCTCTGAGTCACAATACTTGACGTCTACTACTCTACCTCATACACAACCTATAGTCAAAGAGGATGAAGAATAAATTGTAGATGCTGAGCCTGACACCATCGTTGCTTCATCACATACCCATGAGGAAAGACCAAATGACAAAGAAAAATTATTTCACTCTAAATTATGGGTAAAAGGTAAGCCTCTACATTTCATTCTTGATAGTGGGAGTCAAAATAATTTAATCTAGGCTAAAGTTATGAAAAGTCTAGGTCTATCCATGAAGCCTCATCCAAAGCCATATAGTATTGGGTGGTTGAGCCCAGGAAGAGACCTTCGTGTCACCCATCAGTGTCTTCTTTCATATGCTATAAAACCATTCCAAGATGAAATCTTGTGTGATGTGGTCAATCTAGATGTTTGTGATGTCCTCCTTGGTCAACTATTCATGTATGAGTGACATGGCATCTATGAATCCCAAACTTGAAGGATCACCCTCACTCTTGGAACACGATGCTATAGGGTACCAGAGGTACCACCGTCCACATCTATTTCCCTGATCAGTGGTAAGAAATGCAAGAGATTGGTGGAGAAGATAAAGCAATTTGTTCTCATGATGGGCAAACCACAGAGATCCTAGGAGGCCGATGTTGCAGTCCTAAATACACAATAAACACAAAAATAATAGTAGATAAGATGAATCACAGGCAAATATGATGACTTATTCAAGCCACCCATAGGAGTTCCACTGCATTGCCAGGTAAAACATTCTATCGATTTAATCCCATGATCACCTTTGCCTAATAGTCCTGTGTATCACAGATCAATTTAAGAGAATGACAAGATAAAAAGATAGATTCAAGAGTTGATCCAAAGAGGTCACATCAGGCCAAGCTCTTCACCTTGTGGTAGCCTAATCATCTTGGCATCAAAGAAAGATGGAACATGGAGGCTTTGCATTAACTACCGAGCCCTAAATAAAATCTCTATGAGGAATCACTACCCTCTCCCCATAATCGATGACCTGCTGGACCACCTCCACGGTGCGAAGTTATTCACCAAAATTGATCTCAAATTTGGTTATCACCAAATTCCCATTGATCCCACTGATGTCTGGAAAATTGCATTCAAATCTAAGGAGGGGCTCTTTGAATGGTTGGTTATGCCTTTTGGCCTCACTAACCCTCATGCAACCTTCATGAGGATGATGGATGACATCCTACGACCCTTCACCAACTCATTCATGGTTGTCTACTTAGATGACATTCTCATCTATATCAAAACATGGGAAGAACATTTGCAACATGTCCGTAAGGTGATTTAAACTCTTCGAAAGCACAAGTTGTACACAAATCTTGACAAATGCACATTCAGAATGACAATAATTTAGTACCTCAGGTACATTGTGAATGAGGAAGGGGTCCACATTGATCCAAAAAAGATTCATGTTATTCAAGAATCGCCCACACCAAGGACCCTCACAGAGCTTTGCAACTTTTTGGGCCTCACAAATTTCTACTACAGGTTTGTTCTTGGATTTTCACATGTTGCTTGGTCACTAGCCCAAGTGACTAAAGGAGGATCTAAAGATAAATTTTAGTGGGGTGAAATATAGAAAAGGGCATTTTAGAATTTAAAGAATAGACTCTGCTCAACCCCTATTCTTGCCTTGCCAAATTTGCATCAATCGTTTGAGTTGATGACAGATGCATCTTAATATGCCATGGGAGCTGTCATCATGCAACATGGCCATCCTATTGCATACCACAGTGAAACTTTCACTGATATAGTCAAGAAATATCCAACATATGATAAGGAGCTCTACACCATTGTACAAGCCTGCAAACACTGGAAACACTACATCTTGGGGAAAGAGATGATCATCCACACCGACCACAGACCATTGGAATTCATCTAGATGCAAAGCAAACTATGAAATGAGAGGCACCAAAAGTGGGCCACGTATCTTCAGCAATTCCACTTGATAATCAAACACAAAAAGGGGAGCTCAAATACAACCATAGATTGCCTAAGCTGCCCACCAATTACAGCACTCACAATAGTGCTTGACCTGTGTAGACATGAGACTACCACTTGGGGTGCTCTATATGAAGAAGATCCTACCTTTGCTGACACATATCAAGTGCTCCAAAAAGGTGAACATGTTTCTAACTTCTATTTTCAAGATAATGTCCTCTACCATATGTAGCACATCTGTGTTCTTGTTGTAGATCAATAAAAGATGATATGGGAAGCACACTTCAGTAGGACAGCTGGCCACTTTGGTATCAAAAAAACATTGGCAGTTCTTCAAAAACACTTCTATTGGCCCCATATGCAAAAATATGTGGAAAGATATCTCAAATCTTGCACCCCATGTGCAATAGCCAAGCCAACAAATAAGAATCAAGGATTGTACACGCCATTGATAGAACCAACCAAGCCTTGGGAATCTATCTCAATGGATTTTCTCTCAGGTTTGCCCACTTCCAAACATGGCAAGGACTTTACTTTTGTGGTAGTTGATCATTTTTCAAAAATGGCTATCATGCTTGCTTGTAAGAAAATATGTCTACTGAGGAAACTGCTCAACTATATTTTAGTCATGTATGGCTCTATTTTGGTCTCCCCAAGTCCACTGTCTCATATCGAGATAGCAGGTTCCTGAGCATCTTCTGGTCCACTCTATGGAAGATGATGGTTACTAAGCTGATGAAGTCCACAGCCTTCCATCCATAGACTGATGGTTAGACTGAGGTGGTAAATTGCTTGATTGTTCACATGATTTAGATGTATCACTCCAAACATCCATGCACATGGGACGAGGGACTTCCATTCATACAACATGGATACAATCAGGCACTGCATAGCTCGACCAAGCACAGTCCATTGCAAGTATGTTTTAGGTTCCAACCCATGGCACCAATTGATATAGCTATTCCATTCTCCACCATAGAATACACACCTCATGGAATATCTGAGGTAGCAAAAGCAACCAAGTTTATTGAAAAAATGTAGCATATCTAGCAAGAAGTTCATGACATCTTGGAGAAGATGAATCAAAAGTATAAGCTATGCCATGACAAACATAGGATTGCACACCATTTTGTTGTGGGTGACAAGGTTTGGTTATGGCTTCAGAAGGAACGGCTTGTAGGCCCACACAGAAAGATTCAACCTCTGTGATATGGTCCATACACCATCACCAAAAAAGTTGCAAAAAATGCTTTTGAGTTGAACCTACCAGCCTACCTTGGCCTGCATTCAATATTCAATGTGGAGCTCCTCAAACCATATCACCCACCTCTATTGGACACTTCAGTTGTGGCAGAACAACTAGACATTGATGAGCTTGACCCAAAGAGTTTTGCTCCAGTAGAAGAGGACCAGATTGTGGATACTTGGATGAAGACAATAAGAGGATGCTCTATTCCACTGTATCAAGTCATTAGAAGAGGCTAGCTTAGCCACCAAGGTGAGTGGCTCACTGTGAATCAAATCAAGACACAACTACCCCACCTGATGGGGAATATTGAAGCAATGGGGAACATTGCTTTTCAAGGAGGGAAGAATGATCCAGGCAACACTTTGGGTGACCACTCGGGTAACAAAAATGATCCGAGCAACCATTCAGGTGAAAATTAATTCCCTAAATTTTGTATTGTTTCCATTCTTGGAAGTCACATTGTCAGGTGACAGTTATTTCCTTGAGCCATTATGTCCTCGAGCACTGTATTATTTTAATTTCATTATTTCTCTCAAGCCACTCATTCTTAAAAGCACTGTTAATTCCTCAATCCACTCAATCTCTTGATGTTTTCAAAATATGTATAAATGCATTGTAACCCAAAAAGGGGAGGTAGACATCTCTTCCCAAAGATAAGCCTATATTTGTATGGCAATCTTTAAGTAATACGACGTCTCTTCTCAAAGAGTTCATTGTTATTGTGTTATTTCTATGCTATTGCAATATTCGTCAACCAGAACTTCTGAGTTTTGGATCAAGTGATCTCAAAAATACTAACCATCATATCAATAATCTTGATTCAAAGGTAATCTATACTCCAAACAAGGATGAACACCTTAAGAACCTTAGTAGCTCTACATTTGTAGTTAGTGCTTCAAATTATATTCATATTCTTAATAATAATGCCATTAATGTCTGTCCTAATAATCCTCCTCTTTGTAACATCTCCAAAAACTCCCGTCAAAATCATACTACTGATACTACACAAGTCCTTGTTAAGATACTAGACCAAATTTTCCTTATTTTTAAAATGGATAATCAACTAAAACATGTCATTGTAAACCAATCGAATCAAAGAATTACTATTCCTCCTCTTGGATATGTGAATGAAAACCTTATTCCTCAACCTCTCATGCAAACAAGATGCTTCAAATAATTTTAAATGAACCACTAGCTCCCCATGTTGTGTCTATGGACATTAGAAATATATATCCTACCATCACATATTATGGTACTAATGAACCTACCCTACATATAAAATAATTTTAAAACATTTATGAAGAATGGATCCAAACTAATACTTATGTGATTGTTGAGTTTCAAGTTAAAGCCCTAGTTGGTGATGCACTAGAATGGTATAACCAACTTCCAACCCATTCCATTTCACAACTAGAACACTTATTCGACAGTCTAGTTAAATAATTTCAACATCATTAACTTTATGAAAACAATATTAACAACATTAGTAATAGTAAGCAACTACATAAGGAGTTTTCCCATGATTTTATCAAATCATAGAAATTATAGATGGGGTCGAGGTATATTTGTGATGAGCATAGGGACTCCATCTATAGGAAGCGTACCTACATCTGTAGAGCATGAACCAACCTAGTTAAATATAGAGGGCCCCTTTGGTGCATAAATTAGGTCATAAAATGAATGATGAAACCACTTTCAAATTATTTATCACTGATCTAAAAGCTCCTCTTTTGTACAAATTTTGAATCATCTCTCCTAAAAATTTGGAAGAAGATTTTGACAAAGCAAAAAGACAATATTTTATTATGAGCCAATTTTAAATTTATCAAAATTATAATGTGTACTCTTTTCAAATATCCACAATTATAATACATACTATCAATTCTCATGATACGCCTCACCATAATCCCAATTGAGAAATTTTAATAAAAATAATCAAAATAATCAGCACCATACCCATTATTCTTTAAGTTTAGTAGGAAATAGGAAGTTGATGACACCATATAAATATTTCACTTATGATTCACCCCCATTGTGTTATAATCCAAACAAGTATTGATGGTTTCATGCCTATGTTGGTCATTCTCATGAAAATTATCGTGAGCTTAAGAAACATGCTCATGAACTTATATTAGGAGAGCCCTTCAACCATGAAGCTATCTCTAAATAGAATCACCAAGAATATTAAAGTCATATAAAAAGACTTCATATAATACCAATAAATATCATCAAAGTAATAAATCCAAACATCCCAACCAAAATAAAAAATATATCAAAATAAAACTGCTTAGTCATTTAATCTAAATAAGGTTTAAAATTTGTAGGTGTTATTGATGTTGATTATGACCACTATTATAGTAATTATCAATACATAAACAAGGAAAAGGTTAAAAACCATTTTAATATTTCTAACAAATATCTTGTTATGAAGCTTAATAAATCTCCCCAATAAGACTCACTTTTCAAATATACCAAAACTTATGATGTCTGACATCCCACCTAGTGATGAGTACACTCTATCAATGGAGTCTCAAAATAGTACTCAAAGTAATTATATTACCATGATTGCAATAATAATTACTTTGGTTCCTCCAAAATATCATTATGTTTCCTACCAAAAATCATCCCAATGGAACTCTTATATGAGTTTAACACTATGCCTTGCAATATTCCTTTGATGGAACTCATGAGATCATGACCATATCATCAAAAATTTCTCATGCAATAATTATAAAGATATAGAAGAAAAACATTCACCAACTCAAAATGAACGATCTACTCAACCTTCCAAAAACACAAATGCTACCAAATTATACGCCATTAAAATTGTATTCCATCCTCACTAATCTTTAAAAACCTCTATTGAGTTTATTAAGAATGATATGATCAATGGAGAAGATATAATATGAGCCAATGACCCACCTATTTATATTAGGATCATAATCAATAATGTAAAAATAAGTAAAGTCTCAATGGATGAAGGTTCAAACATTAATGTCACTTCCCTATGGCTTATCAAACAAATAGGATTTTCCACCAATGATTTTAAGAAAACATGACTTACTTGCCATGGATTTATCAAGACTAATCAAAATCATTTTGGTTTCATTTGGATCCCTCTTAATAACAAATCCAAAATAATCCACACAAAGCTTATGGTCCTTGACATTCCACAATCTTAAATTATCATCTTAGGTCAACCTTATATCCATGACATAAGAGATATTGTCTCTTTTGGTAGTCAATGCCCAAAATTAATTCATAATGGTAAATGGTACAAACATGAAGATAATACTAAACCTTAGGATCTAAAATTACCCAACCTTGAATCAAAATAGCGAGTTTCAATAACTAAAAACATTAATGCTCCTCCTTTATCTGAGTTTGTCAACATGCAAGACACTCTTTCTAACTTAGGTGATCACCAACCCAATGAACTACAAAACACTTATAACACCACTTAGATACCACCTTAATATTAGAATGGTTTCCTCCATCTCGTCTACTAAGAGATAGGATCTTCCCCTTAAAATCTAATGATATAAAAATCTCATCTCCTTGCAAAGATAAAAAAAATTCTTACAAATAATACGCTTATGAATGTAATGAATTTGGGGTGGTAAATTTTGTATAAGGACCATTATTATTCTCCCATTGAGATTTTAGTCAGTTGTGTCTTTTTTCCAAATATAATTCCAATGACACTTCTTAAAACCTCTAAGTATTTAATATATCTCTATCTTTTAATGAATCTTACATAGTATTCCGTGCTCAAACATGAGACTTGGATTTAATTCATTACGAAAAGACATTGCCAATATTCATGATTTCAACTAGGATGTTCATAAATTCCATCTTATTCCTCATTTTAATTAAAGTGAAGAAGAAGAATAATCTATAAGTTTAAGTCACTCTTGATAATCCAAGATTATAAAACTCTTGTTGAGTTCTTCAACAAATATTTCATTTTTCCCCTAAAAACATCAACATAAATCCATCTTTGACTTTTTTGCTAAAAAGTTACTCAAAATAAAAAAATTGGCATGACTAATCTAGTTTAGAATAAAAATCCAATTGAAAAAAACATAATCAAAATGTAGGAATCCATTTAGAATTCAATCATAGACCATAGTAATGAAACTAACTAGGTTTCCTAGATCATCAATTTAGTTCAATCTGGCAGTGACAATAGAAACACCATAGCTAATTCTATTCAAAATTCACTCTTATACCATAATAATGAAATTAACATAGACATATAAATGAATGATGCAATTCAAACCAATCCCTTTTTTACTTCCAAAAAAATTGGTACAAACACAAAAGTGGTTGATCTAACTATAAAACATGACTCTACTGAAAATAATGTAATCAACACACATAGAGACATGGCCGATCTAGTTTAAAATAGTCTAAAATATCAAAATGAGATTGACATGGTTGATCCCATACAAAAAATTCTTGAAACTCTTTCAAAATATTTATAAATTACCTTATATGCTCAAGTTAATACTATGAGAGAAATTCACATAGAGTATGTCAATAAGGGTTGTTAGGGTGTGGAGCTAAAAGCTTCACCAAGGAGCACACTTATCAGGTTCGGGTCTACACAGACACCGGCATCGGTCAGGAGCGACCGACGTCGGTCACAGGTAGTTGCAAAGATGCCGACGTCGACAGAGGGTTGGCCGACGACGGTCACAGACAAGCAGCAGGAACCGACGTCGGTTACCTGCGTGTCCAGAAAGCTATTTTCGTGGACAGAAGCGAGTGTTTGCATGATAAGTTTGAGTTGAAGTCTCAAGCTCGCGTCTCTATTATTGGCATTACTATTTTTAGAGCCCTTGTTCAAGTGGCTTAACTGCTTGTTGGGTGTACATGCTCAAGTCTCCTAATTCTATATGTAGAATTAGATCTTCTTAGCTTTGTAGTAGATTATTGTAGTTGGGTGAATTATTGTAATTCATTGTGTGAGAAGAACAGTACAGAATTGAATCAATCCAGGCTTGTTGGAGTTGATTGTTCTTGAGAGAGAGAGCTCTTGAGGAATAGAGATCTATTGAGAGATCTATACATCTAGGAGAGGTGTGGAAGAAAGAAGCTTTCTTCAATTGTATTCCTTTTGTAAAGAGTTTGTTAATACAAGTTTTCAGGGTGTTTTCTTATATCTCTTGTTCTTGCTATTATCATTCTAATTACTTGTCAATCTGGTTTAATTCTGCATTTATTGCTGTCACAATTGTAATCTATTGTTGGATTGATCCCCCAACAAGTGGTATCAGAGCCTTGGTTACAGGTTCAAAGCTTGATAATTGGTATCAAAGTTCAGGTTCACTAACAGGTGGTTCAGATCTGTGTAGTGTGTATTGATTACAGGTTCTCACAGGAGTTTCTGCAGGGATTTCTGTTTGAGTGGGAGAAGCAATGGCAGATGAAAGTAAATTGAGAATGGAAAAGTTTAATGGAAAAAATTACCAACATTGGAGAATGCAGATAGAGGACTATCTGTATCAGAAAGATCTCTACTTACCGTTAGGTGGGGTTGCAAAGAAGCCCAAAGACATGGAGGACGAAGAATGGGAAGTTTTTGACAGAAAGGCTCTGGGTTCTATAAGACTGAGTCTAGCATCCACTGTGATATATAATTTATCACAGGCAAAGTCTACAGTAGAGTTGATGACTACGTTAGCAAATTTGTATGAAAAACCCTCAGCTTCCAATAAGGTATATCTTATGAAGCAGTTATTTAATTTGCATATGAATGAAGGTGGATCTGTTTCTACTCATCTGAATGATTTCAATGGAATTGTGAATCAGTTAAGTTCAGTGAATATAGTGTTTGATGATGAAATAAAAGCTCTTTTGATATTATGTTCTTTACCTGAAAGCTGGCATGGCTTAGTAATGGCAGTAAGTAATACTGCATCTGCATCAAATATTTTGAAAGTAAAGGATGTTGTTAGTGTTATCTTGAATGAGGAAATACATAGGAAAAGCACAGAAGAGACATCTGGGAACGCTTTAAGTTTTGAGAGCAGGGGAAGGCAGAAAGAGAAGAGCAAGAAAGGCAGATCAAGATCCAAATCAAAGGGGAAAGGCAGATCTAAATCCAGGAATGGCAGGAAGCCACAATGCTGGAATTGTGGAAAGATGGGGCACATAAGCAGAGATTGTTAGTCAAAGCCTAAGGAAGACAATCAGCACGAAGGAAAGGAAGAAGCCAAGATTGCAGGTATTGCACAGGATGCTTTAATTTTCTCTCTGCATAATAATATAGAATCTTGGGTATTAGCTTCTGGTGCATCTTTTCATGCTACTCCTAACAGGGAATATTTCAGTGACTATATCCATGGAGATTTTGGAATAGTGTATCTAGGGGATGATGAGCCCTGTAATATAATTGGCAAAGGTAAAGTGCAGCTGAAGATGCAGAATAACAACACATGGGTGTTGAGAGATGTGATGCATGTTCCTAGCTTGAAGAGAAATTTGATTTCTGCAGGAAAGTTAGGGGATGAGGGTTGTACAGTAACTCTCACAGCAGAATCTTGGAAGGTGACCAAGGGTGCACTTGTTATGGCCAGAGGTAAGAGAGAAGGTACTCTCTATTTGTGTAATTGTGTTACTAACAAATCTCCTTCTGTATTATCTACTTCAGATGTGGACGCTAAATTGTGGCACTCAAGGCTTGGCCACATGAGCGAGAAGGGGATGTCAATTCTTAAGTCCAAAGGTATGCTTTCAAATTTAAAAGGCATAGATCTAGAGTTTTGTGAGCACTGTGTATTTGGAAAACAGAAAAGGGTTAGTTTTCTCAAAACTGGGTCTACTAAGAAGAGGCACAAGTTGGAGCTTGTTCACACAGACGTGTGGGGACCAGCTCAGGTTGCTTCCATTGGAGGATCATAGTACTATGTATCTTTCATAGATGATGTTACAAGGAAGGTATGGATCTATTGTATTAGAAAGAAATCTGATGTTTTTGAGACTTTTAAAGTTTGGAAAGCTATGGTTGAGAATGAAATAGGTAAAAGATTAAAGTGCCTGAGATCAGACAATGGCGGTGAGTTCTACAGTCATAAGTTCAGAGATTATTGTTACATGCATGGAATCCGTAGGCAAAGGACGGTTCCAAGGACACCTCAACAGAATGGAATTGCTGAAAGGATGAATAGGACAATAATGGAGCGTGCAAGATGTATGAGATTGCATGCCGGTTTGCCCCTATAGTTTTGGGTAAAAGCTGTTGACACTGCAGTATACCTGATTAACACAGGACCCTCTATAGCTCTAGATGGTGGTATTCCAAAAGAGGCATGGACAGGTAAAAAGGTTGATCTCTCATATCTCAAATTTTTTGGTTGTGAAGCCTTTGTGCATATAGATAAGGAAAATAGAAAGAAGCTTGATGCTAAGTCTATGAGATGCACGTTTATTGGCTATGGCTCAGATGATTTTGGTTACAGATTGTGGAATCTAGAAACTAACAAGGTAATCAGGAGCCGTGATGTTGTTTTCAACAAAAGAGTGATGTATTGTGATCAGCTAAGGAAGTTGAATCAATCTGAGCAGAGCAATGGTGAATTAGACGAGGTGAAAGTCCAAGATGAGCTTGCGGGAAAAAGAAATAATCACTTGCAGGAAAACACAGAGACCGACGTTGGCAGGTCAGGAACCGGCGTCGGCAGGACAGAAACCGGTGTCGGCCATACAGAGATCGACATCGGCCGTACAGGTACCGAGGTCGGTCAGGCAGAACCGACGTCGGCCAGTAATAGGTCTATAGGTGATCGAGGTCGGTCACTGTCAGAGAATTTGGGTGGACAGCGTGTTGTAGACGAGACTCAGACACCCATCAGGGGGTCAAAAAGGGTGAGTAAGCCTCCAATTAGATATTCTCCTTCTTTATTTTATTTATTGCTAACTGATGGTGGAGAACTAGAGAGTTTTGAAGAAGCAATACAGGTGGAGTCCAAGAGTCAGTGGGAGCGTGGCATGGTTGAGGAGTTGGAGTCCTTAAGAGAGAACCAAACATGGGATTTGGTTGAATTGCCAGCTGGTAAGAGAACACTTAAGAATAGATGGACCTACAGGTTGAAGGAAGGTGAGAATGGACAGATGAGATACAAGGCCAGATTAGTGGTAAAAGGATTTGCACAAAAGCCAGGTATCGACTTTGGTGAGATTTTTTCTCCTATTGTTAAAATGACTTCTATAAGGGTTGTATTGTCTTTGGTTGCTTTTGAGGATTTGCATCTTGAGCAGCTAGATGTTAAGACAGCGTTTCTTCATGGAGATTTGGATGAGGAAATTTATATGGAACAGCCAGAAGGATTCGAGGTCAAGGGTAAGGAGAAGTTTGTGTGCAGATTGAAGAAAAGCTTGTATGGCCTCAAGCAAGCTCCTAGGCAATGGTACTTAAAGTTTGACAGGTTTATGACTGAGCATGGCTACAGTAGGTGTCAATCAGACCATTGTGTGTATTTCAAGAGATTTGATAACGGTAGATATATTATTCTATTGTTGTATGTAGATGATATGCTGGTTGCAGGATCTCACATGCAGGATATCTCAGAGCTTAAGGTGAAATTAGCTCAAACGTTTGCTATGAAGGATTTGGGAGCAGCAAAGAAAATCCTTGGCATGAGCATTAAGAGAGACAGGAAAAATCACCGGTTGATATTGTCTCAAGAAGATTATGTGGACAAGGTGTTGAAATAGTTCAATATGCAGGATGCTAAACCGGTAAACACACCTTTGGCTGGACATTTTAAGTTGAGTAAAGAACAATGTCCTAATTCATATGATGAGGTAGAGTACATGAGTAAGGTTCCATATTCTTCCGCAGTAGGGAGTTTGATGTATGCAATGGTGTGTACTAGACCGGATATTGCCCAAGCAGTGGGAGTGGTAAGTAAGTATATGGCCAATCCAGGTAAGGAACATTGGAAAGCAGTTCAGTGGATCCTTAGATATCTGAGAGGAACTAGCAGTAGGCACTTGTGCTATGGAGGTTCAGATACTTCTCTACATGGTTATGTAGATTCAGATATGGCAGGTGATTTGGATGGCAGGAGGAGCACTACAGGTTATGTTTTCACTATAGGTGGAACGGCGGTTAGCTGGATATCTAAGTTGCAGAAGGTTGTTGCCTTGTCAACTACAGAAGCAGAGTATATTGCAGCCACAGAAGCTAGCAAGGAGATGATATGGATGACACGGTTCATGGATGAGCTTGGTAGGGAGCATGAGAGTTGCAGATTGTATAGTGACAGTCAGAGTGCAATCCATTTGGCTAAGAATTCAGCCTTTCATTCAAGAACAAAGCACATACAGCTAAGGTATCACTTCATACGATAGGTATTGGAAGATGGTGAGTTGAAGCTGGAGAAGATCCATACAGATAGGAATCCTGCTGATATGTTAACCAAGCTGGTTACAAAGGAGAAGTTGAATCTTCATTCAACTTCTGTTGGTCTTCATGATTGAGTTGAAGATGGAGGAGCTAGAAGATGTTGTTGTACAGGTACTGGTGCAGCTGTTTATCTCCAAGTGGGAGATTGATAGGGTGTGGAGCTAAAAGCTTCACCAAGGAGCACACTTATCAGGTTCGGGTCTACACAGACACTGGCATCGGTCAAGAGCGACCGACATCGGTCACAGGCAGTTGCAGAGACACTGATGTTGGCAGAGGGTCGGTTGACGGCGGTCACAGACAAGCAGCAGGAACCGATGTTGGTTACCTGCGTGTCCAGAAAGCTATTTCCGTGGATAGAAGCGAGTGTTTGCATGATAAGTTTGAGTTGAAGTCTCAAGCTCACGTCTCTATTATTGGCATTACTATTTTTAGAGCCCTTGTTCAAGTGGCTTAACTGCTTGTTGGGTGTACATGCTCAAGTCTCCTAATTCTATATGTAGAATTAGATGTTCTTAGCTTTGTAGTAGATTATTGTAGTTGGGTGAATTATTGTAATTCATTGTGTGAGAAGAACAGTACAAAATTGAATCAATCCAGGCTTGTTGGAGTTAATTATTCTTGAGAGAGAGAGCTCTTGAGGAATAGAGATCTATTGAGAGATCTATACATCTAGGAGAGGTGTGGAAGAAAGAAGCTTTCTTCAATTGTATTCCTTTTGTAAAGAGTTTGTTAATACAAGTTTTCAGGGTGTTTTCTTGTATCTCTTGTTCTTGCTATTATAATTCTAATTACTTGTCAATCTGGTTTAATTCTGTGTTTATTGCTGTCACAATTGTAATCTATTATTGGATTGATCCCCCAACAAGGGTAATAAGTATGTTGATATAAGGTGGATATCAATTATCATGACCTTTTACCTATGTTACCTAGAAATTAAATTATCCTAGATATCTTTCATGCAAGGGAACCTCAAATTCGTTGAAAACATCATAAGCTTGGCCATTTTGAGGACACCCCTCTTTTTTTTTATAACTTCATTTCTAATGTCGATCCAAAAAGAGATATTATATCTAGCCTTACTCTTGCACCTTATCACTTCCAAGATGAAAATGCAATGCTCATTAAGGATGCTAAGGAGATTAATATAGGAGGATCTTATGGATATCACCCTATTCTTATTTCTTCTTGTCTTACCCCTAAATAAAAAATAACTTAAAATTGATCCTTGAAAAATTCAAGGATTTTTTTACTTAGATAGATGAGGACATGCCCAAGATCAACCCAAGCATCATTGTCCATAGCATTCTAACTTATCCTGATGTGACCCATGTTTGCAAAAAATAATGAAAATTACTTCTTGAAGTTTCTAGTTTCTATTATAAATAAATAATTAATATCCTATATGCCAAGTTTATTAAGTAATTAGATTAATCTGAATGGGTCTCTAACATAGTCCCTAATCATAAGAAAGTCACTATTTCTCAAATTAGCATGTCATACAAACAATTTTACCTTACCTTCTATACATTTCATTATTGACTCTATGATTGGATATGAGATGATTTCCCTCATAGATTTTTTTGGGTACAATTAGATCTATATAACCCATGAAGATTAACATAATACCACATTTACCACTGAGTGGGGAACATATTACTATGTTAACATGCATTTTGGTCTAAAACATGCCAAGGTAACTTAAAAATGTCTAATGACCTGCATTTTTCATGACCTTATCCATAAAATAGTATAAACCTATGTGGATGATCTCATATCCAATTCCATGCATCACTAAAACCATCTTCATGATATATTATCATTCTTAAGCGTTTCATTAAATAAAAGTAAAGCTAAATCATAAAAAGTGTGTTTTTGGTGTCACATCTAGATTTTTTTAAGGGTTTTAGTTTCAAGATGAGGGATTGACATATATCCATCTAATATCAAAGCTATTATGGACATGTTTAGACTATTTTTTATCCCTCATATTCACACCTACCTTGGGATGCTTTGGGAAATTTAGAAGCTTGGGGAAATTCATATATTTATTCTTGAATTGGCTTACTAAACTCATTGAGTAAACTCCCTTCTCAAGAATGGTGTCACTCTTGTATGGAAAGATAATTTTCAAACCACTTATAATAACTTTAAGAAATATTTAATGCAAAATCATAATTTATTACCTTCATCTAATAATTGGTCTCACATGTCTTTTGCCCCCATCTCAGTTAGGGTAATGCTTGCACAACAAAATGATTTCGATAAAGAATATGCTATTTGCTATATTTGTTGTGATTTTATTGATTATAGAACTTGATAAACCAAGGTCGAACATGACTATATTATCATCTATTTTATCGTAAAAAAAATCCTTAGCATTATATTATTTATCAAATGATATACATCATTATCCATTTTGATCCCCTTCATTGCTTCTTCTTTAAGGTTATTTTTCCTAGTGATAGAATTAGTAAATGAATGAATCTCTTAATGGAAATTGACCTTAGGATCACTACTCAAAGATTAGTCAAGGGGAAAGTAATTTCCAATAAAATTAATGTTATAACTCAAAACGTGCACCTATATTTATAGAGGGAACTCACATGCGTTGATGCATAGATCTTCCATTCTTAGCACTTTTGAATCATGCACTAGAGAGCTATTTGATATCTCAAAGTAATAATGACCCCAAGGTGTGAGACTCTTTCACTCCTTAGTATGAACCTCCAAATTAGGTTGGCTTCCTTATATTATAGATACACCTAGTTTAGGACTAGTGCATTGACGTACAAAGAGCAAAATGAAATTTATATCTAGCACTAAACCTAGACTTGATAAGGGAAAAAGGAAGTGAAAAGGTAAGAGAATAGTGGAAAGTAAAAGGTGATGCACCAACAATAGAGGGAGAACCTTGCCCACTTGATGACATAATAAAACTAAATTATTGAATACATAAACTTCAAAGCAGATGCAATACATAAGTGTTTCATATAGAGGTAAGGGAACATAGTGAAACACTAGGAGAGATGAAAAATGGTCCATATATAATGCCTACATAGACACGTGTATACATAAAATATGACCTGTAATAACTTTTGGTTCTATGTAGATATACGAAGGGAGGATGACAATGAGAGGGATGAATCATCCACAGATAAAGATCAACAACCATGAATACACATAGAACATAGATAATGAATACATTAACTTAGCTCTTATTAATCTCAAGGTTTAAGGTGATACAACAAGCTTGAATGGGTAGAGCTTCATTATACAAGGAGAGGTCTCCTTGGAAGGAAAATTTTGGTAGTGTTATAGTTCTCAAAATATGTCAATATTTTACAACATAAGACCCAAGATTTTATAGGCAATGAGGATCCCACAGGTCATTAATTGAAATCTCACCCACTATCAGGGTAGTTATAACATTTAAGATTGATGTGAAGAAGTATTTGGGATATTTATTTAAAGATAAATCATGCCCATGTCCTGATAATTTGATAGCTACCTTAACATTTAATTATATCTTGATTTGATTCCCTCAACATCTAATTAGATCCCACCACTATTCCCATTTATGGTGGTCACCTTCCAATCCGCTTGGGCTATCTTGCTGATGTGTTTCCATGCAGGAGTGTCCTTAGGTTCTACCTCATCATCTTACATAGGTAGTAGAGTTATCATGTGCCCATATTTGCAAAAAGTCTTATGTGTGGCTGTGCACTAAATGTTATACAAAGAGTTGGCCACATAATGTGGTTGTGAGCTTGTGAAGGGCACTAATAGAGATATTCTATAGAAATGCATTATGGCCCAAAATCCTTCTACGCCTATCTCTCCTTCACTATTTGAATTCATGGAGACCCATGTGATCTAACTTGCATACCATGATGATGTGGTAAAGGATATTTACATGGGGTACACATTAGGGCCTCCTTATAGGTGCAAATCCATAGTTGATGAGCTGACTTGAGATGATTGTTGAATGAAGGCATGGATGGGAAACATCTGCATGTAGACTCATTTTTTAGAACTCAATAACTGTACAAGTGCATGACTATTTGTGTGATCCCACTGATTTTAGTGTCTGCTAAAGGGGTGACTTAAAAAGTCAATAATTACCACTACACCTCTTCCTATGCAATGACACATTCAAGATATTCTTCTTGATGAATATGTCCTCTTCATTGAAGGTGTATATTAAGCCTTACCCTCAATAAATACTTTCATAATTTTAGAGATGATTCAATGCCCAATCCCTCAAAGAGTGTAGAAACCTAAAATCAGACACTTCATGTTAATTGTAACTAATTTGTCTTTTATCCTCACTAACATACCTAGCCTTCACTATTCATCACCCCTAGTCAATTAATCTTTTATTCCATAAACATATCAAAACCCATAAAATTTGCATCCTATTCCATTGTTAATTAATCTTAATTAATTAATCCTTCCCTAATTCTATGGATTTTAAATATCCATAATTATCAAAATCTAAAAATTAAATAATCCCCACATCATGACATCATATTCCACCCCTTCCACTTTTCAAATTTTAGTGATGCCATAGGCTTTGCCTATCCCCCATCATTTAAATTTTATAATCAAAATATTCCTCTTTTTGAATTTAATAATCCACCTAAAATCCCACTAACCTCCACTACAAAATTAAATAATCCATTCAATCCTCCATGGGGCCAATGTCCCCACCTATTTCCCACTCTGAATATTCCCACTAAGCAATTTAATAATCTCCCATCAATTAAATCATCCTCTACCATTGATCTCTAAATAAGATCAATAGCTCTCATTAATCAAACCAAATATATAAATGGAACCATTCACATCCATTTCCACTATGATTGAATTATATAATGAAGTGTCATTCAAAGACTATCCTTTAAAGCTTTAACTCATTGATTTGCCCAAAGGGCCATATTCAGCTTGGTATGCTAGGATCACCGATTATCTTCCATGGTTCACTTGATGATGTAAACCAAGTTATTATTATTTGATTCAGCCAAACCATTACCCTAGGGGTAAGAGTTTTAATATATGCTTAGGTGGATGATATGCTTGACCACCCATTCACTAATCTTGGTTCTGAGAAAGGTTAGTGCATTATCTAAGATAATAGTGGCTAGGACACCAAATCTTATGATAATGTTCTCATAGAAGTCCACGAGGGAGACCTCATTGGATTATTTAAGTGCTTTCACCTTTATCCACCTTGTAAAGTAGTCGGTTATCATGAGGATCCATTTGTGTTCAATGCTTGATGACCAATTTATCATGTTGATGAAGTCTAGGCCCTATTGTGTAAAAGGTTGATCTACTTGTATTGGGTGTAGGGGTAGGGATATCAATTTTTTATTACCTATAAATAAGGTGCACTTTTGTAGCTTCATACCCATGCATGTGTATCTTTGAATAGAGTTGGCTAATAATATCTAGCTTTTATGATTTTCATCACAATGGTTTTAGGTGAGTAATGACCTCTTGATGATCCATTGTGGAACTCATCTAGGATCTAATTTACCTAATGTTATTTTATGCATCATAAGATAATTTCTTTGATGTCTCTTTTGAAAAGCACATTATTGAAAAACACATAAGGAATGGATTATAATCTAAAGTGTTTATGCTTGAATCTATTCAAACCCTGCAGATACACACCAATCTGAAGGAAGATCTTCATACTCTTAGTCTAGCCTACTAGGGCACCTTGGTATTTTATTTGGTCCTTACATAGTGTAATAATTGTGCAATCTTCATTATTCACATATTCTACTAGTTGTTCATAGAGTCCCTTATCTTTCACTAGCTTGGTGATTTAGATGTCTATGTTATATTTCATCACCTTTATCACCCAACAAACTCTCTTCTCACCTATGTCCTTGCTAAGTAAGAATTACTTTATACTTGAGTGTCATACCATGAGCCAAATTTTGTTGTTAGAGATAATGTGCCTAAATTTATTGAGTGATATTATTATTATGAAGGTGTGCTTCTCTTCAAAGCTATGATGCAACTCATAATCCTTGAGTGCCAAGCTAAAGAAAGTGATAGGCTACTCTAGTTGGTCATTGTTCTACTGTGCAAGCATAGTTGAGATGCCTTCAACTCTGTCAAATGCATAAAGGATGAAATCCTTATTGTAATCCAAGTTTATCAACATAAGATCTTCTATAATGGCACACTTGATGGCCTCAAAACTGTTTTGGCTCTCCTAGCTCTGGTTGAATGTAGTTCTCCTCTTGAGCATTATTATAAGGGGATTGAACAGAGTTGTGAAACTTGGCACAAACCTTCTGATGAATTTTATTTTTCCCAAGAATATTTTGAGACCCTTCTTGTGTCCTAAGAGTGGGAACTATAGAATGAACTCAACTCATTTAGGATCAATTTTGAGTCCCTTTTTAGAAATGATGTGTCCTAAAATATTACCTTCATGTACTTCAAATATGTACTTGTTCAGGCTCATAGAGATCTCAAACTCTCAGCATTTTTCAAAGACTTACTCTAGGTGGCCCAAATGATTAGCTACGTGCTTTGAGAAAATAATTATGTCATCAAGGTAAACCATGATGATATTGTTAAGTATTTCCTTGAATGCCATATCCATGGGCCTCTGGAAGGTAGCACCTAGGTTTATTGGACCAAAGGGCATCCTTTGGTATATGAAGGTGCCCCACTTAGTAGTGAATGTAGTTTTGAATTGATTGCACTCCTGTACAAGCACTTGGTTATATCCTAAATAACTATCTAGTAATAAAAACCTTTCTAAAATTATGACTATTTATAAAATTTGCTCTATTGGTGAGAGGGGGTAGTGGTCTTTGAGGGAGGCTTTATTGAGGTCCTTGAAATCTATGTATAAGCAAATATTTCCATTCTTCTTGTGCACTAGGAGCAAATTGGTGACCCATGAGGAATGTTTAATTAGAAATATTATGTTGGCCTTAATGAGCTTTGAGATCTCCTTCCTCATTAAGGGCTCAACCTTTAGATTAACTAGCATCTACTTTTACCTAACTGGGCTAGTATTAGGGTCAAGATCGATCATATACTGGGCCAAGCTTGGATCAAAGCCTCTAAGGTTTTTATAGCTCCATGTGAAGATATCATCATAACTTATAATTAGTTTAATGATTTTTTCTACTTTGGATGGGGAGCATACCTTACTAGCTTTCAATAGCTTATCATCATAGATTGACACTAGCCTAAAGATTTCCTCCTTCATCATCATGTTTATCATTTTACCTTTCAACTAGTCATCAAAATTAAATATACTTTTTAGTGTGACTAGCCCCTTAGGTAGCTTGTTTCCCTTTAGTTGAATTATCTACTCTTCATATTGAGCTTGGAATTGAGGTTGGTTATTGACATAGAACTTAAATTCATCCTGTAATAAGTTGAGAATTTATTCATTACTTTCAAACACTTACCAATTCCTTGCATTGTCCAAGAATTTTAGTCTGATTACAAGTCTTATAAGCTATTTGAACTTATCATTTATAATGTGTAGGAGGTCATACTATGCTCCCATAGTTATGATCCTATCAGTGTCATCATTCTACACCCTTGGTATGGAATGGATATTAAAAGCATCAAACCCTTTGTTCATGTTCCATGCCCTATGTTTTTAATTTCTTAGCAAATTATTTTTGGACATGTTTCATGTTTTGACTTGGTTTACCAATAACTCATTATCCCCAAAATATTGGAGCACTTTGATCCCTTCTTATGTTCCAATTGGAGACTCTATCTCAAAACCTCATACTCAAAGACATTATTTGTGTAACTGAACTATAACTTAAATGTATGAGGGGAGACCATACAAAACTAGCTCCTATGCCATTTTTGCTTTAAGAGCCATCAAAGTATAACTGCCATATACCTTTGAGGTCATCTTATGTATTTACAAGATTAGGCAATAAGGTATCCTCCTTGAGAATCTAATATGTGCCTAGTCTTATTTCATCTACATTGTCGTACAGGTCACACTCATAATGATCGTATGCCCATTCGTCAAGTAATTCATTTGGGACCTCTTCAAAGGATGTGGTAGTCTCATGAAGAATTGAGTTATATTGATCAAACAAGGTGAAATTGGCATAAACTCAGCTATAAGTGTATGGATCTATGTGATTCTTAGAAATAGGCTCGGCCTTGATGGTCACCTTTGTCCCATATCTAATTCTGAGTACCATGTGTGATGAATCTAAGGATATATATCTGCCCACCTTCACAATGAAAAATTGAGAGAAGCATTTAACAAAGTAAGGGGGTAAGTCACTGATTGCGATGTCTTATGCAATTTAAAGGCTTGAGTATGCATGTAGAGTGAGACTCATATCCTTGAAATTACCATAGTTTTAATCACAATTCTATCCAATTAGATGACCCCTTTTGAGATGGGATAATATGTTATGCCTAGCATGTCTGTAATTTTCTTCAACATGACTAAGCTACATGTGCCAAAATCTATCATAGAATTATGTACTAGATGCTCACCAATGATTAAAGAGATGTAGAATGGGGGTGGCTTTCTATTTTTATGAATTTCTTCCTTAGGTTGACATAGACTTGTGTGTGTAGCAGTTGCATTATATGATGACTCATGAGGTTGGAAGTTTTTTAAGGTATCCTTAACAAATTCCTTTGAGAAGGAATAGAAAGAGCATCCCACATGGAAATATTCAATAAAGTCTTGTTCATTTGCTTGACTATGTTAAAGGGGATTTGAGTCCCTTTAACCTATGATTTTTGAATTGTAGTCTCTTTTCGTGCCTGTGCACTAGTCTAGAGTTAGATTTATTTCTACACAACCTATTCCATGTGCATTAGAGGTTGCATATGTGACTTAACTTGGGCATATGCATGCTAAAATTAGGGCATGAAATTTGAATTTATTTAATAAAAAGGCTCCTCCATCATTGCTTTCTTCCCAAATCTTGTTTTAAAAGCAGCTGCGTTACTTCTTGTGCTTGACACTCCATTCTGATTTACATAGTTGAAGTTGCCCTTCTACCAATTTAAGAAGGTAGATCTATACTAATTTTTAATTTATGCCTGTGATTCATTCCTTGGTTGATATGAAATAGATGGAGGCTCCTGATGAGGTGACACATTCTACATCTTAGGTGCCTCATTCATTGCTCCATTCATGTACACAACTTGATCGTATGGATGATCTCTTGGATAACACCATTCATAGTCCTATACCATGTTATTTTTCACAAGCACAAGATCTATATAAGTACCCAGTGTTAAAATTTAGTGTATAGGGTGTTATTATATGTGAGCTAGTTTTGATTCAACATAATATGTTGGTAGAAAGGCATGTTTGATTGATATTATTGATTAAAGGGTTGATAAGGCCTAAAATACTATGATTGTTGCCTCTTGAGCACCACTATCTCATTCCCAAATCTCTTTAATATTATTTAACCTCATGCAAATTGATCAAGGGCATATAAGTTGATGAAATTGGTAGGCTAACAACAATAGGAATGGGTCCAAAATTAGAACAAGAGGTAGGACAAATGAACTTGTATATGTGGGATTAGGATATGAGAGCATAGGGGGTCTAGGCATAATTTTCCTTGATTAAACCAATAAATTATTTGCATGTACAGTGACCTCATATGCATATGGTAATATTGTGCCACCTATAGATTGGATCATTATGGCCATGCCACTATTTAACACTCTTAATAAATATAAGAACATAGTGTTAGGATTAGGCCTTATTAGGAGGGGAACTTAGTCTTAAGTCCTCTATAACCTAAAGTTTAAGTCAACCATCTACTCATATAGAGCCTTTTTTATGGTTGTGAGATATTCCATCAGTGATAAGTGGTCACTCTTTTCTTCAAACTGCCTACATAGTGCCACACCCAACTCATCCCAATTATAAATAGAGTTAGGCCACAAGATATGATACCATTAAATCACTCTCCCATTCCAATACGAGGCAACTATCCACACTATGATGTTGTCTTTGGTCACGTTATGGACAAAAATATATTTACAATGTCTTGTATGTGCTCTATAGGCATAGTTGAATTTTCTCTAGTAAAGTAGAGGGTGCTCTTAAGAGCATCTATGGGTATATATCATCATATTAGGGAAGGGTCAATGAGTTACCTCCTTTAAAGGGAAAAAAGGGTTTATTTCTATATAATCCATGAAAGTAATAGGGAATAATCTTCCTCTATGTGTAGGAGATCAACTATATGGAGGTGTAGATTGAATTTTGAGAGAAGGTCATCATGAGTCAATAACCATTCTGACAAGAGACAAAGATATTATAACTCCCCTTATTATAGAAACTGTAGGTAGCTTAATGAAATGAAAATTAGTTCCCCTTGAAGATGATCTCATCTATCTTGGCATGTAGATGAAAGGTTAATATTTATGAACTAGAATGCTTGTATTCGTTAGGTGCTCTACAGAGTGTCTTCATCAATTGAATTGTTGGGAGTGACACCAATCTCTTAGCTAACATTTAAATATATATCCTATCAGACATGATATAAATTTTTATCACTCAAAACATGCACCCATAGTTATGGAGGGCTCTTACATGCATTAATGCATGGCTCCTCTGTGCATAACACCTTAGACTCAGGCATCAAAGAGATATTCACTATATTGATGTAACAATGGGATCGTCCCCAAAGGTGTGGGACTCTTACACTCTTTAGGATGAACCTCTAGAGTAGGTTGACTTAATTTTAATCTAGATACACATGGTTTATGACCAGTGCACATACCTACAAAGAGAAAAATGAAATCCATAGCTAATGCCAAACCTAGACTTGACAAGGGTAAAAGGAAGGGAAAAGGTAAGATATTGATGGAAAGTAAAAGGTGATGCACCAAGAATAGAACAAGCAAATTTCCTACTTGATGACATAATAAAATTAAAAGACTAAATACATAAACTTCAAACTAGATGCAATGCATAAGTGTTTCATATAGAGGTAAGGAAATGTAGTGCAGTGTTAGGAGAGATGAAAAATGGTCCATAGACAATGCCTACATAGACCGGTGTATACATAGAATATGACCTACAAGAACTTTGAGTTCTACACAGAGTTGAAAAGGGAGGATGATAATGAGAGGGATGAATCATCCATAGATAAAGATCAAAAACCATGTATACACATAAAACATAGAGAATGAAGAAAGTAACTCAACTCTTATTAATCTCAAGGTCTAAGGTGATACATCAAGCTTGAATGGGTAGAGGATTCATTATACCATGAGAGGGATCCTTGGAGGGAATTTTTTTTTAATGTTATAGTGATCAAAAGATGTCAACCTTTTACAAAATAAAACCTAGGTTTTTATAGGCAATGAGGATCCCATAGGTCATTAGTTAAAAGCTCACCCACTATCAAGGTAGTTACAACTTTTAATACTGATGTGGAGAATTAGTTGGGATGTCATAAGAGATTCCATTCCCATGTCTTAATAATTTGATAGCTACCCTGATATTTAATTTTGTCTTGATTAAATTCCCTCAATATCTAATTGGATCCCACCACTATTCCCATTTATGATGGTTATCTACCAATCCACCTGGTCCATCTTACTGATTTGTGGTTATATAAGTGTGTCCTTGGGTTCTGCCTTGTCATCCTATGTAGTTAGTGGAGTTGTCACATGCCCATATTTTCAAAGCCTTACATACGGTTATGTACAAAATTTTACATAGAGAGTTGGCCATGCAATACAACTGTGAGCTTGTGAAAGGAACTGAGAGAGATATTTTGTGGAAATGCAACACAAACCAAATTCTTTCTATGCGTATCTATCTTTCACTACTTTAAGTTGGGGATAATGATGCCCTCGTGTGCCACACTAGTGTATTAAAGATATTTACATGTAGAGAACATTAGGGAATCCTTATGGGTGCAGATCCATAATTGATGAGCCAACTCGAGTTGATTGTTGAGTGAGGGCACAAACAAGAAGAGTCCACGTGTAGGCTTATTTTGGGAACTCAATCATTGTGTAAGTTCATGACTATTTGTGTGATCCCTTTGAGTTTAGTGCTTACTAAAGGGGTAAATTTAGAAGTCAAAAATTACCATTACACCTCTTCCTCTCTAATAACACATTCAAAATATTCTTCTTGATGAAGATGTCCTCTTCATTGAAGGTGTCAATTAAGCTATTACCCTCAACTAATACTTTCATAATTTCATATATGTTTCAATTCCCAAGCCTTTGAAGAGTGTAGACACATAAAATCAGACTCTTCATGTTAATTTTAACTAATTAATATTCTATCTTCATTAGCATCCTTAACCTTCACTATTCATCACCCCATAGTCAATTAATATTTTATTTCATAACCATCTCCAATCCTATAAAATGCACATCCTATTCCATTCTTAATTAATCCTTCCCTAATTCCACGGATTTTGAATATCCAAAGTTATCAAAATATAAAAATAAAATAATCCCCACATCATGACATCATATTCCACCCATTCCACTTTTCAAATTTTAATGATTCCATAGGCTCTACCTGTCCCCCATCATCTAAATTTTATAATCAAAATATTCCTCCTTTTAAATTTAATAATCTACCTAAAATACCACCAACCTTCACTATAAAATTAAATAATCCATTTAATCCTCCATGGGTCCAATGTCCCCACCTATTTCCCACTCCTAAGATTCCCACTAAGCAATTTAATAATCTCCCATCAATTAAAACATCCTCCACTGTTGATCTCCAACCAAGATTAGTGGATCTCATTAATCAAACCAAATCTATAAATGGAACCATTCACATCCATTTCCACTAAGCTTGAATTATGCAACAAAGTGTAATCCAGAGACTATCCATTGAAGCTTTAACTCACAAATAAAATCAATCAAACATCAACATTTCAAGGAGAAGTATTACCAAATCATTGGCATGCATCAATCAAGCCTGTGTAACTACAACAATCAACAATCAATCTGAGTGACATCAAATCTACAAAATAGTAAGTGACGGTAAGTTATTTGGAATTTTTAATCCTCCCTTATTTACTTTATTTTTAGATAGCTCATCTAAAGTACAATACAATAGATTTCATTAGTTTCCATTTTATTTGGATTTATAAAAATCTAATAATCTTGTTCTTGTGTTATATTTTGTTATACCCGATGAGACTCACAATCCCTCAATTTTTATTTTCTTCTTTGAAGGTTCCAAATTGTTAACTATAATTAAAATGAGTATCTCTCCTCCATCACGTATTAGGTAATTATTGAGGATTATAAATGTTTCAATTGTCTTCTATTCTTTTTACAAGTTTTCAAATGACAAGGAATATTACATTATTAACATTTTATTTGTAGATTTTTTAATCATTTTGAGCTAAAAATATCACTTTGGATTTGATATTTTTGTCTTAAAATCAAATCTTTCAATCTTGTTCATTTCTAATTTTGTTTTCTCATAAATAGGTTAGATATTTGTTGTTTTTTACTTGTATCTTCTTGTTTCTAATCTCATTGGTTTTTTTATTGTGAATATTACTCTTTTGGCTTTATATTTATTTTGTGCTTCTAGTTTAGTTAACGTTTAGGATCTTTAGATTTTTTACCTCTTCACAAACAACTTACTGACTATTTTTTGTAGGATGCTAGCTGAAGAATCAAAAAGTTAAACCAAAATAAAACATTTAATTTTATTTACTTGCTCATCTCATTTTTATTTTACTGACCATGATTATTATTTTTTTTATGACTTCTTGCAAGTAGTATATAAATCATTTTTATTTTTTTTAGTAATTAGATCACATTTATTTTTTAGTGTAAATGTTGCTTTTTGTTTGTATCACAAAATTTTGTATGCTCTTTTGTTGGTTTTAAATTGGTGATGGTACCTGGAAATTCAAAATAGCTTTGTGACTTTGTTACCTTGATTATGCTTATGTATGCTCTTCCCTATTGGTGACAATGCTTGGGAATCATAAATAAGTGTCGATCATTTTATTTTGACTAAGGGTATATTTCATCACCTTATTACAAGTCCTTAGGGTCTGATGACTGGGAATTGATACCATAACATACAAACCAATCTTGTATATCTGATAAGGTATATAAATTGAGAGACATGTGTTGAAAGGACATAATGACTATGTGTATAAATCACAACTTGTGAAAGAAAATGATTTATTCCTAATGCTAAGCTATCACATATCACCCTTGAAGAATTCAATTTTTGGTAGCACTTCACTGAAATATTATGGATGAAGTGATCATGAAAGGGCAAGACCCTCCCAAAAATGGCATGTTATTAAATTTATTATTTGATGGATTTTTGAGCCTCACATACTGCAAGGTATATTGAGGACCATATAAAAATATTTGTAGAAATTATAATCCTTAGGAAGCCTTTTTACTATCAGATTTATGGTACGCTGGTAAGCGGTTATCCCCAGGGAGTTACTCTCAACATACCCTTAAAACCAAGTTTATTGGGCTATAGGAACAAAATCCTATGTAGTTAGTGCTTTAAAACATTGGGGTATCACTATCCAACATACAAGTAAATAGAAATGAAAGCCCAAAAATTCTTCAATACCTTTTCTAGATTATTCTTTTACCATGTGGTTTTGCTTGCAGTTATTATTCTTGACTATAAGCTTGTTTGGTTTATTTTTTATGTGTGCATGAACATCATTTTTTCCAATAAAAATGAAAATCAACAAAAATCATATAAAAAAAAACTAAAGCATTCATAGAGTCAAAATCCACATTCGAGTCCAAAAAAACCAAATTGTGCCATTTCATGTTGAACCTAGCATCCATGAAACATTTCACTAGGAGCTGAACCAAAGATAACCTAATTTTCAATTTAAATTTAGGTAACCCTCCCTCAGTTGAAATGAATTTTGGTAAAAATCAATTCCCTCTAAATCAATAATAGAATAGTCAAACTAATAGTGATGTTGATCAAAGCATATATGACCAAGATAATACTAGCTAATGGTTCAAAACAAATAAAGGAAAAGCCTAACTAGAACAAAACCTCTATCAAAATAAAGGTCAAATCCTATCACATCTAGCCTAGGTAATTAATTCCATGTATGTTAAATGAGATTCTATGCACCTAGATTATAGACAAGACCAATAGGTCCATGACCAATACAAGCCATTACTAGTTATCACATCGATCAAGATCAACATCATACTAAAATATCCATTTAGATCATGAAGTTACCAAAAAAGGAAAATCAACTTTAGTAGAGTAATATTCTCAAGACCCAAATAGAGTCATAATTGAAAAACTTCAACAAGCTAGACAAACTATAGATACTTTGGCCTTAAATTTAGTGTCCACATCATCCAATCCTCAAACATCATCTAATCAACAATAATAAATCCCACCCAATCAACAACAACAACCCAAAAATTATAAAGTTGGAAATAAGGTGTATACACCCCCTAGATTTAATGCCAATTTCCATTCATATCCTAATCATCCTCCATTCATCCATAAACATACATCAAATCCTTCTCTAAACACTCCTTTTACTCAGGAGTGGTAAGAAATGAAAAATGCTCTTCAAAGATTACAGGTAGCGAACCAAAACACAAAGTTCAAGTTTGAAGAGCTATGTCCATATCCATTTGATGAAAATATTTTTTAATTCCCCTTTCCCCCTCATTTTAAGGTGCCCAAATTTTATATGCATAAAGGGAAAGGATATCCATAGGATCACCTCAAATAATTCTTCATGGTTTGTCAATAAGTGGTGCATAATCACATTTTATTTCTAAAACTATTTCCCCAAAGCTTGGGTGGTCAAGCTTTGGATTGGTTCTTCCAACTGCCTATGGAATCCATCAATACATTTGTAGATTTATCAAAACATTTTGTGACGTATTTATCATATAACATAGAACACGAGTTAACATTGATGGACCTTTACAACTCCAAATAGAGAAGTGGGGAAATTTTTCATCCGTTTTGCAATGGTGGATGAGTTTGGCTAGCCAATTTACTCATTCATTTCCTAAAAAACAATTAGCAAATTTTTTTTGAAAAATATTAATCAATAAATAATCCATCATGTGAAACTCTAATGTGCCACCACATTTGATGAAATCATCCAAAAGGGACTCTAAATTGAAAAGGTTATCATTAGTAAGAGTCTAATTAAAGTTTTATCTAAAGACACTTCACCTCGACCTCAGTATAGTACTCTGGTGTAAATAGAAAAAAATCATTTTTATTTAATAAGAATAATAATGTAGTGGGTGATGGAGTTTTAAAGTCTAAACATGTGCAAAATGTTCAAACAATACATGTTCAAAATATCCAATCCACTTCAAAAGTCCCTCTTGAGAGACCACCTGTTAAGACTCCATATTGAAGGACGATTCTTGATCCTCTTGGAGAACCCATAAAAATTAGTTTTCCAATATATTTTTATGGTAAACATGATTTTATTCCCACTAAAAAACCATTTTGAAATGGGATAACCTAAGCCACAATGGTAGAAGGATGATGAATACTATGAGTATCATTGTATTAAAAGTCATGCTCTTTATCAATGTATGCAACTCAAACACCACATTCAAGATATATTACATCATGGTGATATAAAGATTAGCAATCAAGAATCCATATCACATAATCAAAATATGGGAATTTTTAAGGATCCATTCCCAAAACATAATCAACATAATTAGTAATAGTGAAATCAAGATCACCACCACTGTCAAAACAAATGCACCAATTGTGTGGACTATCGCATTGCCTCACATAATTATGATAATATTGTGGCCCCTATAAAAATTAATTCCTACCATTAGCTTAACACAAATCAATATGTTATAGTCATTACCCTAGGACCTTCTACATCTCAATCCCACAAGCACATCCAAGCCTAAGATCGTGTTGTTATTACTTGGTGCCCAAAGGTCATAATTCAAGGCCTTCCACATCAAAATCTCAAAATTAAATCGAAAATCATTCCATGTCCAAAATAAAACCATCCACATCCATACATGAAAAGAAATATGACCTTTTTAAGACATTTTTCCTTGGGTTAACAAATCACCTTTAGTCACTATTGTCCCCAAAAGTGAGTGACATCTTTGGGACAACCTATGAACTATTTTGATTCATCATACCAAAATCATCTCTTCCCTTTTCAAAATTGGTTTTGAGTATTCAATTTCCCCATTTTCCAAGCTTTTTTAGTCAAGGGTTCAACAGATTTGAAGGCTTCTACAGGAGAGTTCAATCAAAAGAACAAGTTTCCAACACTTAGTCATTTCCAGGATTGGTTTAGTGCCTCAGTTCAACTAAAAGAGTTCAATCGGCAAGATCCAAAGAACAAAGGCTTGAACCATCAAACCTTGAACCATTTTGGTTCAAGGGGTTCAACGATCCATTGGTTCAACGTGCTCGATTCAAAATATCAAAAAGACTTGGAAAAATAACAAAGAATGAACCGATTGAACCGTTGAACCAAAGTTGGTTCAACCGGTTGGTTCAATTGTTAGTTTCAAGGGGATACCCCAAAGCCAAAGGAACAAGTGCCCTTGTGGAGGGCAGTGAGCAAAAATGGACAAAAGTTGAAAATCCCTTGGGAAAATGACTAAGGAGACTGAAAGAATTCTTTCAGGAAGATTTTCCTTAGAAAAATGTTCAAGGTAAAATTCCTTTGGACTTTTTGTCTGAAGGAATTCATTTGGTGAGAAAGCTCGAAGGAATTGAAACAATTGAAACAGCTAAGGAAAGAAGTGAAACTTTCCTTCGGACATTTTGTATGAAGGGATTCCTTCAGACTTTTTGTCTGAAGGAAAAGCCTGATGGAAAAAGTTTGAAAGCCATAGCTCACCAAAGAAGCATGAACCCTCCAAAAAAGATCAAACCTCAAAGTACAGCGAAAGCCACCACGTGTCTCTTATAGAGTCAAAGTGGAAACTACCAAGTGTCATCTGTCAGGACATAGTTTCTAATAAGTCTCAAAGTTGTAGAATGTGCCTTGTGTTCCATTATAACTCAATGAAAGCTGACAAGTGTCAACATCCATGATCTCTCCCTTTTGTGTCGAAAGGACTGTGGTGGGCCCCGAGTGAGTTGATAAGGTCGAGTGGAGCATGACAAGTGTCATCATTTGTGTGAATCTGAATGAGTCCCAAACATTTCTATATTGTTTCTAAAGTAGAGCAGAAGCAGCCACATGTCATCTTCCATAGGATTCTCATAAAATATCTAAAGCCTCTATAAGTTAAGAAGAACATGCCATATGTCTCATTATAACTCAGTGGAATGTGACAAATGTCTACATCCACATTCCCTTTATGAAGCAACTCAAGCAAGAAGTGTCATGGATTCCATTTTTTGTAAGTTTCTAATAAGTTTCATAATAGCAGAACTTGCCACGGCCAAAGAAGGAGCCAAAGGAAGGACCAAGCGACTCGCTAAAAAGAGAGCCCAAAGACTCAAATTGCTACAAGGGAGAGAGGGATGAGGCCCCAAAGGACCAAAAATATCTTCAAAAGAGTTATTTCTAGTAGGTGAAATAGTGGATCAAGTAGACTTCTTGTTAGGATCTTATAAGAAACAATTGATTACTCTTGTGTAAGCAACTAAACACAGAAATAAACCAGAAGCAATAAGTAACTAGAAATCAAAATCAGCAAAGAATAAGAGATACAAGAAACAATGAAAACTTGTATTAAACTCTTCTAGAAGGAAATACAATGAATAAATCTCTCTTTCTTCCACACCTCTCAGATGTATAGATCTCTTTCCCTCAAGAGTTTTCTCTCTCACAATTACATGTCTTCAAGCTATGAAGATCTAACCCTATTATATAATACTAGGATTCATGAGCTATGCATTCTCCACCGTTAGATACACCTCTTAATCAAAGGTTCAAATCAGTCCTACTAAAAATAGAAATGTGGACTCAATACTAACAGTTAATCTTATTATGCAAACAATCTATTCTCCCACAAAAATAGACTTCTATAACGCACAAGTGACCGACATCGGTCCCTGTCTGTCTACACATGACCAATGTTGGTCGATCCTGATCGATGTCAGTGACTGTGTAATTACAGCAACCTTGCATTTTCTCATTTGGTTTAGCTTTTAGCTCCACACCTCAAAAATCTCCCACTTGGAGATAAACAGTTGCACCTGTACCTGTACAGCAACATCCTCTAGCTTGTTTCTCCATCTTCAAGCTCAATCTTGAAGACCAACAAAAATTGAATAAAGATTCAACTTCTCTTTTGTTACCGGCTTTGTTAACATATCAGCAGGGTTCTTATCTGTATGGGTCTTTTCCAACTTCAACTCACCATCCTCCAAGACCTGTCTAATGAAGTGGTACTTAAGTTATATATGTTTGGTTCTTGAATGAAAGGCTGAATTCTTTGCCAAATGAATTGCACTTTAACTATCACTATACAATCTGCAACTCTTTTGTTCCTTTCCCAACTCTTCCATGAATTGAGTCATCCAAATCATTTCTTTGCTAGCCTCTGTGACTACAATGTATTCTGCCTCTATAATAGACAAGGCAACAACCTTCTACAACTTTGAAATCTAGCTAACCGCCGTTCCATCAAAAGTGAAAACATATCATGTGGTGCTTCTCCTGCCATCCAAGTCACCTGCCATATCCGAATCTACATACCCATGTAGATAAGTGTTTGACCCTCCATAGCATAAATGCCTACTGTTGGTCCCTCTCAGATATCTGAGAATCCATTGAACTGCTTTCCAGTGCTCTTTCCCTGGATTGGCCATAAACTTACTGACAACTCCCACTGCTTGGGCAATATCAGGTCTAGTACATACCATTGCATACATCAAGCTCCCAACTATGGAATCATATAGAACTCTACTCATGTACTCTACCTCTTCATGTGATTTAGGACACTGTTCTTTACTCAACTTGAATTGTCTAGCCATAAGTGTGCCTATCGGTTTTGCATCCTGCATATTGAACCTCTCCAACACCTTGTTCACATAATCCTCTTGAGACAAAATCAAACTATGATTTTTCCTATCTCTCTTAATACTCATGCCAAGGATTTTCTTTGCTGCTCCTAAATCCTTCATGGCAAATGTGTGAGCTAATTTTATGTTAAGCTCATTAATATCTTGCATGTGTGAACCTGCAACAAGCATATCATCTACATACAGTAACAAAATAATATGTCTACCATTATCCAATCTCTTAAAATAAACACAATGGTCAGATTGACATCTACTGAAGCCATGCTCAGTCATAAACTTGTCAAACTTTAAATACCATTGTCGTGGAGCCTGCTTAAGACCATATAAGCTTTTCAACTTGCACACAAGTTTCTCCTTACTTTTGACCTCAAAACCTTTTAGCTGTTCCATATATATTTATTCATCCAAATCTCCATGAAGAAATGATGTCTTAACATCAAGTTGCTCAAGATACAAATCCTCAATAGCAACTAAAGACAATACAGTCTGAATAGAAGTCATCTTTACTACAAGAGAAAAAATTACACCAAAATCAATACCTAGTTTCTATGCAAATTCCTTTACTACCAACCTGGCCTTATGTCTCATTTTTCCATTCTCACCTTCTTTTAACCTATAAACCCATTTATTTTTCAATGCTCTCTGTCCAACTAGCAACTCAACCAAATCCCACGTTTGGTTCTCTTTCAAGGAATCAATTTCCTCATTCATGCCAAGCTCCCATTATTTCTAGGATTCTACCTGCATTGCCTCATCAAAGCTTTCTGGTTCTCCACTATCAATGAGCAACAAGTAGAATAAAGAAGGGGAATATCAAATTAGAGGTTTACTTACCCTTTTTGACCTCCTCATGGGCATTTGAGACTCATTCACTGCTTGCTGTCCGCCCAAATTCTCTGTCAGTGACTGATCTCGGTCATCTCTGGGTCTATACCTGACCGACATCGATTCCACCCGACCAACGTCGGTTCCTATATGATCGACATCAATTACTGTCTGACCGACGTTGGTTCCTGAATGACGAACATCGGTTCCTGCCTGACTGACGTCGATGCTTGTGTTTTTCTGTCTATGATTATTTGTCCCTGTGAGCTCATTTTTGATCATCACCTCATCTAAATCAACATTGCTCTGCTCAATATTATTCAGCTTCTTGAGCTGATCACTGTATATCACCTTTTCATTGAAAACAACATCATGGCTTCTAATAATTTTGTTAGTTCCTAAATTCTACAATCAGAATCCAAAATCTCTAGAGCCATAACCAATAAAAGTGCACCTCATAGATTTAGCATCCAACTTCTTTCTATTTTCTTTATCAATGTGCACAAAAGCTTCATAACAAAAACTCTGAGAAATGAAAGATCTACCTTTTTACCTATCCAAGCCTCTTCTAGAATTCCACCATCCAGAGTAGTAGAAGGTCCTCTATTAATCACGTAAATCACAGTATCTACAGCTTCTGCCCAAAACTGTAAGGGCAAACTAGCATGCAACCTCATACTCCGTGCATGCTCCATTATTATTTTATTCATCCTTTCAGCAACTCCATTTTGCTGAGGTGTCCTTGGAACCATCCTTTCTCTGCATATTCCACTCATAGAATAGTAACTGTTGAACTTATAGCTGCAGTACTCACCACCATTGTCAGATCTAAGGCACTTCAATCTTAAATTTGTTTCATTCTCAACCAAAGCTTTTCATTTCTTAAATGTGTCAAAAACATCAAATTTTTTCTTTATGCAATAAACCCATACCTTTCTTGTAGCATCATAAATGAAAGAAACATAATACTGTGATCCTCCAATAGAAGCTACCTGAGTTGGTCTCCACACATCTGTGTGAACAAGCTCTAACTTGTGCTTCTTCTTTGTTGACCCAATTTTGAGAAATCTCACTCTCTTCTGTTTCTCAAAAATACAATGCTCACAGAAATCTAGATCTATGCTATTCAAATCTAAAAGCTTACCTTTTGACTTAAGAACTTTCATTCCCTTCTCACTCATGTGGCCAAGCCTACAGTGCCACAACTTTGCATCTACATCTGAAGTAGATAGAACAAAAGGAGAATAATCAGTAATATAATTACATAGATAGAGAGTACCTACTCTCTTACCTCTAGCTAGTATAAGTGCACCCTTGGAAACTTTCCAAGATTCAGTTGTGAGAGTTACTGTGCAACCCTCATCCCCCAACTTTCCTACAGAAATTAGATTTCTCTTCAGGATGAGTATATGCATGACATCCTTCAACACCAATGTGTTTCCATTCTGCAATTTCAGTTGCATTTTTCCTTTGCCAACAATTTTACAAGGCTCATCATCCCCTAAATAGACTATTCCAAAATCTCCATGGACATAATCATTGAAAAATTCTCTATTTGGAGTTGCATTGAAAGAGGCACCAGAATCTAAAACCCAAGATTTTATTTTATTATCCAAAGAAAATATAAGAGCATCTTGTGCAATAATACCTGCAACTTTTGCTTCTTCTTTACCTTTATGCTGATTTTCTTCTTTAGCTTTCAACCAGCAATCTTTCTTTGCATGCCCTATCTTTCCACAATTCTAGCAAGTTATTTTTCTTCCATTTCTAGATTTGGATCTATTTCTCATCTTTGACTTTGACCTTGATCTCCCTTGCTTGCCCTTTTCTTTTTGCCTTCCCTTGCTTTCAATACTTAAAGCATTACCTGATATTTTCTCTGTGCTTTTCTTGTGAATTTTTTCATTCAAGATTACACTAACAAATCATCTACTTTCAAGATATTTGAAGCAGATGCAATATTACTAACTGCCATTACCAAGCTATGCCAGCTTTCAGGTAAAGAGCATAAGATTAAGAGAGCCTTAATTTCATCATCAAAAACTATTTTGACTGATTTACTATTGCATGGAAATCATTAAGATGAGTAGATACTGATCCACCTTCCTGCATTTGCAAATTAAATAATTGCTTCATAAGATATGCCTTATTCGAAGTTGAGAGCTTTTCATATAAATTTGCCAAAGTATCCATTAACTCTACCGTTGTCTTTGCCTGTGATAAATTGGAAATCACAGAAGATGCCAAGCTCAACCTTAATGATTCCAGAGCCTTTCTATCAAGAACATTCCATTCTTCATCTTTCATATCTGTGGGTTTGCTTGAAACCCCACCCAATGGCAAGTACAGATATTTCTAATACAGATAATCTTCTATCTACATCCTCCATAATAGATAATTTTTGTCGTTAAACTTCTTCATTCTTAGTTTATTTTCTTCTGCCATTGCTTTACTCCCACTCAAATAGAAACCCCTGTGAGTGACCTGTAATCAACAAACACTAACACGATCTGAAACCACCTGTTAGTGAGCCCAAGCTCTGATACCACTTGTCAGGATCTTATAAGAAACAATTGATTACTCTTGTGTAAGCAACTAAACACGGAAATAAACTAGAAGTAATAAGTAACTAGAAATTAGAATCAGCAAAGAATAAGAGATACAAGAAACAATGAAAAATTGTATTAAACTCTTCCAAAAGGAAATACAATGAAAAAATCTCTCTTTCTTCCACACCTCTCAAATGTACAGATCTCTTTTCCTCAAGAGTTTTCTCTCTCACAATTACATGTCTTCAAGCTATGAAGATCTAACCCTATTATATAATACTAGGATTCATGAGCTATGCATTCTCCACCGTTAGATACACCTCTTAATCAAAGGTTCAAATTAGTCCTGCCAAAAATAGAAACGTGGACTCAATACTAATAGTTAATCTTATCATGCAAACAATCTGTTCTCCCATGAAAATAGACTTTTGGAACGCACAGGTGACCAATGTCGATCCCTGTCTGTCTACACATGACCAACGTCAGCCGATCCATAACCAATGTCGACAGCCTCTGGTTGACTCCTGACCGACATCGGTCGATCCTGACCGATGTCGGTGACTATGTAATTACAACAACCTTGCATTTGCTCATTTGGTGTAGCTTTTAGCTCCACACCTCAACACTTCTGAGTGCACCAAATCAAGGATGTGGCCTATTTTTATTCCATGAAGTAAAGACAAATTGGACAGCTACACAGACATCAAGAAAAAGACTAGACAGTCCATACCAAAGAAGAGACATATTAGATGAAGAGACACACCATAATTAAGGTAATGCACTATTCCCAGCATGGTCCCTCCAGACATAATTAAAAGTGCATTGAAGGCATTCAATTCATCATGGGCCTTTTTCATGAAAACAAGTGCCCAAGTCTTTCAGGGAGCACTATATATTGTAATTTCTCTTATTATGAAAAGGAGACTTTTCATTTTTACAGGAGCAAAACTCTGCCCAGTTGAAAGAAGAATACTAAGACTTTGAGCTCAGATTGTAATTTCATTTCATTTTATCTGAATAAAAAAGCAAGATGTTTACAGACTTTGTTTTGTTTTGGCTTGTATCATTTTAGGAGATTATTCTTATGTCTGTCTTTTGAATGTGTTCTCATCCATTTAATTTGGCAAGCAGAATTAGTGAAAGTAATAAGGAAGGTGTCCTAAAACCAATTGTCAGAAAGAATTTATGCTTTCACATTTGTTTTTAATGTGTGTTTTCTTTTCTTTCTGTGTTGAGGATTTTGGGATGACTTTGTGCCCCCATTATCCTTTGTCTTATACTCTTTGGGTAGTTGAGGTGGAAACTTTGTGTTCTATTTCATCCTGCTGGTTACTACACTTGTGTTACCAGTTTCTTGTCATACCTAAAAGAAAATCTTGTTATTTCCTGCAAGAACACTTCTAAAAAAAGAGAAGTGCCTTCAGTGTTCTCACCAAGATTTTCTCCTCTATTTTTTAACATCATCTCTAAAAAAAGAGAGATGGATGGCGTATCCTACCCCTGAGTGTTACTTTTCACTTATTTATATAGTATATATAGCTCTTGCGTATTTATAGGGAACCTCCCCTTGATGAGAGGAGATATTTTTCACCTCTGATGTAGTAAACCTACACACTGAGCTGACCAATCTCCTTTGCTATGGATGATAAGACCTATTTTGCTCAATCAGACTGTTGACTGACAAAATATTCACCCAACAGTGTTTTTGGCGATTCCACTGGGGAAGAGTGTGTAGTTTGAAGTCTCAAACTTCAAGCTGAAGTAGATCCTACTCTTTTCCATTTTTGTTCTACAATATGGCAACTCTACATTATACCAGAAGCCAAAAAATTCAAGGTGTTGTTGACCTTACTTTTGATTTGGTGCAGCAGAGTAATTTTGAGTTGTTTCCTCCACAACCTTGCCTTCAACGAACTAGGAGTCTTCCTCCTATCCTTACCAAGTCACCAACACAAGGTAGAACTTCTTTTTCTACTGCTAGCAAAGCTTTGCCTATCCATTCTCCACCCAGGTTTGTGATCCCACTTTTACATAATCAAATCATGGGTCAAGGCCCGTAGGGTAACTCTTTTGGTCCATTGAATTTAACTCCACCTCTACATGAGCTTCCACACAGTTCAAAGAAGAATTTTCCTAAATTCTTTGGTGATGGAAAAGTTCATCCTAATGAACACATTACAACTTTCAGCATAGCCTGTGGCGTAATAGGGGTGGAATTTGAAGACATAACAATCAAGCTATTCATGGAGACACTACAAGGCGCTACTACCGACTAGTTTAATCATCTACAAGCTTGATCAGTGACTGATTGGGACACTTTGAAAGACAAATTCAAAGCCAAGTTCAAGCTTGTAGAAGATGCACATGCCTTGCTAGCCCAGCTCACACAAATGAAAAAAGAGCCCCATGAGCCTATGAGGGACTTTATTTCTAGGTTTGACAAGCTGAGGCACAAGATTCTCATGGTCACCCAGCCAACACCTTAGAATCTCAAGTGTTTCTTCATCAACTCACAACTGCCTGAAGTGAACTTATTGCTGAGATAAGCTAGACACATAGACCATGTTGTTGCTCAGGACTTGGTGACTGAGGTAGAATATGACCTTATCTTGGCAAGAAAGATAAAGAGAGACCTTAATAAAGGTAAATCCTCTTTATTTTGTGAATACTCACCTACAGTCACCACCGACCCAATGGTACAAAATCTAGCAAATGAAGTGCTAGCTCTTAGAAATTAAATGGCGCAAGGGATGTCATTTGCTCCTACATACCGAGATATGCCCAAGAGGACATTTCAGAATTAGGCATACTAAGGCAATGCTGCCAGGAATCAAGAATAGCAAAATCGCCTTCATCCTCCACAGAGGAACCTCACCCTTGAAGCACCTCCAAACAACTCAGCAATTGGATATCTTGAAGCTGAATTAGATTTCTCATTCCAGCTTGAGTTGAATCTTGAAGATGATGCCAATCTCTTCACTGAGGAAGAAGAAGAATTAGCTGGTGACTCCCACATCAATTTCTTGAACTACCAGGATGAATCCAGAAGTAAAGGCAATGTAGCTGAGGGATCATATGATGTATTCACCTGGTCTAGGAATCAATTAGCTCAATCGGTTGATAAGGAGAAAGCAAAGGAGTGACTTCAACCAATAGTTTCAATTGCTAAGTGGGGATCTAATCTTCCTTTCCAGCCAAAGGACCCGGTGAATGCAATAAATGTAAGTACCTCAAATGTCGCTGTGCCTTCTACTTCAAATTTGTAGTCCAATCCTCCCCCTTTCAAAAATTAAAAGGATGAATTTCCATCCTCTGCTCTTGGCTCATTTCAAGTATTTGACATAATTGACCATATAAAGAAAATCAAAATTCAAATGTCTGAATTTAAATTTCTACAGTCCCATCCTGAGCAATTAGATAAATTGGTTCAGTGTGTGAAAAACTAAAATGCCCTTGTAGAATAAGCAATTCTTGAGGTGACTCGTGATTCCCCCAAGTATGCACCCACTAAGAAAAACCTTGTCATTACTCCCCCTACTACTCTTGGCAAGATTGAATCTTTCTATGTCTCATTACTGATAAATAGACATCAACTAAATAACTACATCATTGATTTTAGAGCCTCAGACAATGTTATGCTGGTCAAAGTGGCTGAATCCCTTGGCCTTACACTGACCAAAATCTTTGGTAGATGCTTCTCCATGGAAAACAAGCAAGTACCACTGCTGGGGTAGATCAAGGATGCCTAATTTACATTTTTGGCATTCCCAAATAAGAAAATTAAGATGACTGTCTTGGTGGCTGACGTCCCTACATCCTACAACATCTTTTTTGGGTGGAATTTTTGTAGGGATGTTGGAGGTGAATTGAGCATGGACTTATCCGAGGCAAATATTCTAGTCAAAGGTGTTATGAAGAGGCTACTCCCTGAGAAGGAAGTGAAATACGTGGTTACCTAGACCTCAACACCTGAAGCTCAAATTATGTTTGAGTCTTCAGGCATGGGTAACTACTTTTTATTCAGATATGAATTCCATGAAATGCCTGTTGAAACTCTTGAAGGTGACAATTTGAAGATTAGTTCAGCTATAATAGTAGAAGATTTGGCAGAGCGTAATGCAAGTATGGAGGAATCTCCTCCTCTGAATGAAGAGTCTAAAGAAAAATTAGTATCAAATGAGGTATGGATTCTTGAATTTGATGGCAACTACTTCTCCACTAGTTCAGGAGCAAGAGTTGTGTTGATATCTCTTTAAAGAGATATTTTTCTTTCATCCTACAAGTTGCAGTTCAGCAACATGAATAACACAACTAAATATGAATCTCTATTGTTGGGATTGAGGGCTGCTCGAGACAAAGGCATCAAGCTCCTTCATGCCAAAGGAGATGTTGAACTACTAGTTTGTCAGGTGAGAAACCTATACCAAACCAAGAATAAAAGATTGCATCACTACCACAATCTAGTCTGGGACCAAATTGAAAGCTTTGATGCTTTTAGCATCTCTGCCATTCCTAAAAAATTCAATGACTGAGCTGATGCACTGGTTGTTTCAGCTACTCTCTTAGTCCCCCACCCATATTTCAAAGGAGACAAGTACATGATTGAGCTAGTATTTTGGCCAAGTGTACCTGATAATGCCAGTCATTGGCAGGTATTTAACAATGACAACTAAATCATTGCCTTCTTGGAGCAAAAAGACAGCTTTGAACAACTACATTTTGAAGGCAGTGAACCTCAAAAGTGTGAACCAGCTTCTAAATCGAATGTAGACACAGGTGAGGAGTTCTTGAAACTCAAAGGGAATAAGATTCCCAAAGGCTTGGTTTCCCTTGAGAAGTTATTTGATAAGCAAGATAGATTCATCAAACAGTAGCCAATGGATTCAAGCTCATCTCAGGAGTTTGATCAAGTAAATCTAGAAACCAAAGAAGACCCCAAGATGGTGAACATTGCAAAATGCTGTACTCTTGAGGAGAGGTTAAAGTTCACCAAGTTACTCAACCAGTACATGGACATCCTAGCATATTCCTATGATGACCTGAAGTTACTCTGGCCTGATGAAATTTGACATGACATTCCTCTTAAGTCTGATTCAACACCTTACAGGCAAAAGTCTAGGCATTATAATCTAAAAACATCAGGTACTATTCTATCTAAAATACAAAAAATGCTAAATGCCAGGATAATCTTCCCAATCCATCATTCCACATGGATTGAAAATATAGTTCCTGTGAGGAAGAAGAATGGAAAAATTTGCCTCTGTGTGGATTTCAGAAACTTAAATTAGTCATTCTTGAAGGATAACTATCCTTTGCCAATCATGGATCAAGTGCTTTAGACAGTGACTGGTTCAGAGATGTTATCAATGCTAGATGGATTCTTAAGATATAATCAGGTTGAAGTTGGTGAGGTAAACCAACATAAGACTGCTTTCAACACACCTTGGGGCATATTTGCATATAAAAGGATGCCTTTTGGCTTGATAAATGCTGGCACCACCTTTCAAAGAGAAATGGACCTTGCCTTCAAGGATGAGATGGGTAAGTTCATTATAGTTTACCTTGATGACTTGATCATTTTCTCTAAGCATCACTCAGATCATGTGCATCATTTGCAACAAGTGTTGGAATGCTGCTGCCAAAATGGCATTTCCTTAAACCCCAAGAAGTCGGTCTTTGGAGTAACAGAGGGGAAAATTCTCAGACACATTGTGTCAAAAAGGGGCATAAAAATTGACTCAGATAGAGTCAATTCTATCCAAGATCTTACCTTTCCCATAAGTAAGACTTCTATTCACTCTTTCTTTGGAAATATGAATTTCTTTCGGAGGTTCATCCTTGAGTTTGCTGAGAAGACTAAGCACATTGTAAACATGATGAAGGGAAAATTCAACTTCAACTAGAATGAAGAAGGTAAGTCAGCATTGAGGATATCAAGACTGCCATTGCCCATGCTCCAATTCTAGTTTTTCCAGACTATAACAAAGAGTTCACCATATACAGTTATGCTTCAGAACACATGTTTTTAGCAATTCTGGTTCAATAGAATAAAGAAGGTATGGAATCCCCCATTTCCTTCATGAGCTGTCCTCTCAAATATCATGAGCTAAAATACTCAAACATGGAGAAACATGCTTATGTAGTGGTGAAGGTAGTGAAGCATTTTCGCTTCTACATCTTGAATTCACACACTACTTCCTTGGTTCTTGACACCATGGTCAAATCCATACTGACTCAGTAGGAGTTTGGGATGAAAAGAGGTAATTGGGTTGCAAAGATCTAGGAGTTTGATCTGGTCATCAAACCAACAAAGCTGGTGCATGGAAAGGGGTTATGCTAATTAATTGTTGATAACAAGCCAGAAGAAATAAAGCATGAAGAATCAGAGGTGGAAGACACACCAATAATCCTCTTTGTCTCCACTATGAATGAGTGGTATTCAGGTATTGCTCATTTCTTTACTTACGGTGAGTGTCTCGCTCACCTATCTTATAAAGAAAGAAGAACCATCAAGTTGAAAGCTACAAATTTTGTCCTCTAAGACAACGGCCTATACAAGAGGAGCCTTGATGGAGTGTTCCTTCACTGTGTGGATAAGGAGTAGCAAAGCCAACTTTTGAAGTCCTTCCACAATTCAGCCTATGGAGGACATTTTTTTGCTCCTGTGACTGCCCATAAATTTTTTTGAGCTAGGTACTACTGGCCAACTCTCTTTTAGGATGTATACAAGTGGGTAAGAAAATGTGAACTATGCCAGCAGTTTGTTGGGAGACCCAAGTTAGTTGCCCTGCCCCTCAAGCCCGTGGTCATAGAGGAGCCATTCCAGCAATGGGGAATTGATTTTATTGGAGCTGTAAACCCATCTTCAAGTGTTGGACATGATTACATCCTTAAAACAATGGATTACTTCACCAAGTGGGTGGAAGCAATTCCAACTAAGCATGCTACTTCAGAAGTAGTGTACAATTTCCTCAAAGAGAACATCATTTCTAGGTTTGGGGTCCCAACCAAGATTGTCACTAATAATACAACTTGTTTCACTTCTCAGGAGATTACTCAATTCTATTTCTAGTATGGGATTACACTCTCCCACTCTTCTGATTACTTTTCACAAGGGAATAGATAAGTTGAATTAAGCAATAAGAACCTGTTGACTATCATCAAGAAGCTGGTGGATGACAACCAAAGGACATGGCATAAAGCATTGGTTTATGCTCTATGGGCAGACAAAATTACACCAAAGAGAGCAATTGGTATGTCTCTTTTCCAACTTCTTTATGGTATCAATGCTGAGATACCAATCACCTTGGAATTGCTAGCATTGAAATTAGCTAAGGCAATTGAGGATCAAATGTATGAAAGTGCCATTGATAAGAGGATCATGTGCCTGACTAAGCTAGATGAGCAAAGAACTATGGTGGTGGACTGAATCACTACCCACCAAATTTTGGTGAAGAAGCTTTTCAACCAGAAGGCAAAGAACCGTGATTTTTGGGTTGGAGATCAAGTCCTGTTGTGGGACAAAAAGAGAGAGCCAAAGGGGATGCATGGAAAGTTTGATTCTCTTTGGAGAGGCTCATTTATTATCCACCAGCTAAATGGTGAGAATAGCTTCTTGTTGAAATATTAAGATGACACGCTCTTTACTCTACCTCATAATGGGCAGCATCTGAAGCACTTCAATTCTTAAAGTGTCAGATAGGTTCACCTATACATATGTATGTCTGTATAGTCTTTCTTTTCTACTTTGTGTTGTTTATTTTCATATTTTGGAGCCTTTATTTTTGGGTAGCATGACTCCATATCCCAATGGCATGCTTCAAGGCACCGGAGATTCTAGTTTCTACTCCCCTCAGAGGTTCCATGTTTTCAACTGAAAGAAGTTCCCCAACTGGAGCCAGTTGTTGTCCACAAAAGCGAGTGACGTCTTTGGGACAACCTATGAACTATTTTGGTTTATCAGACCAAAATCGTCTCTTCCCTTTTCAAAATTGGTTCTAAGCATTCAATTTCCCCATTTTCCAAGGTTTTTTAGTCAAGGGTTCAACAGATTCAAAGGCTTCTACAAGTGAGTTCAATCAAAAGAACAAGTTTCCAACACTTAGTCATTTCCAAGAGTGGTTCAACACCTTAGTTCAACTAAAATAGTTCAATCGGCAAGCTCCAAAGAACAAAGGCTTAAACCGTCAAACCTTGAACCATTTTGGTTCAAGGGGTTCAATGACCCATTGGTTTAACGTGCTCGGTTCAAAAGATCAAAAAGACTTGGCCAAATAATGAAGAATGAACTGATTGAACCATTGAACTGTTGAACCAAAGTTAGTTCAACCGGTTGGTTCAATCATTAGGTTCAAGGGGCTACCCCAAAGCCAAAGGAACAAGTGCCCTTATAGAGGGCAGTGAACAAAAATGGACAAAAGTTGGAAATCCCTTGGGAAAATGACTAAGGAGGTCAGAAGAATTATTTCGGGAAGATTTTCCTCAAAAAAATGTTCAAGGCAAAATTCCTTTAGACTTTTTGTCTGAAGGAATTCATTCAGGGAGAAAGCCCAAAGGAATTGAAACAATTGAAATGGCTAAGGAAAGAAGTGAAACTTTCCTTCGAACTTTTTGTCTGAAGGAAAAGCCTGATGGAAAAAGTCTGAAATCCATAGCTTGCCAAAGAAGCATGAACCCTCTGGAAAAGATCAAACCTCAAAGTGCAGCAAAAGCCGCCACGTGTCTCTTATAGAGTCAAAGCAAAAATTGCCAAGTGTCGTCTATCGAGACCTAGTTTCTAATAAGTTTCAAAGCTATGGAACGTGCCTCATGTTTTGTTATAACTTAGCAAAAGTTGACAAGTGTCAACATTTGTGGTCTCTCCCTTTTGTGTCAAAAGGACTGTGGTGGGCCCTGAGTGAGTTGCTAAGGTCAAGCAGAGTGTGACAAGTGGCATCATCTGTGTGAATCTGAATGAGTCTCGAACATTTTTATATTGTTTCTAAAGTAGAGTGGAAGCTGCCACATGTAATCTTTCACAGGATTCTCATAAAGTTTTTAAATATTTTATAAGTTAAGCAAAGCACACCATGTGTCCCATTATAACTCAGTGGAACGTGACAAATGTCTACATTTGCATTCCCTTTTTGAAGCGGCTCAGGCAATAAGTGTCATGGATTCCATTTTCTGTAAGTTTATAATAATCTTCATAACAACAAAACTTTCCATGACTAAAGAAGGAGCCAAAGGAAGGACCAAGTGACTAGCTAAAAAGAGAGCCCGAAGACTCAAATTACTACAGGGGAGAGAGGGATGAGACCAAAGGACCAAAAATATCTTCAAAAGAGTTATTTCTAGTAGGTGAAATAGTGGATCAAGTAGACTTCTGAGCGCACCAAATCAAGGACATGGCCATTTTTCTTCCATGAAGTAAAGACAAATTGGACAGCTGCATAGACATCAAGAAAAGGACCAGACAGTCCATACCAAGGAAGAGACATATTAGACGAAGAGACACGCCATAATCAAGGCAATGCACTGTTCCTACCATGGTCCCTCTAGATAGAACTGAAAGTGCATTGAAGGCATTCAATTCAACATGGGCCTTTTTCATGAAAACAAGCGCCGAAGTCTTTCAGGGAGTGCTATATATTATAATTTCTCTCATTATGAAAAGGAGACTTTTCATTTTTACAGGAGCGAAACTCTGCCCAGTTGAAAGAAGAATACTAAGACTTTGAGCTCAGATTGTAATTTCATTTCATTTTATCTGAATGAGAAAGCAAGTTGTTTGTAGACTTTGTGTTGTTTTGGCTTGTATCATTTTAGGAGATTATTCTTATGTCTATCTTCTGAATGTATTCTCATCCATTTAGTTTAGCAAGCAAAATTAGTGAAAGTAATAAGGAAGGTGTCCTGAAACCAACTGTGGGAAAGAATTTGTGCTTTCACATTTGTTTTCAGTGTGTGTTTTCTTATCTTTCTATGTTGAGGATTCTGGGATGACTTTGTGCCCCCATTATCCTTTGTGTTACACTCTTTGGGCAGTTGAGGTGGAAACTTTGTGTTCTGTTTCATCTTGTTGGTTACTGTGCTTGTGTTACTAGTTTCTTGTCATACCTGAAAGAAAATCCTATTGTTTCTTGCAAGAACACTTTTGAAAAAAGATAAGTGCCTTCAATGTTCTCACCAAGATTTTCTCCTCTATTTGTTAACATCATCTCTGAAAGAAGAGAGATGGATGGCGTATCCTACCCCTGAGTGTTACTTTCTGCTTATTTATATAATATATAGCTCCTATGTATTTATAGGGAACCTCCCCTTGATGAGAGGAGAGATTTGTCCACCTTTGATGTAGTAAACCTGCACACTAGGCTGACCAATCTCCTTTGCTATGGATGATAAGACCTATTTTTCTCAATCAGACTATTGACTGAAAAAATATTCACCCAATAATCATAATGATATTTCACCAATGGGACCATCCCATAATAATCCTCTCTACATAGAAGTGATTATTTACGAGGACAAAATAAAGTGGGTAGTCATAGACAATGGGCCAACATTGAATATTTTCACACTCAAGTTGATCAAGTGCCTCAAGTATTCATAATCACACACAAAATGAAACATCATTACCATTAAGGGATATGATAATGCCAAAATAAAATCATTTAGAACTATTTATATTTGAATCATTATTTGGCCTATTACACATCAAACCATATTTCATGTCCTTGACATTGAGCTGATGTATAACCTCCTCTTTGGTCATCCATGGATCCAAGACATGCACATCATTCCTTCCACTTTACATCAATTTCTAAATTTTTGACACTCTAGTATGGAGGTTAAATCTATGGTGATACACAACCTTATCGGTATTTTAAGATGCTAAAAGCTAAAAATCACCATGCCCATCATTGTCCCATTATATAATATACCCATAAAAAGGATAAAAATGTGTTTTCAAATCCCAAATCAACATACATTCATCTATAAAATCTTCCATCCACCTTGAACAATCCCCATCCAAAAGCATTTGCACACTTTATAATCAAAGATAAAGGTTATGTAGAATATGAATTGAAATATGCTTTCCATATTCTGAAACTTACATTATCATAAAAAACCCATGGCAGGCCTAACATGGTGTCGTGAAATAAGGTTGATTCATATAAAATAGGTTGTATTTCATTTGCCAAGAATGGTCTTATCAATAATGAACAATGTAATGATCTTGGCAATTCATGGCTATATGGTGATGGACTAGCTTCATGTTATGAAAAAAAATATATCATATCCATAGCAAGATGTTAGAAAGGGTAAATTACAAGGGTATAGGCTTGGGATCTAATGAACAAGAAATTATTGAGCCTATCTCATCTATTTAGCATGAAAGAAATCATGGCATTAGATACAAACCACTTAGAGCCCCCCCCCCCCCCCCAATCTGTAAAGTGATACAACTATGATGACTAATGAGAAATTTCTCAAAAAAGACACAAAGTCATTTTATATCATACATAATGAGCTTGAAAATAATAATATTTTTGATACTAATGCCATCCTTACCATCCTTATATACCTCCTTTATCCTGACTTCATAGACTAGGACCAACAAGATCAGGTACCTTTGGAACCATTTTTAGGATGATGAGGTAATTAAAGAATTCTTAGCACCTAGATATGGTTTCTCGATTGGGGACCATAAGATGGTGTAGACACTAGAAAACCACACACAATGGTTCTAGATGTCAAACCACCCATAAACCACCTCAAGACCCCCTAGGGACCATCTCACAACCCTTCGACAGTAAACCTAAGCTAGGTTAGATAACTAACTAACTAATTAACTAAAGCTTTTTACCAAACTTTACCTTTGACCCTCGACCCTCGATGATCACCCTAACCGTCAATAATTAGGATTAACTACCAATGGTCAGGTTCCTACCACCTAAATAGTCAAACTCTAGTTAACTCCATCTTGATTTTTTATATTTATCTCATTTAATTTGTGTGAAAGCCAATACATGTGAGAGCTAAATTTAAATTGCTTGTTGAATCTCTTGTTAAAATGTTTTTTCACCTTTCCTTCCTTCCTATAAAAAGAGAGAAGGAAAAGGTGAAAGGGATCTATATCCAAAATCAATCAACTATCTGCATCTAGAGTTAGAGCCTCTTACATCAGCACTTCCTTTTGTAGGTGTTCTTATAATGAACCAATAGGCATGACAGAGATCTGAAGCACTGCCTCTCATTGACCAACAACCAAACATCATTACTCTACTAAAATTGCTCCAAGCTTCACCAATAGATCCTTTAACCATTCTTTAGATCAAAAATCAACAAGCTAAGTATCTTTAATTAGCTACTTCATTTCTATTTCATAATCAACCTATCCCAAACCCATCTCTAAGAATTCCATTCTATAATCTCATCAAATCAGACTTCTTGAACACACCCAGAACTCACAGTAACCAATGATGGTCACTGTCAAGCAAACAAACAACAAGCCATTTCCACCCACTATACCTTAACCAAATCTAACTTTTAGATCCTTTGCTTGATCACAGAACCATACCTTATTTTTTGGACCATACATGATTCATTTAGCATTAACATCAGTCTATTTATTTTTATAATTAGTCAAATTCACCTATTCATTTATCAAGCACTTCTTGTATTTCATTTTAGTAACTTCTATGATATATGTAAGTACTTTACCTTTCAGAATTTGATTATTTAAAAATGTGGATTGATAGCCTCCAAGGAAGCTCATGCTTCTTGGATCTAGCTTGCTAAGCAATCCACCCTACTATCTAACTAATCAACCATTTCTTTGAGTGTTTTATTATCTATAGTCATTCCTCTTGAGAGAGGAGTATCTAAAAACATTTTGATCAAATGCATGCACAACATATCACGTTCTACTAACCATACCCTTTTTGAGTTTATTTTATATTTCCTCTAAATATTGTAAGTGAAATTTCTCTAAAACATTCTAGAATGCCTGGTGGGACCTTTGAGTCTTTTATTGGGTCCATAGTTGCATCTAGGTGCTTCTTCTTGTTTTCTACTCATACAATGAAATCAAAGTTTATTTTTGGGCTTAAAATTGACTCCATACATTATTTTCTTGCTTATTTTAACTCACATAGCTTAATTAACCAAATTAATTAATCATAGCTTCACTCTTATCACACACACAAGACCAAACCACTTGCATCTATTCAAGCATCAAACATTGACATAAACCCTGACTGGGATTTCACTACCTAGTGGTCACCTTTCCCAACCATCCTACTTGGATTTCATCACCAAGGGGAGAACTAACTCAACTCTCTGGTTGAGTATAAACTCTGACAATCGATATATCTTTCTTAGGCACCCGACACCCTTATCACTATGGTGTGTGAAGTGAGGGGGTAGGCCCCAATATCAAACCATGTACTGATTCTAATATAGATCCTTTTGAGAGCTTAAACACAACATAAAACCAACCATAGACTTCATTTCTAATACCCACTCTACAAGCCAAGTTTGAGTCACATAGTTCTTAAAGCTTAGTGCATGTAATGTGCTTTAGTGCATGTTTTATTTCCTTGAATTTTTCTTGTCTTATCTTTGTTTGAGTTGTGAGATTACTTATATATTCCTCCTTTACTCATCTATATGGTTTTGAATAGGTAATAACTAAGAAACCAAGCAAACTAAGACCCACCTCCTAATCATCCATCTTCCTCTTCCCCCTCATCCATAAAGTATATCTTAGATGTAGAGAGTTCTCCTCATCCTTTTGGGAGTCTTACCATCCCTCGAATGGCTACCTAAGGTGATGCATATTTTTCCACTTTCTTGGATAATAACCCCATATCCCTCTAACATTACCTTAATACCATATCTCACCATACCCCTAATTTGGTTTCGACTATTGACCTACCCTATGACATGCCATCCCACCTTATGGGTGACACTTCTATGGACACCATCTCCACCCAAAATTTATTCACTCAAGCATCATCATCTACCAATAACCCCACCAATACTAAAATTCAAAACCAACCCACTCAACCAAGCAAAACCCAAGAACCTTCTTCCCCAACTAATAACCCTCCTAGTATAAGAACAACCCAACCTTTGGGCCCCTGTGCTTCCCTTACTATAGGAGTACCCTCTGCTAGTGACACCACCATTCCTTTCATTTCTAACCTACCTACCTCCACTCCATTTTAGAGCTTGGTGGTTCCCATATATTCTACCCTTCCACCCATCAGTACCAAAGTCACCACCTACCCTATATCTACTAACCCAACCATACTTCCTACCCAACTTGTATTAATCTATCAACAGGTTCCCATTGCACCAAACCTGAGCTATGCCTCTAAACTACAAGGGTACATACATATACCTTCCACCCAACCACCTATCTTCACGTACTCATATGTGACATCATCCCAACCACCCATGTCCACATACCAATAGGTGGTAGCCTCTCAACGCCCCACCAACTATACATATGTTAAACCTACCCAAACCCAACATAACCTACCTTACACCTACGGGGGTACACAACCCCAAACCAACCTTGTCAAAATGTTGATGGACAAAATGACTACTTTGGAATTATCTATTTTTGGAGCTCATGATATTTTGTCATATGACCAAATTTGTAATGAACCAATTCACCCATCCATCCCCATTCAACCATATCCTCCTCCATGGGAACTTCCAAAGTTATCAAAGTTTCAAAGTAAGGAGGACCCTCAACAACCCCTGAGAGAGTTTAGGTATTCATGTTATATGATTGACTGCAATGATTCTCTCCTTCTTTGCACCTTACCCATGTATCTATTGGGTCTGACACTAGATTGGTATAGTGATATTATAAACCACTCCCTCTTTTATTTTTCCCATCTAACTCATATTTTCTTAGATCACTTTTCAATAAACATCTTTAAGAAAGTCTCCATCATTGACCTCTACTCCATTTGATAATTTGATGATGAATCCATTGTTGACTTTATGGCCCATTAGAGAAGTCTAATAAACCAACTCTCCTTCTCTCTACCCCAACGTGAGCTAATTAAACTATTTTCCCAAGATTATGCCAAACACATGTGTTCTACTTTATGGCTTCAAAGCTTCAGGGCCTTTGATGAAGCTTTCACCATGGCACAAAAACTAGAGAATAGAGCTATTGATGAGGGGAAACTAAAATTGAGAAACAAGAACTCTACCTTCAAATCCAATGAGGATTCCTCCTCTAAACATAATGAGGCCAAATCTAATTCTAAAAATAAGGGAATCATGAATGTGGTTGTCATTAAAAACACCCCTCCACCCATTGTTAACCAATCTAACTCTTCTAATTCCTCCAATCAAAACACCAAGAACCCAAATTGTACCACCCAGAAGCAATTTAATCCACTTGGAGAGTCATATGCTTTGGTCTTGGAGAATTTTTTAAAATCTAATATCATACAACTTCCCCCCATAAAAACTCCATAGCAATTTGATTCTTCTTGTCCTATACCTAGTTGGTACAAGGAGAATGAATTTTGAGCCTTCTACTGAGTCATTAGACATGATGTTAGTAGGTGTAATACCTTTAAGAACATTATCCAAACTCTCATTGATAAGGGGGAACTTGTGTTGGATAACCCCAACACACCCCCGAATCAATCACTTGACATCTTTGGACAAGCATTTCCCAACCATGCTCCTTCTGCCAATAATGAAAACAAATTAGAATCCTCTCATAATCATGAGGTCCATACTGTTAATATGATTCTTGGTGAACTCATTACTGAGGAAACCATTGACCCAATCACCTCTTCTACTACTCAACTTATTTAAGTGGTGGAGTCACCAATATCTCCTTTGATATGCACACCAGAGGAGGAAACCCTTACCATTTCATCATTTTCCTCAATCATATAACAATCCACTCTTCCTTTAGCAATCTCTCCTAAGGATGAAACCACTTTTCCTACACCTCCAATTGAGGAGTTACCTTCCTAGATATTGGAGCCTTTTAATCAATAAATGGGTAAGGCAATCATTCCTTCCCCTCAACCCCTAGGTCTATCCTTTGAATCTACCACCAAGGGATTTAGACCTATCTATAACCCTTTCTCTAGACTAGTTAAAAACTTAGAATTCATATCCAACCCTAGCCTAGATCGATACACCTTTTGGCAATAGCTTGGACTACCATTTAGAACCAAGTAGGAGCCTTCTTTATTGAAATAGCCTACCCTTTCCAATATAAATTCCACTATCACCAAAATCCAACCATTAGACACCTCTACCCATTGAACCATAGTAACACCATCAATTCCAAACTCACCCAAAATCATTAAATCACCTTTTACCATTCTAACCAAACCCACCAAGAACCTTGGCATATTTTTTACTCATAAAATTACTCACTTGTTAGTAAAGTTGGATTTAAGCCCACTAAATATACCAAAAAAACCTCGAGCTAAGCCAACAAATAAATTAAAACCACCTAAAAACCTAAAACTCTACCTCCCCTTTCCACTTTGCCCTCTATTTTAAGACCTCATCCCTCTACCTTAATTTGGAAACCATCCATCCCAATCAAAACCCATACAACACTTCTAGTTATGCCATCCCTCCTACTTTTGTCCACACTTATTTTTACTGAACCCCCCATGAACATACCTCCTATCTCTTAAATGTCTACCCCAAAACCTTCTAACTCCAAGCTATCAACCTCTCTACCAAAGTTGAATCCACCCACCAATAATGCTCATTTACCCAAAACCTCTACACCCAAACCAACCTCTAAAAGGGCTTCTACCTTAACTACCCAACCTAAGATCCCTATGCGTTTACCACCATTACATGATTTTTACTCAACCATCCTATAGAGGCTATAGAAAGCATCTTGCCTAACCTTGCCACCTATCAGACCATTTGATCCACATATTCCTAAACCATCTTGGTACAATGAAAAACTAATATTCTCATACCATAGGACACCTGAGTATGACATGAAGAACTATAAGGCTGTCCAAGCATTAACCCATCAGTTATATCATGAGGATGACTTATTATCAAATGAGCCTTTATTGAGCTTGATGCCAATCCAAGTGCCAATAACCATTGATCAACACCTACATACTCCTCCACTCTCACCTTAAAGTGAAGAGGAACTTAGGTTATCATCTAGCCTAACTCCTCCCTAATCCATACCATCTGTGTGGTCACATGATCATAGGCTCAACCTAAGTATAAGGGAAAATCAAAAGGGTCCATTACATGGATACATCCCTCTTCCACCACCCAATCACCTGGACAACACCAAGCACCCCTACCTTCAACCAAGCCCAAAGTGTCCATATTGGGACCCTCTCACTCTAATCCATCTGAATCAATCCAATGAGTAGTTTTGAAATAGCTTCACCAAACACTGGTGAAGATGAGTTTGTATGAACTAATCAATACCTCACCTCATCATCACCAAACAATGATAGAAGTATTACAATCTATAGAGGTTAGGCTAGAAGACCCTAAACCTTTAACAACCTTTATTGAATATCTTCACATTTCCAACCTTGTTACCTTCAAGGATTCAAAAATACCCTTTATCCATCTAGATGATCTAGACCCTCCTCTATTCATTACCACTTATATTAACTAAAACCACATCAAGAGGGTTATGATTGATGGATGAGATAGTATCAACATCATCTTCTCCCACACCTACAACCAACTCAAATTACCTGAGAACATTATGTCAAAAACCTTTGTAGTGCTCTAATCATTTAATGATACCATGGCCATGAACTTAAGAACTATTATCCTTCACATTCACCTAGGACACTGCACATTTCCTAAGCTCTTCTACATAGTAGAAGGTGAGTTTCAGTATAATATCTTGTTGAGATGCCCTTGGATTTGTTTTATGGGTTATGTGCCATCTACCCTACACTAGTGCATCAAATTTGAGCATAAATTTCAAGTTATTACCATACAAGGTGACCCAAGTCCTTTCACATCATGCAACATGATGTACCAACCCAATGATGTTCTCCTTCTTCCATCCAACAAGACTTCACCAATAAAATATGAACCCCATCTCTTATTGCCACTAAAGTATCCACCAATTCTTCCATCCCTTCCACCCAAATCCCTATAATAGACCCTTTGGAATTAACCTTCTAATGTCTTTCATTAGGGGAGTATCACCTCTTGACACTAGACACCTTTCCTACTCCTCTAGAGTATGTGAATCTTAACCAACAACCTGATTATGACCCCAATAATGGAACCATTGTTCCTTTTGGGCCCTCAAATTCTCAAACCAATTTCATCTATGGGGAACTTGATAAGACCCTTGACACGTCTACCACCTCTTTTTTACTTAGACCATTCACCTCTAGCTTCTTCTATCTAGGCAAACCAAAATTTGCCCAGAGATACCTTTATAGGTGCGCTTGGAGGGATTTAATCTATGTTGATATGAACATGGGCTATATGAGTTGATTCTGATCAAAACCCAAAAACCTCATGAAAATCATGGCCTCAATTTATCACCACCTAAAAAATAAACCAACCTGCCTCCCACTACCATTATTAATGAGGAAATCCCATCCTTATTCCTTGATCCATCAAAGTACAATTGCCACAAACCTTCATTAGACTCATCTTATGAACAAGCCCAATATGCTGAGAAGTGCCATTCAAAAAAATATTGAAATATACATTTTTGAAAGGAAGGAGCCCTTTGGAAGAATTGAAATTGACCATTTTCTGACACTTGGATAAAAAGACTTGTTTATGCAAAGTTTCTAATGATAAGGGTTACAATTTGACTTGTGGGGTCAAAATTTTCAATAGGTATTAGGGCCCATATGAAGCTACGTAGGAGGCCATTTAGAGCCTAGAAGGATTGAAGATATAGAATGCCAGACCTATATGGAAGTGAAGTACATAGATTTTGATGAATTATAAATTAGATTTAGGTTTGATTTAGCTTTGTTTAACATTGATTATTTTGCATCATTTCTCATATTGAATTTGAACATTAGATGCACAAGAATAAACTTAGGTTCACACTTGGCCACCATGGGTCTTTGATTTTGAAATTAGCACACTCCCTATTTTATGGTAGTTGTAAAAGACTTTCTAATATTTAATAGTTTCTATCAATAAGCTCTTTCATTGCATTAGTATTATAATTGGAAACCATTACATGTGGCTAAAATAAATCTTGTTATCAGATGGACAAATCAAAGAAAAAATAGAAATTTTCATTGAATTCCACATTATATTAGTGTGGTGTAATATTATTAAAATCAAAATGGTGCAAAAGGTAGCCAAAATTGGCACAACAAAATTGATTCGATCACATGCATAATCAAAAATCATTTTTGAAGCATTCAGGCATCACGTAATAGATAAATCTGACAATAGATTTCACAAGGTTCCACATCAACTTTTTGGATTCCATGACATGCCGGATGTAGTTTGAGAAGTCTTACGAACTCTAAAACCAATGGTCTAATAGAATTAGCAAAGGAAAAGGCATGATGAAATGGTAATTGTGCATGTAATTTTTTTTCTTTCACATCTCAAAAGTTAGAGGTAAGTAGAATATTATCCCTTTAAATGTTTAAATTGAATAAGGGCAAATCAGATAATCTAATTTTGTTAGTTACTTTAAGTAAGAAGGGTCAAAGGTTCAAAACCTTTTGGTCTTATGTTTTGATCTCATTTAAACTTGTAAAGGAGTTATAAGGGGTGAAAAATATAATTTTCAGAGATATAAGGGTGTAACAAGATCATTTTATTTTTTGACCTATGCTTAGACAGGTCCCTATAAACATTACTATTATATTTTGAATCTACTTGTGAGGGTCAAGGTAAAGCCCCAAGTAATATTCATTTTTTGATGCTACATTTCTTTGTGATCACGACTAAAATTGTAAGATTAATCTTTTAAAATGATTGATTAACACCTTTAAACTATAAGAAATGGAGCTTACGTAAAGAAAGCATGCTCATTTTTAATGATTTATGGGAAATAATAGAGAGATAAACCACACCACCCACTGAACCTATTAAACTGATTGAGTACCAAAAGTGTTATAAATATGCACTTACACTGCTAAAATCATCCTGCACTGAATAGGTGATTAATCATATTCAAGTTGTTAAATATGGAGCACAAAAAATATGGAAAGAATTAAAGGACTTGTATGAAAAAAGACCTACATACAAAAAAATTGATCTTCTTATACAACTTTTAAACAATAAACTCACAAATGATGAAGACAACTCATAATATATTTCATGGATGAAGTTATTGAAATAATAATACTACACAACAGGTGGAAAAATCAATGATGACATGCTTATTTCCATCACACTAAATGGACTCAGTTGTAAATATGCCAACTTTGTTGAAATTTTGCAGCTTAGTGATACGCTCGATGGTGTAACATTTGACTCTATTTGTGAGTTGTTAGCTTGATATGAATGACAATTTATAAAGAATAAGAGTAAACCTACTAAAGAGGCCCACTATATAAAGGAGAGGTCACATCACAAATATCATCACCATGTATGGAGTCAATTTTAGAAACATTCTTTGAAACACTCTCTGAGACATTCTCCAAGACACTCTCCACACCAATCTAGACAGTCTCTATAACATTGGCATCGACACTCTCTAGGATATTCCAAACATAGAGATCACTATAAGCACTCTTCTCATTCTTGTAGTTATTCCATTGATTCAAATTCTTATGGATCTTTATAGCATAGGAAAGATCCCACATGTTTCAAATGTGTGGGTATTAGACATCTTGCAGATGTATGTCCTTCTCGATGACCCCACTTTCCATATGAAAAGAAAGCTTAAGAAAATTATGCAAGACATTCTAGTGTCAGATCTTCTAGTTACTCTAGCTATTCATGGTATTATGATATTTCCTTTGATTAGAAGGAATCCTATATGGTTGAGGTTTATAGTCCTGATGGATATGACAGTTTATTTTGAATGATTAGTGATTCACTTGTCTTGTGCGAGCTAATAGGTTTAATATTGGGATATGTTGTAGTAGCATTTTTTGGCTTATGTTTTTGTTTTCTTCCATTTTTGGCTTTCTATTCTTGGTTCATGATATGGGGTATACAATATTGTTTGATTCTATTATTCTTATTGCATAACTTCTCACCTCTCATCTAATAGGGGAGAAGATATAACCTTTATTGGTCTTTGATTAGTCATCGGTGATAGTACAAGTTGGCATGCGTTGCTATCACTAATAGTGTTGAGAAAAGGCCATTAGTAATATTTGGGCATCTATGAGATGTGCCATACACAATAAAGGTTTTTCACTTTGATGGGCTTCTAGGTGGAGCCTCATGTGGATTAATGTATTTGGACAGGGTTTGATCATGTTTTACTATAATATGATATGGATGATCATAGGCAATGAGTAGGCTTTGAACATGTTCATTGGAATTTATGCCACAACTCATAGGGCATGCTTTTGTATGGAGTAACATTAATTTTGATCAATACCAAGAGGTACAATGCACTAGTTGTAGTTGCATTAGTGTGTCTTTGATGATTTCAAAGTCAATGTTCCAATTCTTTCATCTTCTATACCATTTTAGATCAAGGGGGAGTTTATTGAGTCATTTATGATCCAAAAGTTTTACTTATTTTGTTAATTATATTTTATTTATTTGGGTCAGTTACAACCCATTATTGGCTGGTTGGTTTTGATAACTACTTTCGTAAACCATAAAAAGCTTACGTACTTTGTACATAATAATGTTTTTTCATTGAATATATTGTGAACATTATTCATCTTATTTTGATCCCTAACAATGATTAGAATAAAGGAGTACCAAAACATTTGCATCCACATGTTTTTATCCTAGAAATTTAATACAAATCCCCTAGAAAAATTAGTGAGATTACTATGGAGAGCATGTTGCATGACAATTTTGAAGTTGCCCCACCATTTTAACAATCCAACCCATGAGATTGATTGTGCAACCACTGACATGTCATGAGATAAAAATTGTGTACCACACTAAAAACTCACGAATTTATAGATTTAATTTTCCAACAGTGGTTTGCAATGTAATACTTGACTAATAAAAATGAAAAGAGTTCCTACAACATTAAACTAGTAATAATTTAAAGCTACATGTTTTTGTTAGTTAATAGACTCTTTTCGTTAGTCTTATATATACAAATAGGGAATCTACGAGGAAATGATTTATGATCTACTTATAAAGAATTGTGAGGGAATGAAATCTATGAATACCATGCTTAATTAGTAGAAATAAATTATTAAAAAAATACATAAATAAGAATCTTAACCAATTGTATGTTGCATATTTTCCTATTAGAATATGGACTTATTAGTACTTGTTAAGGCATGAGACTATATGAATCACATAGCATTCACCTTTTTTTAGCCAATCAAATAACTAGAATAATATTATATTAATAATTATAGATTTTTCGTTAATGTTTGGCATATTAATTTTGAAATATTCTAAAGGTCTTATCTGATAATATTCTTATGGTGACACCATAAACAATCAATAAATATGACAACTCACACCATTATTAATTACTATATTCATTTTTTTATTATAATCATTCATTTCATTGATTATTTTTTAAAGTGAAGGGGAGCTTAAAGCAACCTAAAAACTATAGCTATCTTGTAAATAATAGAGCTACCTACACAATGCCTGCACTACTTAGCATTCCATGACAACTATCATATAATAAGCTATAGAATTTAGTCGCATTGTCCATAGGGAAGGCAAACGATTTAACCTATACTACATTTGTAATACAATGCATTTTACTTTCAAAAAAAAATCCACCATTAAACGGTGTCAGTCATACCTTGCAAAACTTTAACAAAAATTCAAATGAACTATAATCAACTTCCAAGACATAGTGAAAACACTAAATAATACACAACTTCCAAGACATCATGTTCACTTCTAAATATTTATATCTAGTTTTTAATATTGGCATTGTTTTTTCCTATATTATTCTCTATTTGAAATGCTATGTATTCAACATGATACACAGTTAATATTTATTATAAGCATTTGAACATGTGTAAGCATTTGAACCCATACAAACTATAATTATAATGGCAAGGACTTGTCCCTACATGACTTCATTATTTATGTGACTAAACACATTAATAAGTCTATTTCTTAATCAATTTATATAATGACGGATGTGACTAAGAAGGAACACAATTTACATATTTACATCCTATTTAGATTCATATTTGCTTATTTGTCACGAAAAATGCGTAATAGATTATTATCGCAATTATTTCCAAGATACACTTTTTGGGTACTATGAATCCTCACCTTTTCTAATGGTTATGAAGCGTTAAATTTGAGCTAAGAGATTTGTGCTTATTTTATTTGTATTCATGTAAATATTTGTACATGTGACTAACATCAAATTTAACCCCACTCTAAGCTTTAAAATCATTTGGCTTCACTCCTAAAATTAATCCAATTATAATTTATTTTTAAATTTGCATCTTTATTATGAAATGAGAGGATCATCTTTAGACCATATTATATGCAAGGTAATATGTTGAAAAAATTGTCAAAAAAATCTATAAAATTATAATAAATATATAAATTATCGTTTAATATTAATTTATTTCATTATCAATAATTATAATATTTATCAGCTAATGTTTAATAAATAACTATCATTAAAAAAAATCATGACATCTAGGGTTGACCATCAAATTTAAGCTCTACTTCCAACATGCATGCCAATAAATCAATTATTTGCAATTAAATAAATAACATTTGATGGAAAGACATTTCTTACAAAAACATCATACTAAATAACTTATTAAATATATATGGTGATAGCTAAAAAATGCACGTCCCTGATAATGCCATTTATAACCTTATATATATATATATATATATATATATATATATATATATATATATATATATATATATATATATATATATATATATATATTTCATTTGGTTGTTGATTTATCTATTTAATGTATAAATTCATATTAAAATTAAATGTATTTGTTTGAAGTGCATATATATACATTGCACATTACTTTTATGGCATAGATAATAGAAACACTATATCTTTAATCATATTGTTAATACTTTTTTGTGTTTAATGTTATTATTTGTTGCATATTATTTATTGTTGCATTGAGTTTCTATTTCAAATTTACGTGCAAACTTGACTTTTAAACAATTTAAAATATGTCTTAGCCAATGTACCATTTACTATTTGCAATGTGCGGATATTACAAAAGACGTTCATATTTATTTGCATAGTGCTATTTTTTTACTTTGACAATGACTGCTATCAATAGTAGAGCTATAAGGTCAAAATATTTTCAAAGGCTTTGCATCCCCAGACTACTATCAACAATAGATGTGCATGGATGCTATAGTGTTACATGGCATGATCTTTAAAAGATAATACAAGGCCATGTCTTATAGCCTCCAAAACCCCAAGATTGTGTCACATGGTGACATCTCAAGGGTAGGAAATAGCAGAGAGCAAGTCAGTTACACAATGACATTTTGGCCCTTGAGTGTTTGGGATGTTACCACATGGAAACATCTAGGGGCTCTAAGGCTTTTACAAGTGCCCAATCCACTTCGAGCCCTCGAGTGCCCGGTCTTCCCGAATCATTGAGTGACTAAGATGCTACCACGTGGTAGCATTTCAAGTCTTGTAGGCTTTTATGAGTGCCTAACCCCATCGGAGCCCCTAAGTGCCTGGGATGCATCTACTTGGTATCATCTCAGGGATTTAGGATTTTCATGAGTGCCCAATCCTCTCAAGGCCCTCAAGTGTCATGGATGCTACCATATTCCAACACCTCATGGATCTAGGGCTTCTACGATTGCCTAATCTAATCAGGTTCCTTGAGTGCCCAACATGTTGCCATGTAGTAACATCCTCGGGGCTTTGAACATGGGAATGTTCATAGGATTATGCCATGTGACGGTTGTGAGATGTGGTGATTTTGAAAGAAACTATAGGTCATGTCATTATACCATGTGGTGATAATGACATGTGGTAACATCTTAGGAGGTGAGAGTGTATCTAGTGATATCCATATAAACATCATTTGAACCCTAAAATTATGCCATGTGGTAGTGACTCAAGTTCTAAGGGTGGAACAATCAAAGTATTGTGAGCTCTTGAGAACCCTAAGTCGATGAGATCATGCCATGTGATATGATTTGGGGGACTTGGGACTGTGGGTTGCTACATCTTGATCCTCTACTACTTTGTTAAGCATTCCAAGATATCAATCTCTGGGATGATGCCATGTGGCATCATCATAGGGATTTAGGTCATAATTTAGATTCATAAGAGCAATATGAATTTGATGTACAAGTGTAATATGCAAATATTATAAAAGATGTTGGAATTTATTTACATAGTGATGATTTTTTAGTTTGATAATGACTGCTATTGATAGTAGAGGTACAACGTCAAAATATTTTCAAAGGTTCGACATCCTAAAACTATTATCAATAGTAAAGTTACAAAGTCCTGATAGTGCCACATGGCATGATTTGTAAAAGATAATACAAGGCCATGTCCTATAGCTTTTAGAACCCCAAGATTGTGCCACCTGGTGACATCTCGAGGCCATAGATAAAAGGAGATCAAGTCAATTACATAAAGACATCTGGGCCCCCAAGTGCCTAGGATGCTACCATGTGGTACCATCTTGGGGTTTTGGGGTTTCTATGAGTGCCTAGTCTCCTTCGAGATTCTGAGTACTGGGGATGATACCATGTGGAAACATCATGGAACTTCAAGGCTTTCATGAGTGCCCAGTCCCTTTTGGGCCCTCAAGTGAACAAGATGCTACCAGGTGTCAAAATCTTGGGGGCTTCAAACATGGGAACATTTAAAACATTGTAGCACATGGTGGTTGTAGGATGTGGTGATTTTGGAATAACCTCCATGGCATGTCACTATGTTATGTGGTGACAATGACATGTGGTAACATCTCATGTGGTTGGAGTGTATCTAATGTTGTCCACAAGAACATCCTTTGAGCCTCAAGTTTGTGCCACATGGGGGTGACTCAAGCTAAGAGGGGTAGAACAATCAAATCATTATGAGATCTCGGGAACCCCAAGTCTGTGAGATCTTGCCATGTGCCATGATCTCGGGGACTCCAGATTGTGGGTCACTACATCTTAATCCTCTATTTCTTTATTAAGCCTTCTAATCTATCAATCCTTGGGATGATGCCACATGGTATCATCACACAGATTTGGGTCTTCATAACTTTCCATAATTCTCTACCAAATGTTCCACCACTTCTTTTCCTAAGATCATGCCACATGGCATGATGTCAGGCATTTGAGAGATCAAAGCTATTTATATTTGTTATGACTATTGGCTCCCAAGATGATCCCATGTGTCATCATCTCAAACCTTTGGGGATTTCATTGATCTTTAGATTGTCTAACTTCCTTTGCGTGTCTGAGTAGATGAGATCATACCACATGGCATTATCTCAAAGACTTGGGCCTTCAGGTTATTTTAGACCATTCCCTTTGTCTAATTTCTTTCATGAGCTTGATTCCCCAAGATGTTGCCACATGACAACATCTTGGGATTTCAAGCTATGTAACTCTTTGGCTTTAGCTTTCTGATTTATGGGGCTCTGACTTTCCATGATCATGCCACATGGTGTGATCTAAGGGACTTGGGTTCTTAGTACATAGCTATTATGATTTATTATATCATGTTGACCTCACAAGATCATTCCATATGGCAAGATCTTATAGGTCAACAACATCCCAACACTTAAATTAGTTTTCTAATTTTCCATCAGCCATAATTCATGCATATTGCTATCACATGGAAAATAAATGTTGAATCTACACTTTCAATATTCAAGGTTTGGGTGGATCTTCAGACTGTCTAACTTCCTCCAAGATGATGCCACATGACATCATCTTGGGCCTTTAATGTTTAGGGATGCTTCGCTACTTTGTTGCATTGTTACACATAACAACATAAATATGTTACACCATCTGAATAATACTCAAATTCCTAATCTACATATTCTCTTTCAACATAAGCTAAAGTCATGATATTAAATTCTAACACTTTCAATATTCACTTTTCCAAGTCGAAGGTTCACTGATAATTGTCAATATATTATCAAATCCATTCTAGCTTGCTTGTAGCAATTGAGGTTTCATAATCTAATTTCCACAACCTATCTATGCCACAACTCTTCATTATCCTTCATGCCATGAATAAATTCCATATGCACATCACCATCCCCTCATTTAAGATCTTAAAACTGTAAAAAAACTATTATACAATGTAGTCTTTTAGGGTTGCCATTGAAAATAATCCTCCCTATAATGACATAAGTTTCACATGATAACTCTCTCGTAGACAAATGAATCACTATCTACTTGTTACAAGTATTTTTAATAAAAGAAAAATTTACTCTTGACACTAAAAAAGTCATTGTAGATGTTGGCATGTTGAATAAAAGCTAAGTTATATAATGTACCTTTAAACATTTTTTATTTTTTATTTTTTTCTAGATTTCAAACTACACACTACTAACTATTTTTCACTAATTATCTTGTATTCCACAGATAAAGACCTCTTATCCCTATGGAAGACTCCTATCTAAGACCCACACAATGTCTTTCCTCTTTTGCCAATGTATATATGAAATGTAAATTACTTCTCCAAATTTCAATTGCATTTCAATACATTTTGCTTTGCCAATAATGCTTACTTATCAAACTTATACTATGTTTCCCATCTACTTACAATGTATATACATAACTTAATTACTTGTCTAAATTAGTCATTAACATTTATATCTTACTACACTTTTTTACACTTTGAATTTATTTCTCCTATATACAACCTATGTTGCAATCACTTTATTTTTATAATATTCTATACTTCTGAACAAATGAAACTACTTTTCACATATTGTAACACTAACTATTAAAAAAAATTATTTCACCTATTTCATGTGAATCCTTTAATTTAAACAACACAAAGATCAAATGCAATATGCTATTTGATGCAAAGGTAGGGATTATCTATTATACAACCTTTGTTTTCATTACCATAAGAATGAAAAATAAATATGTAACTTCTAAACAAATGGAAACTTAAGAAGCTATAATTTTATCTGTGTAATTTTGAGAAAATTCATGAAGCACATAATCTCATTCATGAGATAGTTACGTGCCCTTGAATGTGATGTCGTTCAACTTGACAGCTCCGTGACACACATGCTAATCCATGGACACATCATTATAAATGTTTAAATTCATATTGAGATCGCTTCTCCTTTAGGTGAGGGCATGTGGAGGCTTAAAGTTATTCTACGAGCTAACCACTTCGTATGTGTGTGTTCAAATTTGATAGCATTATTTGTTCGGGAGTATTAATTGATATTTGAAACAATCATTGACCTCAGCCATTTGAATTGTAAAAACAACTTAAATATATGATGGTCACATAAGTATAATTGAGAAATAAAAATATTTTACAAACGTCATACAAATTGTTATTCATAATGTGATGTGACTTGATATTTGAATATTATACAAGATTTGATCATATGGCAATTTTTATATTGCATTTATTTGCCAACTTATTATTTACAATTATTAAATGTAGAACATTTATAATTAGATTAAAGTTAAAGGAATATTCCTAAATAACATCTAAAGAATATGCTAATATCTATATGACAAACTTTAGCCAACGTTTTGTATTTATTATCATGATATTCATTTAAACTATTTGATTTATTTAATAAAAATTAAATAATTAAAAAATAATTTTATTAGCCTTATCTTGATAAGAATTAATAATTATAGTTGATATCTACTAAAATATTGACTATATAACATGATACGAGAATAAATAAGATTATAATAATTATAATTGATATCCATTAAAATATTAACTATATGAAATGATATGGGAATAAATGAGACTACATTGTAAAGGAAAAATGTTCTTATAAACTAAATGAACCATTATGTTAATTTAATTATTAATTCGTGATTATTTTATCACTGAAAATTTAATAATAAATACGATATTACATAAAAGCTAAAATTATATTTATATATTATTAAGTGTCTTAATTCTTCTTTTAAACAATTAAGTTTCTAATACAACTGAAATATTCAAATAATATACATGTTGTGCATTTATAGTTTAATGGATATGACTTAAACTAATTTAATATGCTATTATTTCTAAAAATATAGCATAAGATATTTGCACTCAATCGAGTTTAAATGTTAGTTTTTGAGATTTTATTTCATTGATTAAAATGATGGTTTCATGCATGTTTGTAATGTAAATAATTATTCGCCTTGTATAAATATGAGGGAGAAGATAAAAGTTTGTGGGACAAGCTATAAGGTATCAAGTGAATAATTTTTATATTACAACTTTTTATTAATAATAGAATATTTAATATTCCAATATAATACTAATAATCTTACTTCAAATGTATCTCTAAAATTTCGAAAAAACAAATATATTATATAATTAAATATTTTTATTTTCATAATTTAGATGTATGAAACCATGATTACTTTTTTTAAAAATTTATAGATTGATTCAACTACATATCCTAAATTTTATATATCATGATAAGACTCTTACATCCATTACTTAGTTGTCTATAATTTTAATAACTCGTTACAAAAAGTGAGTATCTTATTTGAATAAGAGCCACTTTTTATGTTAATCTACTTTTTATGTTTTTTAGTTTAAGTTTTAGATTTTAGATTTAAGGATCTTGAATTTTGAAATTTTTAGGGTTTATAGTTTTAGATTTTTCACTCGATATTATTAGTGACACATTTACTTATATAGACAACCATAAAACATTATAAGTTTTTTCTTACCATATATTACAATTTCTACACAATTATATTTCTCTCCAATACCACATGTCCTCTACTTTCAAACTCTACAAATTCAATATACCCTAACATTTTTATGACACTTTTGAAGGCAATTTCTAATAAGATAGAAAATCTTAAAATAAAATTATTATCCCAAAATTAAAAATGGGTACATCTTTCCCTGCCATCTCCACTATCCACATAACATTAAAAACTATATATACGATCAACCAATCTCTAGTTTTAAACAAGCAGGGAATAATAGTATTATAAAATAAATTGAATTAAACTTATGAGTATTGCAAAAAAAGCATACACAAGCATTGAAATCAAATGGAGGGATTTTTTTTCATAGCTCAATTAAGGACTAGCTCTCATAGGATCGAATGTGAGATAGAAAGATGAATGACACTTAAGGAAGATTGGGTGCAAAGGGTTTGTGTTTTTTGTAGCATGGGGATATTAGAAAACAAGAAATATTTCATCTTTGAATGTCCAAGGTACACAAATATTCAAGACAAATAAAAATGAAATGAAACTATTTTAACTACGTCCACGACCAAACAATCTATGGGACCACCAATCACATCAATTGCTCCAATTGGTCAA